>JARBWK010000005.1:14723041-15083041 GCA_030556195.1 Anolis apletophallus | reverse complement strand
CAAGCTATAAGAGGTTTCAGTAGTTTGCCTTTTTCTAACATGAGGAAAAATGAGATTTCACCCTCTCCTTTCTTTTCAGTTGAATGCAACTCACTTTTGCACTTCAAAGCTAATGGACCTTAAATGAGGTCTAAAAGTAGTAGAGAGAAAGTGGGATATTTTAGAAGCAGTTGAAAGAGTGAGATGGCAAAAGATTTCATTGGGACATCCCCTGTCAAACCGGAAGAGCTGGAGGATGTGACAAATTTCTAACAATTTATGAGCCCAGCAGAGATGTACATCACAATATTATACCATTCAAAGGGGTTGCATCTTGGATAATGGGACATTGGAGTGATCTTTGCTGTCATATTCAGCTGCCAACATTCTTGGCTCTTCATTTCGGGGATCCCAGAGTGACAACCAAGGACTGGGCTGTACAAGCTGAGTGGAAAACAGCCTCTATTTATCAAGAAATGAATCCTCTTTTTGTTCTGCTGGCTGTCCCTGTTTCTGCTTTCACTTGGACTGATGCAACTGGATCCTATGGATTCCCGTCTGCAGGAAGACTGGCCTTTCTTTTCTATTTCAGCCATGACACTCTGAATCTCGGCTTTGTTTCTTCTTGCAAAACAATTTCCTTGGAGGAAGCAAGAAGGCTTATCTCTAAAAGGTTAAACTACACAGATGTGGCCTTGAGTCAGTTGTTGTGTTCTCTGGAAACCACAGGACATGGATCAAGACCAAAGGCCTGCTTTTCTAATCCAAAGTTTTGTATCCCCCATTGGTCCACCAGATGTTTAGGAGAATCCCACAATGTAGATTCCCCTCTTTACATCAGTTAACAAAACCTCTGATAAAGAAACACTTTTTTACAAAACTTTTTTACTCCTGCCCATTTCTCCTTCTCCCCCTTGTCTTCTGTCCAACATTGGGAGAATCTCTTTACTTGGAGATATCTGGCATTGCATATTAGATCTTGAATATGAGCTGTGTTACCGAATTACAGTACAATCCATGCATCCACAGGACTAGTACCCATGATTTTATTTATCCGCATCTGACAAAATATGTCATTCCTACTCCTTTTCTAGATCCTCCAGGTAATTCTATAATTCTATAGAGGTTGACTATAGAATCATTCTGAAGGACCTAACAATGTGAGACTCTAGGGCAGGCATGACCTAACTTCAGCCGTTTAGGTGTTTTGGAGTTCAACTCCCACAATTCCTAACAGCCAGTGGGAGTTGAAGTCCAAAACACCTGGAGGGCCAAAGTTTGCCCATGCCCGATCTATGGTGTGCTTATGCTAGAAGTTATTCACTCAATACCTGTTCATTATGCAAAATTCTGGAACATCTCTCCTGTGGAAGTGGGGTTCATAGTTTGCTCATTCCTTCCAAGGGAAAACCTGGTTGTTTAAGCATTCATTCCCAAATAGCACAGCAGTATTAAAGTGGGATGTGTCTAGATTGTATGATAGCACCAATACTAAAGTACAACCCCCCCCCCCACCTCTACTTTGAAAGATGTTGCCATTTCTCTTCCAGGGTCAAACCGATTAAAGCTGACAGTCTTGTCAGAAGACAGGTTACAGATGAAATGGAAAGAAACGGAGGGAAACACAAATGGGTACAAAGTGCGCGTGAAGCCCATGGCAGGTATGTGATAAGAAGAGATGGGAGTGTGATTCTTCTCGGAAGGATACAGGCTCTGCTTGCACTTCTTTACACCAAAAATTCCATTCATTGAGGGTCTCAAGCTGAGTTTAGGAATTTATGGGATCCCAGGCAAATCTTTCTCCTGCCTCCGGTGCTTGGGCTGGTTTTAAGGCTTTTCGGAATATTCAGAAATATTCTCATGGAAGACAGGTTAAGACAACTGCCATGATTTTTCACCCCTAAGCAAGAGCTTAATTTTGAAGTCATGTAGGGAGGGGTTAAGGTCAGAGAAAACCTGAGAGCTGCAATGCCACCCATGGATGACAGCTCCCTCTCTTTAACTACATGAATATGGTTTTAATTGTTTGAAAGAATCACTGGTTGACACACATTTTGGTGCCTGAAATCTTAGACCTATTTCTGGGTGCATTTGACCTGTTGATTCCGAAAATGGCAACAGTTTCCTCCCATCTGCTCTAGTTTTTGTGTAATAAAGGTACCGTAATTATGAATTTAAGAGCAGAGCACTATAGATACACACAGATATTTCTCGACTTAGATTTTTTCCTCCATTCAAATTACAAACCCAAGGAATTCACAAACATTGTCTATCACCTCTCTAAACAATTATTTGTGTATTTAGACACCTCTGAGATGTCTCTGGAGCCAGCATGGTATTATTATTATTGATTCATTTTTATCCATCTTTTCTCCCATGGGTGGGATTCAAAGTGGTATAGTGGTTTGAGTGTTGGGCTACAACTCTGGAGACTAGGATTTGTATTGCCACTCACCCATGAAAATCTAGTGTGTGACCTGGGCAAGTCACATGCTCTCAACCCCAGAAAACCCTGGGATTGGCTCACCTTAGAATTGCCATATAATCATAGAGCTGGAAGAGACCTCATGGGCCATCCAGTCCAACCCCCTGCCAAGAAGAAGGGAAATCGCATTCAAAGCCATAATTTGGAAATAGGATGAAAAAACACATCAACAACCAGATGTCTCTGCTGCTCTTAGGAAAGTCTTAGAATCTATAGTAACCTTCTCCATGTTTGTGCTGGAGGGTTGAGCTCTAACTTCCATCATCCCCAGACAACATGATGGAAATTGCAGTAAAATACATTCATAAGCTTTTTAAAAATCATATCAGCATATCATATCACAAGTCGCTTGTGTTGTGAGAGAATTGGTCATCTGCAGGGATGTTTCTCAGGGGACACACGGATGTTTTACCATCCTGTGGGATGCTTCTCTCATGTCCCTGCATAGGAAGTAGGAGCTGACAGATGGGAGCTCACCCTGTATTGTGGATTCAAACCACAGATCTTCAGGTCAGCAGTTCAGCCAGCACAAATGTTTAACCAATTGTGCCACCACAGCGCATTATTCATAAGCTAATGTGAATTAGCAAAGCAAATTCCAAAACTCTAGGGTTAAGCACAGAATTCATAAGCTATAATAATATAAATAATAACTTTATTTGTGTAGCCCGCCTCCATCTCCCCAAAGGGACTCAGGGCAGCTTAGATGGAGATGAGCCTGATGAACATAGTTAAAATATAACACATTAACATACATAAACAATAGCATAAAACAGAATAGAACCAACATTATAACAAAATATAGAAACAAACACCAACAACCAATGAACCTTTAATAATCATCAGTTTCTGGGGAATGGGTGGGCCAACTGGTGCAAATCAATTGTAAGGATAGGGCTGATGGATAAAATGCATAAATCAATTGGGAGACTGATAGACTAAGGTTAATATCCCCTCTACTCACCAAATGGCCAGGAAGAACCCTAAATTGGTACTGTACTTATTTACTGTCTGATCTTGACAAAAGGGTAACGGAACAGGTGGCCAAATTTCTCTTTGCAGCGGCAAAAAGCCGCAAGTGCTTCATTAATAACCTGTAAACACTAAGAGTGTAACAAAGAGTACTCAGAACACTTACTATTAATTGGCAATCAGTTCCTGTTTTAAATGATAAAGACAGTCATTCAACCGATAGCGAACTGTGACACTTGTTCTTAATCATAACCCAAATGCAATGTTATTAATTTCTTAAATGTTGTATTCTATGGTTCTATTTTCACCTGACTTAGCCGATGGTTTGTTGACCGAAATAAAGGCTACTGACTGACTGACTGACTGAATTGGCAACAGCAAGGATAGGGGCAATGTGAGATAGAGCACTATAACTTTGGATACAGAACAATAGTAAAGTGCAAGGGCCCAAGTTATCAATGGAATTGTCTAGTTAAAAGCACGGTGGAACATCCACGTCTTTAAATCTTTGCGAAAGATGGACAGGGTGAAATCTTTGCTTAACCCTACCATTTGGAAATTTGCTTTGCAGCTCAGATCATTTCCCCCTTCTTTTTTTAACAGTCAGAAAAATCTGGAAAACATGCAGACCTTTCATTCCAGTACTTTAAGCTAATAACAGGTCTGCAAAATCAGATATGAACCTCTTCTGGATGCCTTCCAAGATTTCAGAGGGCTTTATGACATTCCTGATGTGTGAAATAGATTCCTAGTGATGTAATTAACCAACTGCTTGATCATGTTTATCTTTTTAAAAAAGAGATGTTCATGAAGAAATGAAAGGTGTTAATATTTATGTCTATCATGTTAGCTATGAAATGCAAAAGCTGATGTCTATAAGAACTGATGAGTCGATTGCACCGTCTCATTGACTCCTGAGCCAAATGTTCTCTGTGACCTTGATTTTTGCTTCAAATGTAGAAATTTAGAAAAGGCAATTCTGATTGCAAAAGCTGTAATTTCTTCCATTTTTCATGACAGTTTGCAACCACTCAGAAATTTTATTTTCTGTGACCACTTCAGTTGGGTTTTATTTTTTTATATAATCTCTTATTGAGTGATCCTAGCCAGTGAGGAATCATATACGCTACGTGATGATGTTGCAAAACTATGTAGTCAGTTAGAAATACTGCTGCACTGACATTATAGAGGACAAGGGAGGTTACAGGAAAAGTTGTTTTTACTAGCTGCATAGATGATCCTAGCCAATCAGGGACCAGATGTTTCCCAATACATTTGCAGTGATATGAGGCTTACCCTTTCTGGACCACACTACATCAGCTTTCAGAGAATATGATCACCCTTTTCAATAATCCATCATATTAAAGATACATATGTATCTATTCCCTTTATGTTCCTGCTAGGAAACCAGAGAAAGCCTGGAATTGCTTTCAGATTTCAGAAAGCATTCCATATAGGCTCAGTGTGCAAAAAACCCGAGATCCTATATCATCCTGCTTCAGCATTTGTGCATTTATTTATTTATTTATTTATTTACGTCATTTATATTCCGCCCTTCTCACCCCACAAGGGACTCAGGGTGGATCACAATGCACACATACAGGTAAACATTCAATGCCATTGACATACAACATATATAGACAGAGATAGAGGCAATTTAACATTCCAAAAACCAGTTAAATTTAGCCTCCCCACAAAGTGGTACCTACATTTCCTACTTGTCTTTTGGGTTGCAAAGGTTGACAATGAACTACACAAATTGGTCGAGAGCACACCCCGACCCGGGCAGGCCTCGAACTTATGACCTTCTGGTCAGTAGAGATCTTATGCAGCTGACATTCAGCCAGCTGTGCCACATTCCCGGTATATGTCCAGACCAGCCTACTGGTCACTTTGCATTTAAGTTTAGTTTACTTACAGTGAGGTTTTGGAAGATAAGAAAACAGATAAGCAAATCAGGAATGTCATGACTCTTTTGAAGTCATGTTATAAAGGTCAACATGGGACATACCATTGTTATATATCTATATAAATTAAAATGTAATGTTCGTTTGTGTGATTAACATAACTCAAAAACCACTGGATGAATTGACACCAAATTTGGACACAATACACCTCTCAGGTCATCACTCATATAAACACTTATGACCATAACTCATAAAAACACTGAAAAACACAGCAGACGAGACTTAAAAAGGAAAAAACCAAAAATACATTACGACACATGAGCAAAATCGCATATATACAGAAACACACATTTATAGACATATACACAAATACATACGCATAGAAAATACATATACACAGACTGGCCCACAGCAACGCGTGGCAGGGGATGGCTAGTGTATGTATATATAGATTATATATGTCTATCATATATGTGGGTGTATATGTATACATACACAGAGGGAGAGAGGGAGAGAGAGAGAGAGTGAGAGTTTGAGGACTGGGACATCCGTAGAGATACTAAGGTGCTTGATGATAAAGCTGTTGTCCTCCCAATCCGGCTATATGCCTGTGGAATGGGGACTGTCTACAGATGTCACACTCAACTCCTAGAACGATTCCATCAACGTTGTGACATAGACACTGAGAACTGGGAAGCCCTGGTTCTTGAGCACTTTAACTGGAGGTCAGATGTGACTAGCAGTGCTGCAGAATTCAAAGAGGCACAAATGGAGGGCAAAAGGGAGGAACGTGTCAAGAGGAAGGTGCATCAAGCCAACCCCAACCGGGACCGCCTTCCACCCACAATTCTATGTCCTCACTGTGGGAGAGCATGCGGATCAAGAAGAGGGCTCCACAGCCGCATATGTACCTACGACCAAGACACTACACTTGGAGGACCATCATCCTCAGGCTATGAGGTATCGCCTAAGTAAGTAAGTAAGTAAGGTCCATTTGGCTTACTTAGGTATTGCCTAAATAAGTAAGTAAGTAAGTAAGTAAGTAAGTAAGTATGGTCCATTTGGCTACAATCATTAAAAGGAAAATCAGAGGAACCAGTAACAATATATTATCTTGGGTTGGATGTAACTGAAAATTAAATATCTTCCACAATGTGTATGTGGGCATGATTTAGGACCCCATGAGCAACTAACTGGGCATACACGCCTTTATAAGGATGATTCTGGAGGGATCTTCAGTTCTGACAAAGGCATGTTATGAGCCAACTGATCCTACTGCTTGTTAAAAATAACAAGCAGTGGGATTTTCCTTGAAATAGACGGTTAATCTGCCAAAATCCCTGACAGAAAACAATCCCATGCTCCCTTTGAGGACAACTAGGGAGGCATAAGATGCTACAGATCTCTCGAAGATGATGCACTATTACATTTTTATGGTACATGTTTATATCACCATCTCAATTTTGGATGACATAACCTTCACCACTCCTCTTTGTCCTATTGCAGGTGACTCTGAACAGGAAGTCATGTTGAAAACCAAGACTGCTAAAGTGACTGTGGGGGGACTGAGTCCCACAAAAGAGTACACCTTACAAATCTATGTCTTGAATGGTTCTCAGGAGGCTCTCTTTGTCAAGAGGAGATTTGTGAGTAAGTGTGTTTCTAAAAAATAATAATTTCTAGATGTCTTAAATGTATGAGATGGCTAGAAAGCTGGGTGGGTTCATTATATTGCTTAGACTTTCATAGAATCATAGAGTTGAAAGAGGCCTCATGGGGCATCCAGTCCAATTCACTGCCAAGAAGCGGGAAATTTGCATTCAAAGCACCCCCGACAGATGGCCATCCAGCCTCTGTTTAAAAGCCTCCAAAGAGGGAGCCTCCACTACACTCCGGGGCAGAGAGTTCCACTGCTGAACAGCTCTCACAGTCAGGAAGTTCTTCCTAATGTTCAGGTGGAAATTCCTTTCCTATAGTTTGAAGCCATTGTTCCATGCCCTAGTCTCAGGGGCAGCAGAAAACAAGCCTGTCTGCTCCTCCCTATGACTTCCCCTCACGTATTTATACCTAGCTATCATGTTTCCTCCCAGTCTTCTCTTCTGCAGGCTAAACATGCCCAGCTCTTGAAGCCGCTCCTCATAGGGCTTGTTCTCCAGACCCTTGATCATTTTAGTCGCTCTCCCCTGGATACATTCTAGCTTGTCATCATTTCCCTTCAACTGCGGTGCCCAGAATTGGACACAGTGTGATTCCAGGTGTGGTCTGACTAAGGAGGAATAGAGGGGTAGCATGACTTCCCTGGATCTATACACTATACTCCTATTTATGCAGGCCAAAATCCCAATGGTTTATTTTGTTGCCACATGACATTGTTGACTCATGCTCACCTTCCTGTCCACGAGGACTCAAAGATCTTTTTCACATGTACTGCTCTTGAGCCACACGTCCCCCATTCTGTATCTTTGCATTTCATTTTTTTGCCCAAGTGGAGTATCTTGCATTTGTCTTTGTTGAACTTTATTTTGTTGGTTTGGGCCCATCTCTCTCATCTGTTATGATCGCTTTGAATCCTGTGCCTGTCTTCTGCAGTATTGGCTCTCCCTCCCAATTTGGTGTTGTCTGCAAACTTGATGATCATGTTTTCTCACCCTTCATTTAAGTCATTAATAAAGATGTTGAACAGAACAGATGTTAGATCATACTTCAGTTTCAGGACTGTAACACATTTTGGGAGAATAACAAGTTGTGCGATTGCTTGTCTTGGCCAAACAATCAGGACTCCTACTAGAGAATTGGCCAATAGTGAGAGAACATGGACAATAACATTGGAAGTAGTATCCAAATATAAGAGAACCCTGCTGGATTAGATCAAGGACATTAAAACCTGGACTCTCCCTAATTTGGTTTCTAGTTGTCTACACAATGTTGATCCACTTCCAGTGAGTATCATGGGTTAAACTGGGTTAATCTGGCTTTGCTTCATATCAGTCAAAGTTCAGGGATGCACCAGAGTTTGCTTAAAATTCTGGAGTGTTCCACAAATTTGGGGCAGTGTGAACACCTCAAATGAATCTGGTTCATACTGGTCCACTGTCTACACAGGGCACCATCACAATCACCTTTTTCCTTTGCTCATCTCAGCTTGTGAAAATCCACAAAAGGGCACACATCTTTTGATTGGTTGACATCATGACTAGCTCTGATTTGCTCATATTTTGCTATTTACAGTAGACGAATTGAAGAACCTCTCCCAAGCAAGAAGTAATAGACGGCATCCAACAAGTGCCCCAGAAAAGGCAGAGACATTGTTTGGGGTCACAACAGCTCAATATATTCTAGAGACATATACTACTTCAGGAGCTGTCAGTGAAGTCTCAACCTCGATAAGTATGTTTGGGTCTCAAGGGATTTAAACCCTTGAATCTGAAGGTTTAAGATGTTAAGCTATTATTTTGAGGTTGGATCTGAAGCCCTTCTTATGATCCGTCTTCTGAGGCACATGCAGAATGGATTTTGGAGATGTCAGTGTATTTTCTCCTAGAGTTGTGTGTGTGAGAGAGTGTGGCAGTGCAGTTCCCAAACCTCAAGAGGTTGCACACTTTTGGGGAAAGAAGCAACAAGTAAGGAGCAATGGAATTGCCAGCACATTTCATTATCCTGACAAAATTCACTCCAAACAGCCCCTGAAAATCCTCGAAGGGGACCTCAGTGTTTACAGATTGTGGATATAGAAATATTTGATATCTCTATAAAGATGAGTGCAAAAGGACTAGTGTAATATGAGCTTCTGGTAGAGACAGGAAAAATTATTCAAGATACTCTTGTTGGGGGGTGAATAAAACTACAATATTTCAGAAAATCCACCTTGAGCGAGAACTACAATATCTCAGAAAATCCACCTTGAGCTGGAAAAGAGATAGAATGCTATAGCAATGCATGATTACTATTGATGTTTCAGCATTTTTGCATAATGTTGTCACAGGATTTTTATGATGTGAAGTCATTGAATAAGGGTTTCTTTTCCTGCTGTGAAAATACTGTTAATAACCACTTTGTGTGTGGATTTCTCATAGCACTTTCATCTATTCACGATCCACGAATGTCCATGATATAGGTATAGCCAGGTTATTCCTACCTCAAGGATTCTGAAAGACATCTGTTGCATAAAAGCCCCAGATCTTTTCTACAGTGGGGAGATGACTGTTTTACTATGTTTAATCTTCTTTTAACCATCTCTTCTGATTTCTGATTTTTTTTGCTGTTATATTGTCATAGAGGAGCCCCTAGTGGCGCAGCAGGTTAAACCACTGAGCTGCTGAACTTCCTGTCTGAAAAGTTGGCAGTTCAACTCCAGGGGGCGGGATGAGCTCCCACTGTTAGCCCCAGCTTTTGCCAACCTAGCAGTTAGAAAATATGCAAATGTGAGTAGATCAATAGGCACCACTTCTGTGGGAAGGTAATGACATTCCATGCAGTTATGCCTGCCACATGACCTTGGAGGTGTCTATTGACAACACCGGCTCTTTGGCTTAGCAATGAAGATGAGCACCACCCCCAGAGTCAGATACGACTAGACTTGATGTCAAGGGGAAACCTTTATCTTTTATTATCATAGCATTATAGCATATCACCATGCAATATATTCAGCCACCATGGTGCAATTATGCCAACCTTTTAAAAATCAGTCAAACCAATCACAATGTATGGATGAGATAAGGGAATATGTAATGGTGCCATTAATACAGACAGAAAGCCCAAGCAAATCACACTCTTAGAGTGCAAATGCAGCAAGACTGCAACAAGACTGCAAGACTCATGAGAGCAATCAACTACTCTCATGAGATGAGTTGATGTGGTAAGCTCCATAGACAAACAAATGTTGACCTATACATGGTTACAAAAGCCCTTTATAGTACATTTTCATGTGAGTATGTGTGTAAGAGGTGGGTATGCTAGAAGGCATTATTATGGTTGGAACCCCATGGATACTTCCTTCCTGTTGAACTGGATGGCCCATGAGGTCTCTTCCAACTCTGTGATTCTCATGCAAAGGGAATAAAAAAAGTTAACTTCCAGAGAAAAGGGGGAAGTGCACCTAACAAGTAAGAAGGAAGCAATACGCTTGATTACACAGACCAAAGAAAGGTATAGAAAGGTGGAAAGGGGCAGGGATTATCTAGATACCCCTCTTTCATTAATCACATCGCACAAGCATAGGGCTGCAAGGTGTGTCATTGTGCGCGCACGTGTTTTAACCTTGCAATAACTACAAATACATCGACGTCTCCAAGCTGAGTCTGGCAGGAAGGTAAAACAATCTTACTGAACACATTATATTGTGTAATTTTAATTTATTTTAGATAATACCTCCTAATTATGTTGACAAACCAACAGAAGAGGTGGACACTGTTGGATTTGGTTTGTTTTCTTTGCCATGATGCTGTTCTCATGATGCTGACTTTCGTCCTCTTGAGATTTGTCCATTATGGAGGGAAAAAAATCCAAGCACACAAACATAAGCTTCAGGTTGTGAAATAAATATTCATCAATTCCAGTTTGTATGGAGAGGGATCAGCTCCAGAAAAATCATTTCTTTAGTTATTTAACCTTTAGACTTCACAATAACTGGAGTCATCAGACTGATACAGGGACAGAAAACTAAATGAAACATAGGAATAGATTATCTGAAGACTGTGCTCCTCCATAGTGGTCTGCCCAGGTATTTTTTAAAAAGGGGAGGCCTTTCTCTCACTTCTGCTATCTCCCTATCTATATCTATCTATCTATCTATCTATCTATCTATCTGTTGGCGCCCCTTTGTCGTGGGGGAGAGGCTTGCATACTCTAATGAAGTGAGCGATGCTGGCGGTGGCATAATAGCCATCAGTAGGGTCTCCCATGCCAGACAGGTCACAACTGAAGGGTCTGACAAAGAGCGTCAAAGGGCAGGATGGGCTCTCTAGCCTTTAGGAAACCATCCTAGGAGAAGGAAAACTAATTTCAAAACAGGGCAGATGGTGCTCGTCTAACCCTGTAAGGTCAACCATCTAGAGAAGGAAACACGAACCAAAACTACGACCTGAGGACCTCGCTGCCACCATCCCAGCTTGCTTGCCCCGGTAGAAAAACTTTTGGTTTAAAGGGTGAGGCCAGTTCTGTGCACACTGCGCTCCACCAGCAAGCACAGGCTCAAAGGACACTTCCAACCTTCGAATCATCAACGCGCTTGTAGAAAGTGTGGGATGAGTCTTTCATGAATCTTCATTTGCGAAGAAAAGCCAAGGGGGGAGAGAGAGAGAGAGAGAGAGAGAGAGAGAGAGAGAGAATGCTTTCCCACCAGGTTGATGTGATCTGCCATGGTTCCATCTTATGGAATCCTGGGATTTATAGTCTGGTAAAGCATTAGAGCCTTCTGCCTGAAAATTTTATGTACCCTGCCTTCAACTGCAAATCCCAAGAATCCATAGAAATCCCAGGATTCGTGTTGTATAGGAGCCCCTAAATTGGAGTAATAGTGTGAATTGACCATGAAACTTTCCACCACGCCCCTCTCAATGATCTTCTCTAACATTGACTGCATTCATTGGAACGAAAAAGATCCAACACCTTTTCCTTAGGTTCTGTATAAACAAATATGTAGAGGAAGCATTGTGTTGTGATTTTTATGTTGGACCAAGACTCTGGGAGACCAGAGGGCGCAGGGGTTAAACTGTTGTACTGCTGATTTGCTGATCAGAAGATTGGCTGAGCTGTTGACCTGAAGGTCAGTGGTACGAATCAACGAGATGAGGTGAGCTCACGTGTGTCAGCTCCAGCTCCAGCCAACTCAGCAGTTTGATAACATTCAAATACGAGTAGATAAATAGGTACTGCTTCAATGGGAAAAGGCAAAGAGTTGCTCTAAGTAATCTTGCCAGCCACATGACCAGGAGGTAATAACACAAGCCAGGCTCTTCAGCTTGAAAATGGAGGAAAGCATCTCCCAAGAACCAGAGATGAGTTCTTGAGAAGCCAGAAATGAAAAGAGAAGCCTTTGCCTTTGTGTTTGTGTGTCTCTTTGTATATTATTGTAAAAGCATGGAATGTTTGCCTATATATGTAAAATGATGTTATCCGCTCTGAGTCCCCTAAGGGAGAAGGGCAGAATAGAATCACAGAATCATAGAGTTGGAAGAGATCTCATGGGCCATCCAGTCCAACCCCCTATAAATAATATAAATAAAGTATATTATTATAATTATTATTGCATTCATGGGGTTGGAGTCATTGTTCTTTTTGTGATCCTTTGAAACATAGGAAAGGATGAACCAGAGAAGAAAAGGCAAAAATCAACAATTTTCAAAGGAGTCAGCGAACGTATGTTGAGTGTGGTACCAACACCAAAGCCAACCGCTTTGACCACCATGATATCAATGCTACCAAGCCAAATAGAATTTGAATTAGACTACCTGGCCCAGGAGAGAACAACTAGAGAAAGCTTCAGGAGAGGTGAGACACTTTTTTGTTTTGGCTATTTGCCATCAAGGGTTTAAATGTATGGTTGGTTAACTTATAAAGGAGAGGCTTCTATGAGCCTTGGCCATCAAACTTTCACAGTCTGGGCTGTGGCTTCCTTGACTGAATTAATCCAGTCTCCCTTTTGCTACTGTCTTCTACTTTCTCCCCCAACACAATCTTTTCCAATGAGTCCCGTCTTCTCGTGATTGGCTACATTGTAGTCACTTTTGCTTCTAGGGAGAGTTCAGGGTTGGTTTACCATAAAAGCCACTGATTTGTCTTTTTTGCAGTTCATTAAACCTATAGATCTCTTTGCCAGTACCACACTTCATATGAGTTGTGTCACTTCCACTCAGCCTTCTGCTTTCATGACCATATAGAAACTGAAGGAAGATATGATGTATATGATTCTGACTTTGGTATTTAGTGATATGCCACAAGATAAAGATATACAATTTTCCGTGACAATGTGCATATTAGTATTTGGCTTTGACATGAATATGGAAATGACGAAGTATACACCGTGTCCACATTATTCCCGTTTCATATTATTACTGCCTTTTAATAATATGGGACATGATCACCTACTTTTTAAAAATCTCTGATGGGTTCTGGAACGGAACCCTTATGGACATAGAAAGTCTGCTATATATCTGTATCTGAATACACTGATAAAGGAAAGTAGTTAGAGGAGGAAAGAAACTGGGGCATTATAAAATCAGTTGAAAAAGTGGAACAAAATAGGATTTCCACCACTTCCCTCTTTGCGCTCAGCTTAATGGTACTTCTTCTACTACAGACTGCATAATTTAACAAAATTTACGAGGCCATACAAAATCTCCAGGAAAAGCATGTGGGGAATGCAGAAAAGTATTTCATCAGTATTGCAGATGGATGGTGAAGCGACAGCTCCCCTGGTAGCCAGAAGTTGGAATGTTAAATATCCTCTGACTGTCTGTCTATATGTGCTGTGTGTCTATGGCATTGAATGTTTGCCATGTATGTGTACATTGTAATCCCGAGTCCCCTGCAGGGTGAGAAGGGTGGAATATAAATACTGTAAATAAATAAATAGTAGTGGAAGTACAGGAAGATGTTGGGATATCTTCATTTCTTGTAGAAACAGACAAAAGCGAAGTCCTGCAGCTTTTCTTATCATGTATCTTCTCTGTCGTTAATAGCTTTGTCCATCTTGACCACAAACAAAAGTTCCTTATCCTTATATGTCACACTTTTCATCTGTGAAGTGTTGGCAAGTATGAACCCCCCTCCCCACTTATGATGCATATTGTTTTATAATATCAGAAAGATCAACCCCCCAAGCTTATGGGAGAGGATACAGAGGAATTGAGGCACATGATGTGGAAAGAAAAATTTGGAAAGAGACTAAATAACAAGAAAAACCACCTGGACAAATTTAGCCTGAAGGGGAAGCCAATGAATGTTAACTATGCCAAGCCATTTTGGAAGGCTTACGTGATGAAGAATCAAAGATCTGGATTAGTGCAGTGATGGATCTGAACTGACAGCATGCATCAAATCACACCGGGGCATTTTCACTAAGATTGCCTGTTGCTGCTTCACTTTAGGAGATTACCACGTTGCCTAAACACACCTGTGCTTTGGGTCCAATGCAAGCTCATCCATGATGAAATGAAAGCCATTGTTCTTTGAATGCATGCTTTTCTTTTGACATCAAGAGATTGCATTTCTAGTACTGATAAATTAGGGAAATTAAAAATATTGAGAGATTTGCCCAACTTTGGCACTTCAAAACAGCCTCTCCGTGGTCTCTGTATTAGAGCTTTGACCCTGAGCAAGAATGAGCTTTTTTTTTACTCAACAAATAAAGAAAAAAAGCCCTTACTTGTTTTGAATTCAAAAAGTATTGCTTTTCCTATAAGAAAATGTTTATCCCAAAAGAGGGGAGAGAGAGAGAGAGAGAGAGAGAGAGAGATGCAAGAATTAGAATTGGGCAGTGTCATAATGCAGTGTTTCCCAACCAGTGTGCCGTGGCACACTAATGTGCCATGAGCGATCATCAGGTGTGCCGTGAGAAATTGGAACCTCCAATTCCCTCCCCCCCCTCCTGCCGAACACTTTTTCTTCTCCACTCGGGCTCCCTTCTTCCCAGCCTCACTCTGCTCACTTTGCCTCGCTTTGCTCTGGGGTGAGTCTGTGCAGTAGCTCCCGCACGGGTCACGTCTTGCCCCCTCCCCCCTCCCATCCTGAACACGCTCACGCTGCCCCCTCAGATCAAAATGGTGGCAGAAGCGGCAATGTAGAAGAAAAAGTAATTGTTCGGCAGGAGGGAGAAGAAAGGGCGTGAAGGGGAAGGGGGAAAAATAGGTCTCTGTCAAAAGCTGGCATGGGCAAACTTGGACCTTCCAGGTGTTTTGGACTCCAACTCCCACCATTCCTAGCAGCCTCAGGCTCTTTTCCTCCCCCCCCCCCTCAGCCATATAAGCAGGAAAGGGTCTCAGGCTGTTAGGAATGGTGGGAGTTGAAGTCCAAAGCACCCAGAGGGCCAAAGTTTCCCCATGACTGTTTTAGGCACCTTAAAGTGGTGAACCTCCTCCCAACATTGTGATTCTGGATAGAAAACAAGCAACAACATAACATAACATTGTTTGAGTCCACAGTGCTCTCTGGGTGTTTGTGAACTACAACTTCCAAACTCAAGGTCAATTCCCAAGCAAACCCTTTCAGTAATTTGTGTTGGTAATGAGAGTTCAATATGCCAAGTTTGGTTCAATTCCATAATTGGTGGAGTTCAGGATGAACTTTATCTGTGTTCACATTAGGGCATATTGAGTATTCATGCCAAGTTTGGCCCTGATCCAACATTGTTTCAGTCCACAGTGCTCTTTGGATATAGGTGAACTACAACTCCAAAACCCAAGGTCAATGCCCACCATACTCTTATAGTATTTTCTCTTGGTTATGGGAGTTCTGTGTGGGAAGTTTGTGTCTTTCTGCCATTCCTGCCAGGATATCTATATTGTGTTCATCGAAACAGGTCTAGGTTTCACACTGAGTGTATAAATACATTTAAAACATATTAACTATATGTATTACTGTGTTAGAGTGTTATTTTGTGTCATTTTGGTTGGTGGTGTGCCCCAGGATTTTGTAAATGTAAAAAGTGTGCCGCGGCTTAAAAAGGGTTGGGAAACACTGCCATAATGTCTGTATCAAGGATGGGACTGCTGTGATGTTACTATGTACAAGTCTGGAAAAGTGCACTATTGGACTGATTGTTGCACAATAAGGTTTGCATTGGGTACCCATGTACCTTTTTCCAGTGTCCCATTAAACATCAGCACAATTAAAAGGGTTCTGTTGTTGAAGGCTTTCATGACCTGAATCATTGGGTTGCTGTGAGTTTTCCAGGCTGTATGGCTATGTTCCAGAAGTATTCTTTCCTGACATGTTGCTCACATTTATGACATGCATCCTCACAATCTCCGAGGATGCCTGCGATAGATGTGGTTGAAACATCAGGAGAGAATTCTTCTGGAACATAGCCATACAGCCTGGAAAAATCACAGCAACTCAATTAACAGGGTTTCCTAGCATCCCTTCTACATGCATGAGTAGTATAAGTAAAGACATATACTGTAATTAATTATATAAAATACTGACAGTTTTCTGCAAAAAATGGATGGTGGTGCTGATGGTGGCAGTTATTTGTGATACTAGCTTTAAAGAAATAGAAAAAAGACCTTTTGCTGGAATTTGTGCAAAAATGCTTCAGAATCAACCAACCAACCAACCAATTAATCATTCTGTCAATCACTTTAGAGTGGGCCCATGACATCTACTAAGCTTTCATTCCAGGGCATGTCCCATTCCACTGAGATTCCCATATTTGTTTTGGATTTGTATTTACATAATAAGATGTTTTGGATGTTGGACCCAAGTCTAAACACAACATTCATTTATGTTTCACATGTACATATGTTATTCACATAGCATGAAGGTATATTTTATAATTTTTTAAATCTTTTGATGCATGAAACAAACTTTGTGTACATTAAGCAACAATGTCACTACAAGAGCCACCCTAAAACAGTTTTGGAATTTGGAGCATGTTGGATTTCAGATTCCATGATAAAGGATACTCATCTGTACATAAATCTAAGAACATGTTGAATTTTCATAGAAATTTTGTCAAGTAATTTATTTATTTACTGTATTTGTATACCACCCCTCTCAGCCCTCAGGCGACTCGAGGTGGTTTACAAGGCAAATTCTCCCTGAATTGACAAAAGTCATGTTTGAAAAAAAAAATGTTAGATGCCCTGAGTGGAACGTAAGCCCTTTAAATAAATGCATACAGTAGAGCCTTGCTTATCCAATATAAACGGGCTGGCAGAACGTTGGATAAGTAAAAATGTTGGATGATAAGGAGGGGTTAAGGAAAAGCCTATTAAACGTCAAATTACGTTATGATTTTACAAATTAAGCACCAAAACATCATGTTTTACAACAAAATGACAGAAAAAGCAGTTCAATACGTGGCAATGTAATGTAGCAATTACTGTATTTACGAATTTAGCACCAAAACATCGCAATTTATTGAAACAGTTGTGAATCTGGGTGGGAGGCAGACTGCATTGGTTGATAATACAGAACACTTGTTGAGCGAAGGTTGGATAAGCGAGACTCTACTGTGGATAAAACTGCTGTGATTATAAATCGTGATGTTATAGCAATAACTTGGAGATGACATCTCTGGTTCTAGCCACACTACATAATTACAACAGTCTGATACCACTTTAACTGTCATAACCCTCTACTATTGAATCCTGAGATTCGTAGTTTTTGTAAAGTACTTTGAATACTCCACTGAAAAGTTCAAATGCTCCAGTTTAGTGGAGTGCAGTAGAAAATTTGACATGAAACTTCAAATCCCAGGATTCATAGAATCATAGAGTTGGAAGAGACCTCATGGGCCAGCCAGTCCAACCCCCTGCCAAGAAGCAGGAAAATTGCATTCAAAGCACCCCCGACAGATGGGTCCTCCAAAGAAGGAGCCCCCACCACACTCTGGGGCAGAGAGTTCCACTTTTGAACAGCTCTCACAGTCAGGAAGTTCTTCCTAATATTCAGGTGAAAACTCCACAGCTGAACTGCCCCTTCCTTAGGATAGAGCCACGATTGTTACAGTGATATCAAAGTTTTGTGTCTACTTAGTGTGAACGTACTCATTGCTGGTGACTAAGCTCCATTGCTTTCCTTTCAACTGCATATCATTTCAGGTTAATTTTTGAAATTAAAATAGCCATCTTCCTTTAATTTGTGGCTTTCTCTCTTCCCCAGTTTCTCACTTCCACTGTGACACCACTGCAATGACGGATATCATGCTGCTGGTGGATGGCTCCTGGAGTATTGGGCGCAACAATTTTGGGCTCATTAGAGAATTCCTGGCATCCTTGGTTGCTCCATTCAATGTTGCGACAGACAAGATAAGAGTAGGTAAGGGGCTTCTTTTCATACCAGTCTGCCATAGAGATTTGGATTTATTCATTTATAGCCTGTTGAATCTATTTTTTTAAAGCATATGTACAATGTACTGTAGAAAACTGAGAAATAAAGCACATCCTCAAACATAGATCCCATCAAGATAACAGAGTTGGAAGGCAAAACCGTGATAGGAAATTATTGCACAAGGCTCTAAAAACGAGTTCTGGAGTTTCAAACCCATCTTGCTTGAGCCTGGAGCATGCCACTGTTCATATCACACCAATCCATTTCTGCAATGGTGTTTCTGTTAATGGCTAAGGAGCTTCAAACACATGCCACAAGCCTTGTGTGGTAAGGTCCCTTGTATGGATCAACATGCAAAGGGATTTCGTAGCACCTTTGAGAAGAGCTAGGAAAAGGAAGTTGATAGCATAAAGTTTAGTAGAATAAGAGCTTGTCTACAGTTTGCCCAACTGCATATCCGTGTATAAGCCATCCTGGTGCACTTCGGTTAGCAGAGGCCTTGCTCTCTGTCCCACCCCTGTCTCAAGCTCGGCTGGTGGAACGAGAGGGGGGGGGGGGGCTTTTCTGTGGTTGCCCCCTACATTTGAAATTCCCTCCCTAAAGAAACAGCCCCCACCCTCCCCTCCTTTTAGAAACATTTGAAGATGCACTTATGCACTTTAGCATGTGGAAAGGAGGAAGACTAAGATAGTACTCCACCGGAATGCTGGTGAGCCCATTTGCACTATATGTTGATTATGATACATTTTAATGTGTTTATTAGCCATTTCAAATGCAATTGATTTTTAACTGCTTTTAATGATCAGTATTTAATGATCATTAAATACTGATGGAGAAGTCTTTATATTTATCTGTGTTTCATTGTTTCTAGGTGTTGAATGTTTGCCTTTGTGTTTGTGTATGCTGGAGTCCACCCTGAATCCCCTTGAGGAGATAGGGCAGAATAATAATAATCCCATCTTGGCTGTTATTAGTTCTTCTTCTGATGTCGGAGTGGGGCACCTATGTGACCAGCAAGAAGGGTGCATATGTGCTCTGTAGCAGCAGTGTTGTAGATTTTTAGGAGGGGTTTTGGTGGCTGTGGAGATGAGAAGGGAATGCCCAAATCCTTTCCCACTTAAAACAATCTATGCAGCTTTAAGATGGACAGGAGGCCAGGCTTTGCAATTAGCGAGATATTCCTATACATGTCTGTTCAGATTTACATCTCATTGAGGATGCAGTTGCAAAGAGATTAATAATGAAACCTAATTTGTCCATCCACATTTAAGATTCAAGCTAGACAGTCACTTTTGTTGGGTATCACCACAGGACATTTCAAATTTTGTCAAAAAGATTAAAAATTAGTTAAACTTATGAATCAAAGAAAGTGATCATACACAAAACTGACTTAATTGTAAGGAACTGTACATCTAATAAATCTGTGAGAAATCTTTCTGGTACGAGCACATATATCACCAAATGTTATATCATGAACAATATCTTTATCTTGGGGTGTCCTGTGAACATACTTGCATACCTCCTGTCCAAATATGAAAAATATGTCAATGATCTGAAATAATAATAGCATCTCTAATACTTTTAAAGGGAGTCCTGCCTATTGAACTTTGTTTGTTTCACAATTTCTCCATCTCTGTTACTATCTGTGAATATATCAGTCTCTAATTTGACCTTCAGTTCACTCAGTCAGTTTTAAATTTATGAAATATCTGGACTGTTATGACATTCTCCATTTGATGGTTATTATAAGGCATACTGTTATTATAAGCCAGGGCTGTCCAACTGGCGGCCCGGGGGCCGTACACGCCCCCCAGCCTGTTGGGCACGGCCCCCCGCTATGCCCCCAACCGCCATTTTTAATTTTTTTTAAAAAAAATTCTACATTTTTTAAAAAATGGCAACCGAGGGGGAGGCGGGGCAGGGAGGAGGAAGTGAGCCAGCTCCTCCTCCCTGCACTGCCCCCTCCGTCCCTCTGTCCGCGCCGCCGATTGCATCGGCGCCGGCGAGAGGGGACAAGGGGTGGTACAAGGAGGAGGAAGAGAGCTAGCTCCTCCTCCCTGCACCACCCTCTTCTTCCCTCTCTCACCGGCGCTGATGCCTTGCAAGGAGGGGGTCCCCGGGCGGCGCCTCTCCCCTTGCAAGGCATCGCAGCAGCGGCTGAAGCCGGCGCCAGCTTCCACGGCTGCCGCGATGCTTTGCCAGGGAGGGGGTCCCCCGGCGGCGCCTCCCTCCCTTGCGAGGCATCGCAGCAGCGGCTGAAGCCAGCGCCGGCTTCCGCGGCTGCCGCGATGCTTTGCAATGGAGGGGGGTCCCCCGGCGGCGCCTCCCTCCCTTGCAAAGCATCGCAGCAGCGGCTGAAGCCGGCGCCGGCTTCTGCGGCTGCCGCGATGCTTGGCACGGGAGGGGGGTCCCCCTGCGGCGCCTCTCTCCCTTCCAAGGCATCCCGGCAGCAGCTGAAGCCGGCGAAACCGCCAGCTTCATCTGCGGCTAGGATGCCTTGGAAGGGAGGGGGTGCTGCGTGGCTCCTCCCTCTCTCCCAAAGCTTCCCGGCAGCTGGGGCGTGGCCGGGGCGTGGCCGGGGCGTGGCCGGGGCGTGGCCAGGGGCGGGCCGGGTGGCCCTCCAGGTAATCAGTGACCTGGAATCTGGCCCTTGGCCGGTTAGAAGTTGGACAGCACTGTTATAAGCCATACTATTCCTTGATTAAAATTTCATAAGTTGGGGACAGCTCAATGACATACCAACCTCACAAGAATTTTTCAAAGGCAAATATGACTCTCAACTTTTTCATCAAATGACAGTTTTCAGGAAAAGGTAGCATAAGTTTTCTTAATGTGGATCCTGTATCAGATGAAGCAGACTTCAATCTACAATAGTTTATACTACCAACTTTTTTCTTTTAGTTAGTCTCAACGGTGCTATGAGGCCACTTTGAATACTGGTCCAGAGTAGAATTGAGTTGGAAGAGACCTCGTGAGCCATCCAGTCCAACCCCCTGCCAAGAAGCAGGAAAATCACATTCAAAGCACCCCCGACAGATGGCCATGCAGCCTCTGTTTAAAAGCCTCCAAAGAAGGAGCCCCCACCACACTCTGGGGCAGAGAGTTCCACTGTTGAACAGCTCTCAAAGTCCGGAAGTTCTTCCTAATATTCAGATGGAGCCTCCTATAGTTTGAAGCCATTGTTCCATTGCATCCTAGTCTCCAGGGCAGCAGAAAAAAAGCTTGCAACCCCCTCCCTATGACTTCCCCTCACATATTTAGTCATGGCCCTCATCATGTCTCCTCTCACCCTTCTCTTCTGTAGCCTAAACATGCCCAGCTCTTTAAGCCGCTCCTCATAGGGCTTGTCCTCCAGACCCTTGATCATTTTAGTCACTAGGCATGGTTAGGTCCAGTTGGAATCTTCGTAATTTGGAATTAATTCGGATCAAATTCCCTTTTGAAGCAATATTGGAGCAATTTGGGAACCCGGAAGTATCCTTCCCTTTTTCAAAGTCACTGTCGCCATCTTTGTTCTGACTCAGGAAGTGAATTGGAAAAGACCCAGTGTTTGGAGGCAAGCAGCAGCATGCTTGCCTCCAGCCAATGAGGGGAAACCATGTGGGGAGGGGAGGGGTTTCGGCATGCCAGCCATTGCCCTTTAAAAAGGCCCGCATGTGCCTCGTGGGCTCATTGTGAGCCGGGGACGTAAATGGGGGCTAGGCAGCTTGGGTGGGAAAGGTGCCATGCCACCTCTTTGCAAGGGAACAACAGGGTTGGGAACAAATTGGGGAAACCGGCTGGCAGCAGGCCCCTTGCTTGCGAGGCTTCCTTGTGTGTGGGGAGGGAAGAAGGGCAGGGTAGCTGGGAGAAGTGTTCTTCTCTTGCCTGACACTGCCAATTTTCCTTTTTGAAGCAGTTATTTTAACTTTTAACAGAACTCAATCTCCTTTGAGTTACACTTTGGACTTTGGAAAGCCCATTTTCTGCTAACAATTTCCTTGGGGAACCACACCACACCACTTTGGAGCCCCCTTTGTCTGCTTTGGGTTTTACGTTGTACTTTTGGAAAATAGAAATCTCCTAATCTAATCATTTCCTTGAGGAAACACAAAATACCACTTTGGAGTCCCCTTTGTCTGCTCTGGGTTTCACGTTGTATTTTTGGAAACTAGAAATCTCCAAATTTAATCATTTCCTTGGGGAACCACACCATACAACTTTGGAGCCCCCTTTCTTTGCTTGGGGTTACATGTTGTACTTTTGGAAACAAGAACTCTTCTATAATCTGCTAATAATTTCTACCACTGTGGCAAGTTTTACCAGTAGCAGTCTAAAAATGAGGGAAAGGGAATCCCCCAAGTTTTGCCTGTCCCATTTGTAGTTTTTCACGCATTGCGCAATCGCGCCCGCCATTAATGAAGCGATTTGGAAAATTCGGAAAATTCTAACTTTTTGGGGGGAAATTCTGGAAATCACTTCGGAATTGAATCGCCAGTGCCCCTTACATCTGAAACGAGTTTTGAACCATTTTTTCCTTGATCAAACAAGCCTATTAGTCACCCTCCTCTGGACACATTCCATCTTGTCAACATCTCCCTTCAATTGTGGTTCCCAGAATTTGATAGTGTGATTCCAAGTGTGGTCTGACCAAGGCAGAATAGAGAGGTAGCATGACTTCCCTGAATCTAGACATTAGATCTAGATTAACATGGTGATGTCTCTGAATTCTATAGTTTCTAAAATTGAAAATGAGGGAAAATATGCCATTTGTCCATACAGATGCTTTGGTTCTTCAAAAAATTGAAAAGGCCAGTGCTTTAATTTGGAAAAAAAAAGGAAAGTATTTTTTCCCTGAGGAAAACACATTGCATTTGTGAATGCATTCCTTTCTGCAACATCCCAATGAAATTAATCAAAGTTAAGGTAATGTTTTAATCCTTGCTTCTTCATTGATTTAGACTCCAACCTTATCAGATTTAAGGACCTTTCTTCAAGTCACCTGATGACTAATGGTGACCTCGTAGGCAAGGGATTACTCGGAGATGGCTTGCCACTGCCTTCCTTTGAAATATAATCAACAGCAATGCTACTCAAAATGGAAATCCATGGGTTGTTGCCTGTTCCTGGCAAGCTTCCAGGAAATAAACTATTGTAACCAAACGGACACAGATTTAGTATCGATCCCTATTACATTGTGGCTTATGGATTTCGTAGGATTTTCTTTAGCAACAAATTCAGAGTACAAGCCTGACTTGTGGTAGGACCCATTTATTTTTCCTTTTAATACTCAACAGTATTCGTGGAACAGTACTTCAACACCACATCTCACATGGGATTATTGTCTTCCTATCCATTTGTTTCACTGTCCAGCTTTCACTGTCCAGAAAGGTTATCGAACCTGACTGCTTTTCAACATTTAAAAAATATTTTCAAATATTCTTTTCTTCTCTAGGACTTGGCTCTTCATAGATTTCTCT
The DNA here is from genome assembly GCA_030556195.1 of Anolis apletophallus. NCBI lineage: Eukaryota > Metazoa > Chordata > Lepidosauria > Squamata > Anolidae > Anolis > Anolis apletophallus. The sequence continues at coordinate 15,059,249 of JARBWK010000005.1, read as the reverse complement.
ATTGATCATTTTGACCATTTTCTGATTGGTTTTCTAGGTTTGACCCAGTACAGCAGTGACCCACGCACAGAATGGGACCTGAATACGTACACCACACGGGATGAGGTGTTAGAGGCTCTTAGGAGCTTGCGTTACAAAGGAGGCAACACATTCACAGGTAAGGGGAGTGTCTCCCTTTTTAGGAAGTGTGCATTTTACCTGATATTTAATTTTATGGTAAATTTTGAGGGGCAGATATTAGCAAGATACTTCACCTAAGTCATAGGCTGACCAATCTGTTCATTGAGCAAATGGAGCTTCCTACACCTATCTAAATAAGTGGAGATAACTGCTTTTAGTGTTTTTGTATATTTATAGTTTATTTTATGTGCTGGCATTGAATATTTGCCATATATATGTTGTGCTCCACCCTGAGTCCCCTTCGGGGTGAGAAGGGCAGAATATAAATGCTTTTAATAAATAAATATTGACATGTAATACCATGGCACACAGTAATCATTGACAGTCATAGCTTCCCTATTAGAGGTTCAGTAAATCTCCTGTTTTTATCCTGGATTTTGAAGGAGTTGTCCAAGGTCCTGAAGCTATTCTGAGGAAAGGATTCAGCACCCTACATAGTTTCTTAAGTCTGGAATAAGACCCAGAATAGCTTCAAAACACTGTCAATATGAAAGCCACTGACAACTATTTATTGTGTCCTTTGATTCAAATACAGCAACAATTCTTTCATCCATTTAAAGACCCTAAGGTTCACCTATAACTGGGTTTTCTTGGCACAATTTGTTCAGCGGGGTTTGCTTTGACTTCCTCTGATGCTGAAGGAATATGACTTGCCTAAACTCACCCAGCATATTTCCATGATCAAACAGAGATTTAAACCTGTTCCCCAGGGTCATAATCCAGCGGTCCAACCACCATACCATGCTGACTCTCACTTTAAAGATGAAGCAATGTAATATGGCATTGATTTTGAGGATTTATAGACTTTTCCTGCAATTGAACAATATATGTCAATATTTGGAGAATATGTGTAAAATGTTAATATTTATATTCTACTCTATTTCAAGAAATCTTACAACAGGCAGTTGCAAAACAATAAAAACTCCCTATCCCCTATTAGATTATGTGATATTGCAGTAAGGTTGTTCCATTTGAAGGCAAGATTAATAAAAGTGAATGAACTTCAGAGAAAGTCGTTTCTTAGGAAGGTCCTTTGTTAGTAGGATAATTGTTGAATATATGTTCATTTGCTTTCCAAAATAACTTAGAAGACCTTTAAAGGATATAGTAATTTTCAGTCCTTGTAATTTTCATACTGAAAGTATGCTTAAGGTCTGCAGTAGCTTTACGCATTACAGAAAATGTCAAGAGGTGGATTGCCATTTATCTGATTTTTCAATTTGTGGCATAACATTTGAAGAAAGCAATCAGGAAGCATCCTCTGTGCTATCCATTTATTGCCCCCCCCCCTTTTTCTGGTTGCCATCAAACCATATATTTTGACAGTTTGTGCCTTTCACTCTCCTCACTCTTAAGGGCTGGCGCTGACCCATGTCCTGGAGCACAATCTGAAAGCCGACACGGGTGCTAGATTAGAGGCTCCTAAACTGATCATCCTCTTGACTGATGGAAAATCTCAAGATGATGCCGGCCCACCTGCACAGGTCTTGAAGAATATGGGGATACAGATATTTGCTGTTGGTGAGTTCCAAAATCTATCTCCTTAGGTTTCTAAGGCTAAAACAATAATGAGACTTAAATACTAAGAATATTAGAACCTTAATCTGAGATAGTCTGCGGAAATGCTTAGCAGTTCTAGTATTAATGCAAATTCACCTATTTTATTTATTTACTTTATTTATATTCCACCCTTCTCACCCTGAAGGGGACTCAGGGCGGATTACAGGTACACATACAAGCAGACAATCCCTGCCGTTTATCACAGTACAGTACATATACTTTGACATATTGCACACATATAAACGAACAGAGGCAAATTTGGCCACCAGGGGGAGCTGATGCACTCCTCATCTCTCAGCATTTCCAGCATCCCTCTTTGTTCCTTCCGCATTCCTGGAGTTCTTTTTATGGCCTCATAATTCAGTCAAAATTTGCCTCCCCACTTAACGTGGTACATTTATCTCCTACTTGACAGATGCAACTGTCTTTCGGGCTGCAAAGGTCAACAGCAGGCTACACTTAAAGGCTGAGCACCCACCTCGACCCGGGCAGGCCTCGAACTCATGACCTATTGGTCAGAGAGATCTTATGCAGCTGACACTTAGCCAGCTGCGCCACATTCCCGATGCAGTATAAATGTGGAAACCAAAGACTGATAATGGTTTGCTATTCTTTATATGAGTAGGGGATGGAAATAGTAGCAGGGGATAGAAATAGTGCAATCTTGTTTTTGTGGCCTCCGAAGTCCCCAAGAGGCATTTCCTTGGTTCTAGTCCACCATGCTCTTTTTTGAGATCCTACATATAGCGCTGTCTACCGTCAATATCCAAATGTGGAGTTAGAAATTAACTGTGTCATGCACCCCATATGTAAAGGGGCAATGCACAGTTGAACCAAGATGGACAAGCCAATGTGCTACAACACATCTCAAGATTCTTAATTGTGCAATTATTCGAGTAAAGGATGTATTCTACTCATATATAAATCTGAATTTTTTAGTCAAAAAACTTCCTATAGAAGGAAAAGGAACCATATCCTTCTCTGAGTGAAGTGGCCAAAGGCAAGAGTTTAGTCTGGTCCAGGGAAACCTATAAGAAGTACTAACCACCTCTATTTTTTCCACTGCAACATCACTGGCCTGGAAAATTATGGTGGCCAGTGGCAGCTGAACCTCTAAGGTAGTATTGGTGCTTTCCACAGAATGATAGTCAACTTATCCACACATCATACCAAAATTCATAATTTTGGCTCCTAAATTAGCATTAGGTTGACATGATGTTGATCTATACACAGATACTTTATGTGTTTTGTCTATGGAGCTTCTTGGAAGGGTTGCTTGGAATCAAGTTACAGAACATTCTGATCCAGGATCTTCCAAACCCAATAAATAGTTTTCTAGTCCAGTAACTAACCCCCACTCCACCCCAGATATGGCTCAGAAATTTCTGAAATTCTTGTCTAAATAGCCTGATGAAGAAGGTTTGAAGAGCAGCCATCAACCAAAACACATCAGGTTTTTCTACTTAAAACATACCATTTGCTCAGCATTGTGAGATGTCTCATTTGTTTCTCTTGTGGATTCTATTCAACATGGCCCAGTTTTTGGCTTCATAAGACACCAACAGATTTCTGGCAATTGTCTATGTCTCTAATCTGCACGTTCATTTCCTAGGAGTGAAAAATGCAGATGAGACAGAGTTGCGCCAAGTGGCCTCAGAACCTTTGGAGCTGACTGTATACAATGTATTGGACTTCCCTCTTCTGAGTTCTCTTGTCGGACGTCTTACCCGGGTCTTATGTGCTCAGATCAAGGTGAAGAACAAGGATGAGAATGCAGGTGAAGACCACTACTTACGTTACCTGTCTACTGGCTTTTCTTTTCCTTTCTTTCTTTCTTTTTGCAAACTCCCACAACCACTCTACTTTGTCCTCCTATCCAAGTCTCCAGACTCTGAGCCAGTGAGGAAAATGATCAGAATTGAATGGGATGCAAAGGTTTAATTTTTGGGATATAAATGTGAGGATATAATTCTTCTGTAAAATGCAAAATACAGTTTAATCTGTTTCTATTTCAACTAATGCATGATTGGAATGGATTGGAACCTGTCTTTGATCAGAGGTGAATTTCCTTTTTGCCTGAAAACCCAGTATGTACAGCAAATCTTGCTATTGTACAAATAGTTCTCCATATTTGTGGTTTTAACTTTTGCAAATTTGGTAGACATTTTGTCTAAAGGAATCTCCAGGTACTTCACGTGATACTATGGTGACAGCTCAGCAAAGATGACATAGAATTGCACTGTGGAAGATCCAGAGATTCCTCAAGTTCCTTTTTGTAAAAAGGTTTTAAAATTTTGTAGTTGCCCCACTTTCACATGGGTCTTTTGCTACAGCCCCATCAAAAGTCTAGGACCTTCTACAATAGTACTTATTTTAGGCTGTGAGTTTTCCAGGCTGTATGACCATGTTTTATTTATTTATTTACGACATTTATATGCTACCCTTCTCACCCCAAAGGGGACTCAGAGCAGCTTACAAGTAAAATGTAAATACAATATATTATATTATTGCCATAGCACAATATTAATATTATATATTACATTGTACTATAACATTCTGTAATATTATTAGTAATATTACATGTTATATAAAATATATATTTATAATATCACTAGCTGAACCCGGCACGCGTTGCTGTGCCCTATGTTGGTGATGTGAGAATGTCAGGGTATGTATGTTGTGGAAGTGATGTGAGCATGTTTGTTGTGTGTATATGTATGTGTGTGTATGTGTGTTTATAGTTGTAGGTGTGTATGGTTTTTTTGGGGTTTGTGTGTATGTGTGTGTGCAGGTATTGATTTGTGTTTATTTGTGTGTGTGTATATGTGTGTGTGTGTGCATATGTGTGTGTGTATAGTTCTTGGTATGTGTGTATATATTTGTGTGTAGTTATCTGTGGGTGTTTTGTGTTTGAGTACGTGTATATATATATGTGTGTTTGTGTATGTATATGTATGTATGTGTATATATGGAGAGGTGGTGATATGTGTGTGTATATATGTGTATGTATTAGTGTGTATGTGTATGTTTAGGTGTGTAGATATATGTGTTTGTATGTGGTTGTGTTTTTATATGTGTTTGTATGTTGGTGTTTATATGTTGTTTTGTATTTATGTGTGTGTGTATGTGTAGAGGAGGAGGGCGAAGAGGAGGGCGATGGGGAACCGCTCGATCTCCCTCCCTCGCGGCCCTCTCCTCGGGCAGTGGAGGAGAGGCGGTTGAGGGCTCTCCTACGCCAGCCGCCGCCTCCCTTCCGCTGGCCGAAGAGGAGGCCGCAGGGAGAGAGATGGTGCGTCTCCCCTCGGCCTCGTCCCAGGCAGCGGGAGGTGGCGGGTAGCGCGGAGAGCCCTTTGCTGCCTCTCTTCCGCTGGCCGAAGAGGAGGCTGAAGGGTAATCGGGCAACCCCTCTCCCTGCGGCCTCCTCCTCGGGCCGCGGTGGCCGCAGGGAGAGGGGTTGCCCGGTTCCCCTTCGGCCTCTTCTTCGGCCAGCGGAAGAGAGGCGGCAAAGGGCTCTCCGGGCGCCGCTACCCGCCGCCTCCATTCCGCTGGCCGAAGAGGAGGCCGAAGGGAGAAAGACGGTGCGGCTTCCCTCCTGGCCCCATCCCCTGGGGAGGAGGGGAGGAGGCAGCGGAGGGGGCGGAGGAAGCGGGCATGGCAGAGAAGGCATGTCCGGGCAGGGTACTATGGCTCCCAGAATGCTCTGCACGGGCATTGTGGCCTATTTCCGGTGCTGTTTCTGCCCTTTTTTCGAGTGAGCCGTGCGGAGCCTTCTGGGAGTTGTAGTCCCATGGGTGCGCCGTTCTCCCTCGCCGTTTCGTTGGCTCTCCTGGTGGAGGGTCGTGCAGGCGGGACCGCGGCGGCGTCCTCCCGGGATGTTAGTGTTGGGTTGCATGCGGCGGCCGTGCTGGTGGGTTCCGGGAGCCGCGTGGAGGATGTCGCCTCATTGGTTTCAGGAGTGTTTAGTAAGCGGCGGAGGAGGGGGGCATGGCGTCGGATGTTGCGCATGCTTGGTATTGTGATGTTTCTATGACGGCTGTTTTGTGTGTCTGTGGTGTTTTGCGCATGCATAGTAATGTTGTGTTTTGGGGGTTTTGTGTTGTGTTTAGGGGTGTTTCAGTGGGTGGAGTTTGTACCTCGAGGTGCGGATGAGTGGCCCTGTGTTTTTTGTGTGTGGGGGAAATGTAGTTTTGGCGTGCATTTGCCCCGTTGCACGACCACTTCCCTTTTATATATATAGATGTTACTATTATTATTAGTATTATACCTAGAAGCATTCTCTCCTGGCGTTTCTCCTGCATCTATGGCAGGCATCCTCAGAGGATTTCCCCAGGCAGTAAGAAGCCAGACTTTGAAACTGCTAGGCCATTAAATGCTAATCAAGGTGGCCAGTTGAAACATTCACACCTACCTCAAACGGACAAGAGTTCTTTCTCCCACCCTGGACATTCCACAGATATATAAACTCAATTTTTCCTAGTTTCCAACAGACCTAACAACCTCTGAGGATGCCTGTCATAGATGCAGGTGAAATGTCAGAAGAGAATGCTTATGGAACATGTCCATACAGCCCAGAAAGCTCACAACAACCCAGTGATTCCGGCCATGAAAGCCTTCAACAATGCTGTACTTGTTTTCTTTACATTTGGAAAATTGGTTCGCTTTCAAACATAATTTAGAATAATTCCTTGCAATGGTATCTGTGAGAATATATTACTCATAAATCATCTCAATAAATACATTTAGGTGCCTGACTTATGCTTTCAGATTCTTCATGACTTTTCGACCTGCTTTCCTCTGTTTACCTCAAATAGAATTGACATATTGCATTAATGGAGTCTATTGACTTACCATGTTCCCACTAAATTATTTTACTCTAGTTGTTACCAACATTAGGTATAGATATGTCCTATTTTAGCCTCAGAACAATCCTCAGAGCAGTTGAGGCTGAGAGCTATTGATTGCTCTACTGCCTTTATCTAGCAAGCATCATGTCTGTGTGTCACCTTGATCTCCAGCCCAAAATAAAATTGTAATCAACATCCAAATTTGCAGGCAAGCCGGTAAAGGCCGTTCCAGTCACTACTGGTGCCCATCTGAGCCCAACCAATCTTGTTTTAAAAGAGGTTACTTCCAGAAGTCTCCGTCTCACCTGGAACCCTCCTGTGATACTACCCAAAAAATACAGAGTTGTCTACTACCCTTCTAGAGGCGGGACTCCCAAAGAGGTAAATGATTCTTTTTAAAAATATGCTTTATTTGAAGTTTCAATATTAAAAAGACAAATGACATACAGCAGACCCACATGGGGTCTAGAAAGGGAAAAGTGGGGATGGGAAAAGCGACATCTGGGGAGTGTGGGGAAAGTGGGGGAAGGGAAAGGTTGTGAAAAGCTTGACAATACATAGGGGAGGGGGGATAAAAGAAAGAATCTATCTGTTTTCACTTTGCAACTTGTGGAGACATTACACATCTTCGTCTTCTGTATTTTCATGAAGTTATCTCGTGCCTGCATATGAATATACAAAAAATATATCTACATAAGTGTCTATCAGTTTTTGTGACACCCAACCAGGGGTTTCCTTTGTGGTGAATCGTCCGGGTCCGGCCATCCCATCTTTCCTCTTTCTTATATTCCTAAAAACTGTTCTCGCTCGACCCCATTGTATGTCTGGGGCTCCTTATATTCTTATTTTGAATCTTAGTTACCAATTCAGTCTAAGAGCAGTCCCATGCTCCCTCTCAAAGTAGCTTTGGACTGGAGACCAGTCTGTCTTATTAACTTCTATCCCATCCATACTTCTAATCTCTTGGGTCAGCCATTCCATCTGGACCATTTCGATTAGTTTGTATAGCCATTCCTCCTTCCTGGGCTCATTAGTTGATTTCCAGTATCTGGCGTATATTATTTTGGCTGATGTAGTTATAGCCAGAAAGATAATCTTTTCATTGGCACTCCATGTTGGGTCCGTCATCCCCAGAAGGAACGTCTCTGGTTTTTTTCGCGATCTTTTTTGGGAGAATTTTCTTAATTTCATTGTGAATGTAGTTCCAAAATTTTTTGGCTTTAGGGCATAGCCACCATAGGTGGAAGAAACTTCCGCACTGGGCGTCACAATTCCAACAGTTTGGTTTGATATTATGGTACATTTTGGCCAGTCTATCTGGGGTCAAATACCATCTATATAAGACCTTGATCCAGTTCTCTTTGTATTTATAGCTTACTGAAGAGTTGGTATTTTTTCCCCAGATCGACAGCCACGTACTCCATTTTATTTTTACACCTATGTTCCGAGACCATTTTTTAACATGGTCATCTAATTTAGGGTCGCTTATCGATAATAAATCGTATATCTTTCCGACCAAGTTTTTGTCGGGCCCAAGAAGAACCCCCTCCCACTCATGTTGCTCGCTTTCAAAGCCTTTTAGTCTATCCAGTTTAAATTTCTCGGTGATTTGGTAGTATGTGAACCAACTTATATCCCTGCCCTCCCGGGCTAATTGTTCTTTACTTTTTAGCATAAAATTTTGCCCATTCCAATAAGTCAGCTCTTTGTAAGTGTACCATTTTGTATCTTGCAATTGTCTTAGGCGAAAAGCCTCAATCGGTGACAGCCATGTAGGGGTTTTTGAATATATTTTATTGTAATGTTTGTTCCAAATTCTAATTAATGGATGGTACTTCCGGTTTGGATATGGCGCCGAGGGCTGCGTGCTAAGAGGGCTCCTCTTAGGAACGAGGCAAGGGGAGGGATCGAGTGAGTACAACACTCGCCTGAGCTCTGGAAAGTGAGCTCTAAGGTCCAGGGCAAAGACAATAGCCCTGGTAGCCGAGCCTGGTCCCCTCAAGGAGCCAGGCAAGGTTATCAAGGCAGAAGAGGCCCGGAGGGATCCCTCCCGGAGCGCGATCCGCCGCTGCCGGATCACCTCCTCCCGCCCGCCAAACCTCACAGGGGAAGGGAGACAATAGAGGAGGAAGAAGAGACCAACTTGGGAGAAGAGGGAAGGCATAAAAATATAGAGCCGAACCTCGCCCCGTTCAGATCTGGGCTGCCAGCAACCACAACTACCACAGCAAACCGGGGAGAAAAAAGAAAAAAGACACCCAAGACAGCAAAGGGTGAGTTTGCAGAAAATCCTAGGAGAGAACCGGGTCCCCCTTACTCTCGTGTGGGTGAAGATGGCCGGGGTAGATCGAGCGATGAGATAAGATCAGCCAGAAGCCGGGAGGACGGAAGTGACGGCGCAGCTCGAAGGGCCAGCCACCAGTGGGTGAGTGAAGGGGTGGAGAGAGGCGGAAGGACCCGCCCACGATTCTGAAGTAGAACGAGGAGGGGAGGAAGGAAGTGACGAAAACCCCGGTCCCTAGAGATACTAAAGCATAAACCCATAGAAACCCTGGAAAGAGAAGAGATTGCGAGAGTGCTGTGAAAGAGAGTGAAACGGCACTCGGCATAGGAAAGGACGGAAGGGGTGGAAAGGACGTCAGACGAAACACAGAGATAGTGAACCCTCCAAAGTATAGAAAACCGACCTTCTAGGGTTTTTTCGCCAAAATAAAGAATAAAGAATAAAGAATACAACTGCCAATCCTAAAACACAATAATAATAAAATAGGAGACGACTCTTCCAATGAGCTTTACAGTGATGTCCACCAGAGCCAGAATGGAGAAGAAAGGAGAAGCCCAAGAAGACTTTCTAGTGCATCAGAGCCTGGCTTCAAAGAACTGATGGCAGAAATGGTGGGAATCAAGAAGATGCTTAAAGGAGGTGAAGAGGATAGAAAGAAGATGAAAGAGGAAATTAAAGACTCACGAAAAGACTTAAAATCAGAACTGAAAGAAATGAAATCAGAATTAAAAGGTGATCTAACTGACATGAAAGAAGAAATGGCCAACCTGAACAACGGTTTGACAACCATGAAGGAGGAGGTGGAAAGTATAAGGAAAGAAAATCTAGAGCTTAAGTCTAAACAAAAATCAATGGAGGGGAAAGTGGAAGAACTGGAGAACCAAGTCTGCTCCTATCAAGAGAGACAATTGAGAATGGACCTTGATAATAAAGAACATCAGTTGCGATTCAGAGGGGTGGAAGAAGAGGAGGGTGAACGTTTAAAAGAAATTATCATCGCCATATCGGCTAAGATTCTGAACGCTTCAATGGCTTATATAGAGGGAAAAATCGATAGAGTATTCCGGCTAAATTCGAATTTTGCCAAAAGAAACAAAGTCCCTAGAGATATTATTGCAACATATTCTTTAAAATGTATAAGAGATGACATTCTGAAATGGCAAAGGAAAACAAAAGGATCCTACAAAGGAAAGTCGGTGCTAATATTAAAAGAAATTCCAATTGAAATCCTTGAAAGGAGAAAAGATTACTTTTTCCTAATGGACGTTCTGAAGGCCAATGACATTCGCTACCGGTGGGAAAAAATGGAGGGGGTTATGGCCACCTTCAAAGGCCGAAAGTATTGGCTGACCTCGATCCACAAGGCCAAGGAGTTCTTAAGGAGATTTGCGGAAGACTTGAAGGAAGAAGTTCAGGAAGAGAACCAAAGGGCCACCAGAGGGGAGAGAAACCCCAAACGCTGGACTGTACCAAAAGAGAACACATTCGGCGGTGAAGAGGAAGTTCCCGGAGGTGATTTGGACTATAACCCCAATAAAAGAGAGGACAGAGAAAATATAGAGAGTGATATTGGTCTGGAGAGCGGAGAGGAAGAAGAAGGAGAGGAAAAAAGAGAGAGAGAGAGGAAGAAATTGACAAAGAGGGAACTGAGGAGGGCAGGACGTCAGATATCGAATGAAACACCTCAGGTGCATTACTCTCAATGTTAACGGACTAAACAGTGGGGGGGAAGAGGAAAAGAGTGTTTAATTATTTAAGAAAAAGGAAAGCCAATGTGGTGGCGATCCAAGAAACTCATGTTAAAAGTAGTGAGACGCATTTACTGCAGAAAGAATCTTTGGGTGAACTATTTGAGGCTTCTGCAAAGGAAAAAAAAAGGGGTAGCCCTCTATATAGACAATATATGGCAACCAAAATTAGAATTTAAGGATACCGAGGGCAGATATATTGGGGTTAAAATTCGGCATGGCAATCAATCATGGTTGATATGTAATGTATATGCACCGAATGACAGCAAGACCAACTTCTTCAAGACCATCGAGGAAAAAATGTTAGATATTGAGTATGATAGTCTAATTCTAATGGGAGATCTGAATGGGGTGATGGATTCGCACTTAGATAGGAGTTACCAGAGAAAGGGAAGATCGAGACCGCACGGCAAGCTGCCTAAATCTTTCTTTGAGCTGGGGAAAAACACAGGGATATTAGATGTGTGGAGGGCACAATTCCCTAAGACTCGTGATTATACCTTCTTCTCTGATAGACACCAATCGTGGTCACGTATTGACTACATTTTGGTATCAACGAACCTAGCGAGCTTAGCAAGAGCCACTAAGATCCACCCCCGCCATGTTTCTGACCATGGCGCGGTTGAACTAGATATAGCTGAGAGAAACACAGAGTTCATCTGGAAATACCCGGCTGCCCTGATGAAAGGCGTTGAAACAAAAAACAAAAGCAAACAAACAATCAAAGAATTCTTTGAAATTAACTGTAAAAATAATAATAATACCAATACAATTTGGGATGCCGGTAAGGCCTACATGAGGGGTTTTTTTTATGAAACAACAGTCTACCCATAGGAAAAAAAAGAAAAAGAATATAATGATACAATAAACAAAATTAAGAAGGCTGAAACAGCATCAAAAAACAACCCCAAAAATAAAGAGGTCCAAAAAGAGCTAAAATTTCTACAAAAACAATTGGAATTCTTTGATTTAGAAAAAATCGCCAAGAATCTAAGATACACAAACCAGAAATATTTTGAACAGGCCAACAAGCCGGGTAGGCTACTTGCATGGCAGCTAAAGGAAAAAAGGAAAAGAAATGTGATCCATAGGCTGAAATATAAACTAAAAGAAGTAACATCAGAATCAGAGATAAAAGAGGTGCTAGAGAACTATTATTCTAATCTCTACCAAAAAGAGGATATAAGGGTGGAGGACCTGACTGCACATATTAGTGATAAAAAAATGGCCAGAGTCTCCGAGGATGACCGGGCTATGTTAAATCAGGAAATCTCCAGGGGAGAGATATTAAGAGCAATTCAAAGAGCCAAGCGGGGAAAAGCGTCGGGACCCGACGGCTTTACCGCTGAGTTCTACAAAGACCATAGTGCAGAGGTAGTGGATATTCTCAAAAAGGTTTTCAATGGAGTAATGACCCAGGGCAAAGTTCCTGAGACCTGGTGTGAATCGAACATTGTGTTGATTGGTAAAAAGGGAAAGGATTTAACCCTACTGGAGAATTATAGACCGATCTCACTGCTTAACGCAGATTATAAAATGTTTGCTTCTATAATTGCCAAGAGATTGAAGGGGTACCTAAAGCTCAAAATTCATAAAGATCAGAAGGGATTCCTGCCAGGTAGGCACCTCAAGACAAATATACGATCCATCATAGATATTATTGAATATTATAACCAAAATATTAACAAAAAAGTAGCCTTGTTTTTTCTGGACGCCGAAAAGGCATTTGATCGAACTAATTGGGACTACCTTGAACAACTGTTAAAAGAAATTGATATTGGGTATAATATTCTAAATATAATAAAAGCAATTTACGCTAAGCAAAAGGCCAAAATCTTAGTCAACGGTTCAAAAACTAAGCCGATTAACATACAAAAAGGGGTAAGACAAGGATGCCCCATGTCTCCGCTGCTGTTTATATGGATCTTAGAAGTATTACTGGAGGAGATAAGAAATGATGAGTCACTAAAAGGTCTTAAGATAAAGGGTGAATCCATAAAAACTCTGGCGTTTGCGGACAATCTTGTATTAATTGTGGAGGAGCCCAATGCTCTCTCGGAAAAGTGGCTTAGAAGGGTCGAGGAATTTGGAAATTTGGCAGGATACAAAATTAATAAAACCAAAACACAACTGCTCACAATAAATTTAACTGAGCTTGAAAAGAGAGACTTGAAAAGAGAACAGATATCACTATCACAAAGAAGGTAAAATACTTGGGGATAAATATTACCCCTAAGAATTCACATCTATTCAAAAATAATTATGATGGGATTTGGACGAAGATTAAAAAAGATTTCAGCCAATGGACCAAGTTGAATCTCTCCTTTCTGGGCAAAATTGCGGCAGTTAAGATGATGGTCCTCCCCAGGATGAACTTCCTTTTCGCAACACTGCCAATAATTAAAAAAGACTCGCAATTCAATATTTGGATGAGGGATATATCTAAATTTATCTGGAACGGGAAAAAACCTAGAGTACGAATGAAACTACTTCAATCAGGGAAAAAAAGAGGGGGGTTGGGAGTACCAGACCTAAAAAGATACTTTGAGGCTAACTGTCTGGCATGGGTCACGACCTGGATAAAGTTAGATGACAATAGATTAACAAATTTAGAAGGGTATGACCTGAAGTTTGGCATTCACGGCTATTTAGGATATAACAAAATAATTAAAGACCAAAAATTTAAAAATCACTACATAAGAGGTAAATGATTCTTATGGCTTTGGCCGACATTTTTTTTTCCTGCTACAGAACTTCTACATTGCCAAAGATTCTAGAGGATGATCTAACTTAGCCATATTTGCAACCTGACCCTCTGGAAATGTGCAGGAGTACAACTATGGAGTTGGACTACAGCTATGGGCATGCTGACTATTAGTGATGGAAGTTATAGTACAAATTCCACGTTATGAGAATGATTGCTGGAGGCAATCATGCATTTATTTTGTGCATTGCATTGGTGCATCTTATGGGACCATAGAAAAAGTTGCATATTGGTTGCTCCAGGGTCACTGAACCTATGTCAAATTTTAAATCAAATTGAAATAAGTTGTAGGGATGTAAGTCTTCAATAAGCTGCTTCTCAGAATCCACAATGAGTACTTTTAGGCATGTTTTTCCTTTCTTTTGAATCACATTTACAATTCAGGACTTATTTTGAGTAAAATTCACACATGGTTGTTGTGCACTGAAAACACATATTTTTGTAGTCAACAGCAGTATCTGCACAAAAAACAATATTCCTGTGTAGAAACATTATTTTTTGTGAATAAAATGATGTTTCCTAAACATGTTGACCTCATGTGAATTTTGCACACCATAAATGTTTAGTTATAGGATTTTCTATAAGAGAATGTAAAAGAAAAAGTATTTCTGCATAGAAATATTTTCTGTAGAGAAAATTTTGGGGTTTTTTTCTGCAGAAAATCCTTTTTTTCTGTGCAAACCATCACGTGCAAATTTTATGCAGAATAAATTCTGAACTGTGAAGATTGTCATCAGTATAAGAGTCTTCTATTCACATTTTGAGAAAACAGAATGGAAGGTTTTTGACCATTTTTCTAATATTTCCCTAAATTATTTCCTGCCCTTTAAAGCTATCCAAGGTTATGAACCCAATCTCCAACCCATAGCATCTTCATGCAATTTTTGTACATTTTAGGTTGTTTTAGATGGGGCAACCTCCAGTGCACAGCTCCTCAACCTGACATCACACACAGAATATCTGGTTTCTGTGTTTCCTATTTATGAGAACGCTGTTGGAGACGGACTCAGAGGCATCACTTCAACCTGTAAGTCAGCATTTGACACTATTACGTTCAAACACTTAGTACAGATTGAATATTCCTTATCTGAGATCTTTAGGACCAGAAGTGTTTGGCATTGTGGATTCTACCCCCAATTTTGAGATCTCTGTTTTTGCGTATACTGGCAGTCATGGATATACAAACATCCAAATTACAAATGACTCATAGTTAAGAACAGGGGTGAGACAGCAGGAAGTGAGAGAAATCTATCCCTAGGAAGAGAAATTCAGTACTGAAATAGTTTTTGTGGAGAAAAGGGGTCTCCACTGAATCTTTCATACCAATCCTTGTTTCCACAACAATCCAATTTTTTCAAAATCAAATTGTCACAGGGACAGAAAGAGGAGTGAAATCTTCAAACAGAGGCACAGACACCAAAAGAAACACCATAGGAAATACACTTAAAAATGTACCTGTTCTGACTTATAAACAAATTCAACTAAAGAACAATCCTACAGAACCTATCTTGTCTGTGACTTGGGGACTGTCTGTTCAGGGATGTATATACAAAAAACCCTAAAGGTAATATTATGCACCATGCACTTGGGCTGCAACATTTGCAAGTTTAACTACTGCAGATTTGATCATTCACAGATTTGATAAAAATGTTTTCTCTTGGACTTTCCAATCCTCCATTGGAAGTTGACCATAGAATCATGCAGGCACACCTGGAGATTCCCAGAGAGGACATTTCTGGCACTTTCTATCTATCTATTTATTTATTCCAAACATTTGTACCCTGCCCTTCTCACCCCCCCCCCCCGGGGGTGGCTCAGGGGGGCTTACATCCGGCACAATTGATGATATTACATAGTAATCTCTATATATAATAAAGCGGAATGTTTGTAAGTATGTTTGTTTGTATGCTTGTATGTTTGTTTGTATGTTTGTATGTATGTATGTGGCAGCGTTCTGATTGGCTGCCACTTTCATAGGCTACAGCAACCAGCGCGGGTGATGGACCTGCACCAAACTTGGCACACATAACCCCCCTGACCCCCTTTACGTTCTGGTGCGGTTTGGGGGACATGGACCACGGATTATGGGATTTGTAGTAATTTAGATCTCTTTAGTTCCCACGGACCACTGAGGCCCCCAACAAAGACAGATAAAGACCAAACTTGGCACACAGAGCCCCCATGACCCAATCTACATCCTACTGCAGTTTGGAGGAGGGAAGACCACAGATGATGGGACTTGAAGTACCTACACTCATTTCCCAAGGCCGCTGCGACCCTCATCCAATGACTGATCAAGACCAAACTTGGCACACAGGGCCCCCATGACCCACTCTACGTCCTGGTGCAGTTTGCGGGAGGGTGGACCATGGATGATGGGACTTGAAGTACTTCTACTCATTTCCTGAGACCACTGCTCCACTCATCCAATGACGAATCAAAACCAAACTTGGCACACATAACCCCCCTGACCCACTCTACGTCCCGGTGCAGTTCGCAGGAGGGTGGACCATGGATGATGAGACTTGAAGTACCTCTACTCACTTCCCAAGTCTGCTGCGACCCTTATCCAATTACTGATCGAAACCAAACTTGGCACACATAACCCCCATGACTACCTTCGCGTCCTGGTGAGGTTCGGGGGAGGACAGACAATGGATGATGGGATTTGTAGTACTTTCACACCCCTCTGTTCCCACAGACTACTGTGGCCCCCAACAAACACCGATAAAGACCACATTTGGCACACAGAGCCCCAGTGACCCACTCTACATCCTACTGAAGTTTGGAGGGGGCCAGAACATGGATCATGGGACTTGCAGTATCTTCCCTCTCTTTTCAAGACTGCTACAAACCTAATCCAATAACTCATCAAGACCAAACCAGCCACACAGACCCCTCATGACCCACTCTACATCCTGGTGCGGTTTTGTGTGAGATGGACCACGGATGATGGGAATTGAAGTACCTTCACTCAGTTCCTCAAAACAATGCAACCCTCATCCATTCACCAATACAGACCAAACTTGCCACACACAGCCCCCATGACCCACTCTACATCCTGCTGCAGGTTGGAGCAGGGTGGACCACAGATGATGGGACTTCCACTACCTTCAGTAATTTCATGATACCACTGCAACTCCCAATACAGATGGATCAAGACCAAACTTGGCACACAGAGCCCCCATGACCCACTCTACATCCTGCTACACTTCTCAAATGACCCAGGCACTGCCGGGTCCCCAAGCTAGTTACATATAAAATACAGTAAATTAATGTTAAAATTAGTTTAAAAATAAAAATAGATTAATAAAAAGTGCAATAATACTGGCTGTCTATCCTAATGTAGAAACAAATTCAGTGAGCACAACAATTGGAAGCCTGTCCATAGTCCATTTTCCATAACATTATAATTATTACCTTTGTCAATTATCTGCCAGCTACCCAAAGGCCTGGTCCCATAATCACATTTTCAATTTTCTCCTGAAGATGAGGAGGGATGTTGTTGACCTGATTTCACTGGGGAGCAAGTTCCACAGGTGGGAGGCCACCACTGAGAAGGCCCTGTCCCTTGTCCCCGCCAAGTGTGTTTGCGCCAAAGGCGGGGCCGAGAGCAGGGCCTCCCCAGAAGATCTTAAACTGCAAGGTGGAATGTAGAGGGAGATCTAGTCCCTCCAGTGTGATTCTATGGCCAACATCTGGTGGAAGTTGAACACAGAGTTGTGCTGGATGGTCTAGAGATTCTTTCAAACAAACAAGCCCATCTTTTTGTATGTATGGGTTTTTCCACTTTTCTGAGGGTCCTGTGCCTTTAAAAGTTCAGCATATGTGGAGGACTAGCTGTACTTTCTAATGATGTTGTGCATGAAACAAAGTTTGTGTACATTGAATCACCAGAAAGCAAAGGTTTCATTCTTCCAGCCACCAACACAGACCATTCTGAATTTTGGAGTATTTTGAAATTGTGGACAAGGGATGTTCAATCTTTATACTGTGTTGTCAAAGGCTTTCATGGTCAGAATTACCACGTTGCTCTGAGTTGCTGTATAGCCATGTTACAGACACATTCTCTCATGCTCTCATGGCCATACAGCACCGAAAACTCACAACAACCCAATCTTTATATATAAAGCAAATTGACTGATGCATGTAATCAAAATACACACAACAGAAAAACAATGTTAAACTAAAATAAAGCTTTGTAAAACAAAATAGTTGTTTCAATTCAGCTTCAGGCTTTAATAACTGGAGAGGAAAATAGCTGGAGAGACGTCTTTGGCTGTTCTACCTCCATGTGGGTTTAAAGTCATTTTTAAAGAGGAGTTTTAATGTCTTTTACATGTTTCTCTTTGTGTATTAATGATTTTAAATGTTTATATCCATTGTATATGGCCTCAGGGGGCTGGTGGTTTGAGAGAAATAGACAAATGCTTTCACATTTCTTTCTTTATATATGTGTGATGATTAATCTAGTTAATAACTCAGTTTCTTTGCTAAGATAAAATCTGGCAGAACATCAAAACCCACCAGATTAACCCAACAAAAGCTTAATAGCTGCAGAGGGGAATACATTTCATATTTTACCGAGATCCTCATCCTACTAGTGGTATCCAAGCCCCAAATAAATTGTGTTCTCATTTAAAATGCAATGCAGATCTACTTATTTTGTGTAATTTCCCCAGAAACCCAATTTTCACTTAAAATAAATTTTCATAACAAGTAATCCAGTGTTATGCCTATTACACAAGGGCTTGTTTTCAGAAAATGAACATTTAGGTTTTGCATTGACCATGAGAAAATAGTTTCCTTTATCTTTTCTGTTTTATCTTTTTAGTGCCTCTTTCTCCACCTGGTTCCCTCCGAGTTTCCGAAATCAGCCACAACAGCATAAGATTGACTTGGGAAGCAGCGGATGGAGCGACCCAGTATCTTGTTCTTTGTTCCTCAGCACCCACCGGAGCACAGGACGACACCAAAGAGGTCAAAAATATTGTTTCAATTCTACTTTCAATTGTCTCTGTGGTGTTTTTTTTAACCATATGTTCAGGAGAAGATGCACAAAAATGCCAAGGAAAAGATGGCAATTGAAGAAAGGGAGATTATAAACAAGTAATTCCCCACACGTGAGCTCAGTAGGCATGGTACAGTCATTCTTGTTGAGCGAGTGGGCTTATTAACAAAATACCCTTCCCATAAATGTATAACAGAGTAACTTATTAGCAGCAGTGTGACCCAGCACCAGTAGCCCAAAGTGATAAAAAGAACCAAATGCAGAGACCAATGTTACATATATCTTCCATAGGAGGCTTTTCTTAATAGCAAAGTACAATGGTTGCACTATTCACAACAACAAGGTTTCCATAACACAAATAACGTTCAACCTTCACACTGGATCTTTGCACACAAGGCCTTCTCATACCAAGGCCTACCTCATAATCAGGCCTACTAACAATGAGGCCTATTCTTCCACTGAGGCAAACTCTCACACAGAGAGGCTTCTCTCACACTGAGGCTCTCTCAGACTGAGGTGTTACATGCCTGTTTATATTAAACCAAAGCTTCTCTGAGTCACTGCCTCCAATTAACCCTTACAGTGCTACCTCACATTTTTGTAACCAAAAATACCTAGTTAATTTTAATATTTCTGACAATTCTCAAAGAAGAACTGTACCATATTAATGCCTTTATGCTTCCCCTGCATCTTCCTTTGGCTGCTGGCATGGGAAGAGGCTAAAGAAACAAATAACTTTGACTTTGCAAACTTCATGGCTACTCAAATGCTAATTCATGCTTATTAATTGCAACATTCACCCTTTCTTTAAACAGACAAGGGTTCTTCCTACCATCCTGGACATTCCATAGGTATACACTCCACTTGCTTCACTGCAAGCAGAACCTCTGAAGATGCCAACCACAGATGCAGATGAAACATTATGAAATAATGCTGCTGGAACATGACAATACAGCCCGAAAAAACTCAACCCAAACAAATAGCCCTTTGGTTCAGCTAACAGTTGAGAGTGTCAGCATTGGAAGCAACCATGTGCAGCTCTTATCCTTGAACATCTTGGGTAACAAAATGTCACGAAGAAGAAGGAGAAGCTAAAGAAGAAAAAGGGGGCGGAGGAAAAAGAAAAGGAAAAAGAAACAGAAGCAAGAGCAGAACAATCATCACCACTGTCACCATCACATATTTTTCTCTTTTGTGCAAATACGGTACAACCCCTAACAGGACTTGTACACAGAACATGGTTTCCCCTCCTTGCATCTGACAAAAACTAGGTTCTTCAGGTGAATCTATGGTATGGCTCCACCAAAAAGTGCCATAGAGTTTTCTATGTTCACCAGGATGACACAATCATAACTTCTGGAGGGCATTGGTCATTTCAGTAGGATTTGCTATTATCCATAGTTTCCAGGAACGTATTCCCCATGGATACAATTTCCTGTACTGGGACTCAAGTTGAAATACAAATCAAAACAACACACACACACACACACACACAGAGAGAGCTATTTTAAAATGCAATTACATAATCTATAAAATTAAAGCCATTTAAAGTTGAATTCAAAACAGAAGACTCAAATTTTAAATGGAAATTGGGACACCGGCAGCCGATCAATATCAGAATATGAACAAAATGACAAAATTTACTAATGAAGAAAAGCATGAAAATCAAGAAGAGGCCAAAGTATTATGCTTTGTCTGAATCTGCAAGGAAAGGCAAGATTCTACCTCCTATTGTCATCTCCCCCCCAGAATGAACTGAGTGCAAATCTATTTTACACTTTGAACTCAATTTGTAACAACTGAAGGAAGCAGAGCTCAAACAGGGAAAGTCAGAGGAAGAGGGAGAAACTGGGGCATTTTAAGAGCTGCTGGGAAAGTGACAGAGGCTTACACATCTGTAAACTGAATCTGAGATGTCACATCCCCATTTTAAAAAGCCCAATATCCACATTGATTTCTTAACAACAGGTCTTTGAGACAACAGAAAGCTGGGGGAAATTCCTTTTAGCACTATACTTCTACAACAACTCTGATGAGTGTGGAAGAGAGGGAATAAAATAGCCTTTTTTGGGTTACAGCTCCTAAGATCCCCAAAAAGCAATTATGGTGACTGTGTACCTGGAGGATTCTGGCACTTGCAGTAAAAAAGGAGATATTTTCCAAGCCCTGGGGGAGCATAAAGCAGTTGGTTATATATTTTGTCATCAACACACTCCCAGCACTCTAAGTAAGCACAAGTTTGGAGGAATGTGGTAGTCTCAACCTGTAACATGAGATTATGAACTATAATCTCTCCCAAATCATCCAAACCCATTGCATTGATAATAGTTGATGTTCATGCAGTTCTGTCTGGTGATCCGAAGGTGGCAGCAGACTAGGTATAATGAACAAAAAGTATGCAGAATAGCTAAACTATAAATAGAAAACAAAGCTTTCCCCTGCATACTCTGGTCTCAAAGCAAATGTTTGATGGAGATCCTGCAACTGTTGTTTAAGGATTCAGATTGATTAAGGCTGCCAAATCGGTCCCAAATCCTCTTCCCCCTTTTTCCTTGTAGGGCAAATCGTTTTGCATCACAAAGGCCCAGGAAAGGAGTGATTTTGCTGGACATCTGTTGCCTCTTGCTTTGGAGCTATCTTCTTTAGTGAATTTTCTGCTTAGGCCATGTTAGCTTGAGGCAGTGAACTTTACTTTCTCTAAAAATAAACCTTATGGAAGAGGATGTCTCTGTGTTTACAGATTCATAGAGTTGGAAGAAACCTCATGGGCCACCCAGTCCAACCCTCTGCCAAGAAGCAGGAAAGTCGTGTTCAAAGCACCCCTAACAGATGGCCATTCAGCCTCTGTTTAAAAGTCTCCATAGAAGGAGCCTTGGGTGTTACAACATCTTGGGTGTTTTAGAGGGTTTTCTTTTGCCAGGTAATAGTAAAGGCAAATGTTGGCAAATATAAAACAACCCAAGATGCATGAAAGAGGAATGCCTTTATTAGCCAAGCAAAATACATTATGCAAGATTTCACAACTTCTTCATCAGACAAAATATGTTTTTTTATTTTAAAAAATCATATGGGGAAGAAAAGTGATGATGTTAGAATCACAGACCCACATTTCATAAATATGAGCAATATGTGGTTGATACTTGTTAAATTGGCACACAAATGGCTGGCCAACTTGAAAGGGGCTGAACAGACTGTGCTCTGGCACCATGAGATGCAGAGCCAACCTTTAGAAATGGGGATGCAAAGTGGAGTCCATGATATGAGAGTGCGAGAAGAGCAAATCACAGAGCACTTACTACAATGCAACCTGAGCCCTGCCACATGCACAATGGAGGATCTTCTCACAGCAACCCCAGAGGCACTGCAAGTGGCCAGCTTCTGGTCAAAGGAAACCTAGTATAATGTCAAGTTTTTAACTTTGTGTCTTTTAAAACACATTTATTTATATTATTTCTATCCTGCTCTTCTCAACCCCCGAGTGGGGGACATCATAACTGTACCCTCAATTTGCCCCTGACACGATAAATAAACAACTTGTTAAATTTTATGACATTTCAAAATCATGGAGTGAATTATTGTTATGAAAGTCTTGGCAACAAATGAGGATCAGTCTTTGAATACTGTTCAGTAGCAGATGTCATGCAAATATCTCTATGTGGATGTGTAAAATTGTTTTGGTATGTTTCAACTAGCTTTAATTTGTCATTTTCTAATTGTCGTATATGTGTTTTTGCTTATTGATTATACATTTTCTGTTTTAAATAGTGTAAAGTTGCCTCAAGAGTCCATGATTTAGGGTGCATCTACACACAAAATGAATGCAGTTTGATACGTAGCACTTTAACTGCCATGGCTCAATCATGGGAACTTTATATGTTTTTTTAAGCCTTCTATGCCAAGCCAAACTAGGATTTTATAGCATTGAGTCATGGCCATTAAAGTGGTATTGAACTGGATTCATTCTACTGTGTATAGCCAGCTTAAGAGTAAAATATAGTTTGAGATATATCCAAAGAGCTTGGTCCTATTCAGCACTTTGGATAGTTCTTTTAGACTAGCACCCAGTATGAATTTAAAGCCCACAATAATATCAGTGCTACCAGCTGCCACTGTCTGGGTTACTTCTGCATGCATGAGATTAGATGGTCCTTGACTAACAGATTACCAATGGAAAGATAAGCAAATGATACAGAAAACACTATAGTTCTTTAGCTGATTTGGGCCAGCATCCCTTTGCAACTAGTTAGAACATAAGAAGAGCCATGCTGAATCGGACCTCAGCCCATCTAGTCCAGCATTCTGTATCACACAGTGGCCCACCAGTTGTACACGGGGATCTCGAGCAGAAGGGAGGGCAAAACCCTAACCTGCTCCCGACCCCCCAGTACCAGTACCCACAACCAGTTAGTAGAGCTGAGTGCCAAACAATGAATTCTACCTATAGTATCCCATAATCGGCACTCCAGTTGACATCATGGTTGTCTAAATGGGATCTCTGAGTAGGAGTACACACCACTCCTACTCAGTCTTCTGGAAGTCCTCTGGAAGATTGTTTATATAATGTAGAAACAAATACAGCTACCAAGCAGAACCCACAGCTTCCAGATTTCTGATCCTTTCTCAAGTTTCAACAAACAAGCTAAAACTGAACTATGAAGCTTCTTCTTTTTGTTGCATACTTTCAAGTCATGCCATGCATTTTTCTGGGGATGAGAGTGTGCTTCAGCCAAGGTCACCCAATGGCCAAGCAAGGCATTGTACCTTGGTCTCCAGAGTCATAGTCCAATGCTGAAACCACTACACAATGCCGGTGTTGTACCTAAATACAAGTCAAACCTTTCTATGCCACTGGGGAGCTGTTCATGTTTGGCGGACATGGACTCTAAATTCCTTATATCTGATGGCATTTGAAGTGCTCATAATACTTCCCTTGATTTTTAGGTGAAAGTACGACAGTCTGAAGTTCTTCTTGAGGGTTTGTCCCCCAACACTGAATATTCACTAGCAGTCTATGCAATGTATGGAGAAGATGCCAGTGATCCAGCAAGTGTTCAGGAAACTACCTGTAAGTTATGCTATTTGACTGAGTGTTTCATAGATATTAATTATAGTCTTTCTCTTTACAGTTTCGAGTGTGTG
The DNA here is from genome assembly GCA_030556195.1 of Anolis apletophallus. Classification (NCBI taxonomy): domain Eukaryota; kingdom Metazoa; phylum Chordata; class Lepidosauria; order Squamata; family Anolidae; genus Anolis; species Anolis apletophallus. The sequence continues at coordinate 15,035,719 of JARBWK010000005.1, read as the reverse complement.
TCTTTATATAGATATCCCTAAAACAATATGCAGTCCCTTGCAGCAATATTCACCCACCCAATTAACTGACTTTTCACATTTTGTTACATTACATAGAATCACAGAATCATAGAGGGAAGATACCTCGTAGGCCATCCAGTCCAACCCCCTGCCAAGAAGTAGAAAATCACATTGAAAGCACCCCCGACAGATGGCCTTATAGCTTCTGCTTAAAAGCCTCCAAAGAAGGAGCCTCCACCACACTCTGGGGCAGAGAGTTCCACTGCTGAACAGCTCTCACAGTCAGGAAGTTCTTTCTAATGTTCAGGTGGAATCTCCTTTCTTTCCTGTAGTTTGAAGCCATTGTTCCACAACCTAGTCTCCAGGGCAGCAGAAAACCAGCCAGCTCCCTCCTCCCTATGACTTCCCCTCACATATTTATACATGGCTATCATGTCTCCTCTCAGCCTTCACTTCTGAAGGCTAAACATGCCCAGCTCTTGAAGCCGCTCCTCATAGAGCTTGTGCTCCACACCCTTGTTCATTTTATTCACCCTCCTCTGGACACATTCCAGCTTACAGCCTAATATACACAAGATGTTCAACACTGTGAGGTGCAAAATAGTTTTGTTATGGCACAAAAATGAACTAAACTCTGACATTTGTTGGTAAGGTTTATTCTGGATCTTGCTTTACTCTTGACTTTCTTTAGGGGAATATCATGATGTTTGTTTTAAAATTGATTATAATAGGTTATTTAATGTTTGTATGGGTTTAAACTACATTTAATAGTTCCACGTTTATTTCTATTTGAGTGTTTTAAATTGCACATTGTATTGTTTTTAGCTTTGTTAGCCCATTTGAGTCTCTTTTAAGAAAAAAATGGGCTATAAATATAATTACTGCTACTACTATAAGTTTTCTTGGATAACTTCTGAGAATTTTAGACATATGTTTCACAGACTTCTAAGAACTATCTTGTATAGATAAAGTAAAAGCCATAATAATTTTTTATTCCAGTGGCCCTGAGCCCTCCAAAACATCTGCTTTTCTCCAACATCAGTCACGCTTCTGTCCAGGTCAATTGGGAGGCAGCATTTGCTGCAGTGAAAGCACATCGTATAACTTATGTCTCTAGCCGAGGAAGCAATAGTGGAGAGGTGAGTATCTCTACAACTGTAAAAAGTCCATGGCCCAAAACTGTGTTGGTTTTTTTTTTTAAAAAAACTCCAGTATTTAGCCCAGTACATCTAAGATCTCCTCAACAGAACACAAAAGTAATAGCATTTTCTTGTGATTCACTCTACCATTGGGATTCAAAGGTACATTGCCTCTGTAAATACATTCTTCATTTAGTTATGAGCAGCAGCTATTGCTAGGCCTGTCCAATAAATACAGGGCCAGCCAAGTTTTGAAGCCACCTGAGAACTAGCCACACACATCATTCCATTTTGTGGAATGATAATCTATGGGGGGATTTATTTTACTTAGGAAAGCCATCCCACATTTTGGATGTTACTGCAGGTTGAGTTTCCTTTAACTGGAATTCCAAAATACTCCAAAATCTGAACGTGTCCACATTCCCAGCTGTTAGTAACACCATTGCTTTCTGATGGTTCAGTGTACACAAGATTTGTTTCTAATTACTAAATTATTATATATTGCATGATATTAGTCAAGGTGAAAAGGTGTATACAAAATATAATCAATTATGAGTTTCGATCCTCTCTCTCCCCCCCCCCCTCTCTATATATATCTGAAAAAATCTGGAATCCAAAACACTTCTGGCCCTAAGCATTTTTATAAGAGATATTCAACTTAATAATATCTGAAGAAAGGCATTTTATTCAATATTCTTGTAGGGGAAGAGAAGGAAAAGTGAAATCCTCAAGTAGTGTGAATGTAAGTGAAAATATTCTTTCTAGAAACACAGATTAACATACTCTTAATAGAACCAGAATTAGAAGGAATGACCCGTCTACACTGCCCTATATTCCAGAATCTGATTCCAGACTATCTGCTTTGAACTGGATTATATGAGTCTTCACTGTCATGTAATCTGGGATAAGCAGATAATCTGGCATTGGATCCTGGGATATAGGGTAGTGTAGAAGGGTGCTAAGTCATTTAGTCTGATCTCCACTCAATATGAGAATCCACAGTATGGCTGTTTAACCTCTGTTTAAATACCCACAACAAAGGACAACCCAACACCTTTCATTAGTTTCCATTGAACAACTCTGCCATCAAGAAATTATTCCTCGTGTGTAGTTGGTAAATCCTTCTCTACAATTTGAATCCTTTGGAGGGACTCCTCTTCTGTGGAGCAGCCAAAAACAAACTGACTGTCTCTCACATTAAATCTCTTTTGATGTTTATAGATGACTCTCATATCACTTCTGAACCTTCTCTTCATCAGGATAAATGTACAGAGCTCCCTCCACCATTCATCATTGTTTTGTATTGGGTATAGTTAGTTCACTGGAGCGGAGGAAAGAAGAAATAGGCTAAGAGAGAAAGTCTAGAAGAAATAGGGGAGAATCTTTCTTTCAATGTTACTAAAGCAATAGCAAACAATACTGGAATAGAATCCACAGTTGTGCTTGAAAGCTCCAACCTAACACTTATTTAATCTCAGGTGGAAGTTCCAGGCAACACATCATTTGCGGTGCTGAAGCCCCTCTCATCCCTGACGCAGTATTTTGTCAGTGTGATATCCGTTTACGATGAAGGTGACTCCTTTCCAATAACAGGCAATGCTACGACATGTAAGTAAGAGGCGGGTTGTGAGATCACTAAGCTTTAAATGGCACAGCCTTTAATAAAATCCAGATGAGCAAAGGAGTTAGTTTGATGCTGGTGCTTTAAAAAGAAGGCGTGTGGCTATTTAAGTCCTGACTGTTTCTGGAACTCAGACGACTAGAATACCATCACGGTGGTTTTGTGCTTCCAGGTTCCTGTTGAGATTAAAATTATTGCTCAGGGAAGGGGATTTGCCCCCTTATATTAACCATAATTTGACCCACACTGACTGTAATGTTCTCTATTGAAAAATGTCTGAACTCTCACTGTTACTTTTAAACCTTTCAGGCAGATTTCCAAGAACCTGGTACTTTCTTCAACCTTGTAATCCCCATATAGTTTACACAATAATTCCCATCACCACTGGCTATTGGTCCTATTGTCTGAGGCTGATGGCAAATATAAGCCCAAACATTGGGGGAGCAGTAGGCAGGGGGAGGCATTGATTGCTATGGCACTCTGGCTGTGTAATGCCGTTCCCTTGGAGAACTGTCCTGCACCAAAACTATACTCTCCAATGTTTCAATTTTGCAAGGGCAGTCCTGATTAATCCTATGTCAACCCACCCTGTCAGCAGCTTTAAAAATGTCCCAGACTCTCTTTCCATCACCACACTTTCCCCCTTTATTATCAGCTTGCTTAAATTGTTTCAAACAGAGTTCATATTGCAAAGGTATTTCATATTCATTTAACTCATCCGGGAGTGAGGAAAAGGAGTGACTCCTGACTTTTCCCAGTAGATTCAAGCAAATGCAAACTACTGCATCGATTCCTAAACCTTAGATTCCTTTTTATTAATAATGTCTGCCATCTTGATTTTACCCTGATGTTGCTTAGAAATGTGTGCCCTAATTTTCATCTGTAAAATGTTGGAAAGTATGAAACACCTGTTGACAGATCTCCAAACTTTGGTGGATCCAGAAATGATCACATGGCTTAGTTAAAGCATCAAGGAAGGGTATATCACATCCAGTCTTATAAACAATTTAAGACCAGTATAGACTATTTCAGATCTCCTTAAGTTTTACAATGTTTTAAATTGTTTTTTTAACTCATTCTCTCTCATTTGTGTAGTATAGAAATGTTTAAATAAGCGGGCAAAGAAAACCCAGTTTGGCCTTAGGATCACCATAAATCAGAAACAACATGAAGGCACATAAGCAGAGCGCCTAACTCTTTGTCCCCATTCCTTGATCCATGAAGATGAAACCTTCTGAGGCTGGATCTACACTGCCCTATATCTCAGGATCTGAACCCAGATTATATATTTATCCCAAATTATCAGGCAGTGTAGACTCATATAATCCAGTTCAATGCAAATCATCTGAGATCAGATCCTGGGATATAGGGCAGTGTAGATCCAGCTTCAGATGATTCTCTCTAGGCCCTTTCTACACTGCCATATAAAACCCAGACTACCTGCTTTGAATGGAATTATATGGCAGTGTAGACTCATATAATCCAGTTCAAACTGGATAAAATTGATTATCATATTTGATATGACAGTGTAGAAGAGGCCTAGGACTATTTGCTTGAGGTCCCATTTGAATCTTGATCTTTGTTGGCTCCTAACTTGTCTGTCCCAGTCAGGAAGCAAAGATAGGCAGTAAGGAAGAGTAGTTGAGACTGTAGCTGAAGTCGGAGGAGTTGTGGCTTTACAACTAGGATGGCAGATTGACTTTAGGCCCTAGGGTACATTAACAAAGGACTTGGCTGGTTCTCCATCCTTGCTTTCTAGCTGTTCTTATGAAGGAAAGCCAATGACGAATCTTGATTAGCAGATTTATTTGGATGTCTACATGATAACTCCAGTTGTAATCCCAACTAAAGAAGATCCATGGGGTTAAATCAACATTTATGTAAATGCCTCTTATTCAGTGGATTTCCATCTAGAATTGGATTTAACTCTTCCTATCTAGAATTGGAGGGGCTTTAACTCTTCCTATATTATTTAAACTGTTACGTGCATTTAAATCATGGATGTTCCAGTCTGTAGCCCCAATCAAAATCCCTATGGCCAATGATGAAGCATATAGCAGCATATTTTGGGAGCATAAAGTCTGGAAAAGATTTGCCTAGTTGATGCCCCAATGACCAGCTGGGTTCTCTTACCAGATGACACAGATAAGTACAGTATTGGGGCTCCTTATTCTTCATTCTGGTTCTGACAGTAAGCATTTCCATTGTGGAGAATAAGCCTTTGGTACCTTCTCAGAGTGATCTGAGAAGCACATTAGGTGGATTGCGAGAGTTTTGCAACTAGTAGATGAACTTGAACCTCAGATGAAAATAACCACAGCACCAAACTAGTAGCCAATAGGAGCATTGTGTGTAGGTTCCAAATTTTAGTCCTGACAAGTCAGAAAGGAGACACTGCCAGTTCTGAGACTATAATGGACTTCAGTCTTTTCAACCAATTGGAAGGCCAGGAAGGCCAAAATCACCTGCAAAAAGCAAGTTGTGTATCACTGAAGTAGGTTACAGATGAAACGTGCTGAAAAATGTTAAGGTAAGCTAAGGTACCACACAGGGACAAAAAAAAGGTTTTCAGAAAAAAGCAATGCTCTTTGGAATAGTAATAAAGCCTGTCTGAATGTATCAAATAGTTCTGCTAGTAAAACATCCAATAAATATGTTAAAAAGAGTGAAAATGAGAATATTTTCCTCCTTTTCTCCTTGAGTGCCCTTGTTGAGGTTTCTCTGCAGTTAGAAATGTCAAGTGGATTACACTACTCCCTCAAATGAAAGAATCACACTTTAATTAATAGTTGCAAAATATTACCTGCTGGCCTTTCAGGACAGGTTTTTGTCATTTGAGGTCTGCAAAAGTGAAAGATATTCTGGTTAAGGACAGCTGCCCTGTTGCCAGTCGGCTCCCTCACCATCTGCTCTGGAACGTGGCTGCAAGATGGCTTTGGCTCCTGGTGACAGGGACAGTTCAATTTCTTCCTTTGCCTCTCAGTGAAGGTGCCACCCCCGAGCCACCTGAAGGTCACCGAGCTCTCCGGAAGTGAAGCCCGGTTGGATTGGGAAGCCTCGGCAGCCTCTGATGTGGTTGTCTACCAGGTCAAGTGGAATGTGGTTGGTGAAGAGAAAGCACAGGAGGTATGCTACCTTTCTGGGGGGGTTGTGTGTGTGCAGGTGATTGCTTTTCTGGGACAGGCACACTTCGTTCAGTCATTTCCAACTCTTCATGACATCCTGGACCAGCCCACACCAGAGCTCCCTGTTAGCCGTGGCCACCCCAGTTCCTTCAAAGTCAAGCCAGTCACTTCAAGCATAACATGCATCCATCTTGCCCTTCGTCAGCCCCTCTTCCTTTTTCTTTCCATTTTCCCTAGCATCATTATCTCCTCCAAGCTTTCCTGTCTTCTCATTATGTGGCCAAAGTACGTCATCTTTGCCTCTAATATCCTTCCCTCCAATGAGCAGTCAGACATTATTTCCATGGAGTATGAACTGTTTTGATCTTCTTGTGGTCCAAGGCACTCACAGAATTTTCCTCCAGCACCACAAAGTCTGTTGCTCCCTCCATATTTTCTCCCTCTATTTGTCAGTTATAAATCAGTCTGGTTGCCATAATCTTGTTTTTTTATGTTTACCTGCAACCCAGCTTTTGCACTTTCTTCTTTCACATTGGTTATAAGGCTCCTCAGCTCCTCCTAGCTTTCGGCCATCAAAGTGGTACCATCTGCATATCTAAGCTTGTTAATGTTTCTTCCAGCAAAGGTTGTTAATGTTAATGTTTCTACCATATTTACTCATATGCAAGTTAAAAAGTGGGGGGGGGGGGGAGAGAATTATGGATTTTGATGTCACTCTTTCCTGCTTAACATAAAAAATATGGATTAGTTTTTTCAAAAACTGAGAGGACTTGACATGATTCTTCACACCTGTTTCAATTGGCCATTGGCAGAGAAATTCTCATTTTGAATGATTAAGCAGTGCCAGAAAATTGTTCAAATCTAGGGCTGGTTTTAAATTGCCAAATAATCGGTTTGAACTGCATTATATACACAGTGTAAAACCATACAATACAAATCAATGTAATTCAAACTGCATTATATGGTTCTACACTGATCACATAATGCAGTTTAAATGGCATTATTTGGCAATGTAAAGCCAGCCTAAATGGATGACCCTATCTGCTTTCAGTACTGTGAAAAAAAAGGAAAAGAAATACAGGCAAAATAGGAGTACTGGATTTCTTGGGCTCACAATGCAATCATGGTTTCAAGCAAATATATTTAGAAAATTGAATGAGTGGAAAAGGTTAAGGATCTTTTCCAACCACTGCACCTGTAAGTGATATCTGATCATCCGATGCTGGTTTAATTATTTTTTATGTCAAGAGATCAACTCATAATTCAAAGAAGGCATCAGTATGGGTTTGCTGCCTTACCTTCTCTTTGTAAAAACCACCCAATTATGCAGAAGATTAGAAATCAAATGATATTTTCCCTTTTGTCCATAGCTGTCTGTGGCTGGAAATTTGGCATCTTCCCTTTTGTCTGGTCTAAAGAAGAACACTGAATACCAGATATCAATTTGGGCATATTACAAAGATGGAGCTCGGAGTGATGTTGTTTCCATTCGACACAGGATCAGTAAGTGACCAGGATTGTGACAACACTCGTATGTGGAACTGGGAATGCTTTGATAATAGATGGCAGAGTGTTAAGCCATGAAATGCAATTAGGGGAAAGGCTGTGATAATGTTTGGCAGCTGGGTGTTGGATGAGAAACTTGGAAAAAGGAGGAAAGAGTGGGCCTGGCTTACTCTCAGCTTGTTTCTATGCCCAGTCAGGTGCTGTAGTGAAAACCAAATCTTATGTAGCTTTAGCAATGACTATGCTGGCTAGAGGATTCTGGGACTTGTAGTCCAAAACCTAATATTCTCAAACACAGGACCTGACCAAACATGTCATACCTGAATGCCAACATATGCTTTTCTGCTCAGAAGCAAGTCTGCTTAAGTTTTCAGAGGAGCTTTGTTTGAGATGGAGGGCTTTGGTCTAAATTCTAATGTAAACAAAACATCTTTAACACACGGAGCCGTTTTGTAGGGATGGAAGTCTTTGAGTATGTATTTCACTCCTTTTGCAAGAAAGAGGAATTTCAAATTCCCTTTTCCTGCTGGGTGGGATTATAAGAGTTTTGTGTATTTTGGAATGACTTAAAAAACATTTTGAGGTGTTTTGTGAAAAATTGTGCAGAAAAAATTGGGAAAAACAATATTTTTGCACAAAAATGGTGTATTTTATGCAAACTCCATCTTTTCTGTGCACTTTGTTTGCATATCACATCCTTTCAAATATTTAAACAGGCTTATCAGGTCTCCTCTCAATCTCTCTTCTGAGATAAATTAATAATAATAATAATAAACTTTTATTTTTATTCCACCCTATCTCCCTGAGGGGTTTCAAGGTGGATTCCAGCATAGCTATGGCATGCATTCAATGCCTACATAAAACACATGTTACTAACATAAAGTCCCAGAAAACCCACACATGTAAAAGTAACCTTAAAGTCTAACATCAAATTAAGACCTAACATCAGTAAATTAAACCTGACATCAATAAATTAAACTACAGATAAAATTCTATAATAACATAAATTTAAACAAAACACCCATATTAGTGTACAACAGCCAGCAAGAGTTCACAAAATGGTATGGGTTGGTTATGTGGTCAAATGAGGTTATTGGGCTGGCATGGACCAGGAAAGCCCAAAATACAAAAAGTTTTCAACCAGAGGCCTGGCCGTGATCTCTCAACCATCTATTCCTCCTCCTCACTATATGCAAATAAGCAGAAATAGGTATTCAGTTGTTTTTTTAAAGGAGAGAAGGGAGGAGGTCAGCTTTATTTCTTCTTTTTTATTAATTGGTTTTTATTTATGAAGACAGACAAACAGCAACAACAAGCAACTACATGTACATATACACAAACCTTCCCCTCCCCCCTACTTGCACTCTTAGTGAGTTTCCTCACTACAAACATACCAATGACGGGACCTATATTACATACAACACATATATACTATAGGTAAAACCTCCCTTACCTCCAGAAATTTTTTTCTAACTTCCTTGTCACTTAGAATGGTTCTGATATCCTTATGCTGTGACTTAAAGTTTTTCCTTGTTTTTTGGTCCTTTGGATTTCCTTTATGTTTACAAATATTTGTAGTTAGTACTTCTAATATAGTCAATAACCTTATCCTAATTTGTTTTTGAGTGTCGATTTTGAGCAATAATTTGGGTCAATATGTCCATATTCATAACGTCCAATACTTTTACTAACCAATTATGTATTGTTGCTGTTTCCTTAGCTTTCCACATTCTTGCTATACAAATTCTCGCAGCTGTTGTGAGGTAGAAAAAAAAAATCTTCATTTTTTTCTATTTGGAAATCCAGGATTCCCAGTAGGAAGTATTCTACCTTAAAATCAAAGTTTATGTTAAGAATTTTTTTCATCACTTTATGTACTTCCCACCAAAATTTCTTTATCACCTTGCACTCCCACCACATATGAAGAAATGTCCCTGTATTTCCCCACATTTCCAGCATTTACAACTTATTTTTCCCTTACTGCACTTTGCAAGTTTTTCTGGCATAAGGTACCATTTGTAGAATACCTTCACCCAGTTTTCTTTTATCAGCTTTATTTCTTTAGAGAAGGAGTTCTCTTGATGTGTGTGTGTGTGTGGGGGGGGCAGACCATGGAGAAGGCCCCCTCTCTCGTTCCCACCGGCTGTGCTTGAGATGGGGGTGGGACCGAGAGCAGGGCCTCCTCAGATGACCATGGTGCCCGGGCTGGTTTGTAAGAGGTCAAATTGCCTTATTATTATTATTATTAGTGGTATTTGTATATCACCCTTTTCAATCTCGAAGGGGACTCAGGGTGGCTCACATTATTGGCAACAATTCAAAGCCATTGATTAAAAAACAGTATAAAACATCAAAATTGACCCTCCCCTGATAAAACATTAAACATTATTGAACACATCAAAAAAATATCATATATCACACAGAGACATAGCTGTTGTTTGTAAACAGTCGTGGAGGAAGTGATGGAAGAATATAAATACTTCACTGCGGTCAGAATAGGAGGGTAAGACATAAGGAAACTTTAGGTTGCTGAGACACTATTTAATAGACGTGTTTGATCCAAAAAAATGGTTTAAAACTCATTTCGGATGTAGGGGGGCTAGTGGTTTGGATCTAAAGTCAATTCAGATTTTCACAGAAAAAAAAGTTCAAAACTTTTCAAAATCTCCAAGACTTCCGAATCCTTCATTAATGGTTTCAAAGTGTTATTTTCTGTTTCATTGGGTGGTCTTTACTTTGAAAGTAGTTGTTTTACTCCAGAAGGGGGCAGGGAAGCAAAGGGAAGAAATCCATCCACTCTGGTTAAAACCCCTGGGAAAGGAAAGGAAATGAGTCCATCCACACTGGTTTGAACCGATGCAGATCCATCCCATCCACACTGGTTTAAACTGACGTGGGAGAGAAAGGAAAGGAAATGAATCAATCCACACTGGTTTAAACTGACTTTTTCCTGCTGTTTTTCTCCCTTCCCTTCTCCTCTTTCCTTATCTCTCTTCCTTTCCCCTTTCCCTTTCTCCTCCAAATCCCAGCCCATTCAGGAAAATGGGTTACTAGGTTCCCCAGGTATGTTGTTCCCTTGCAAAGTAGTGGTGTGGCACCTTTCCCACCCAAGCTGCCTAGTCAATCCCAGCTGTAATTTAATGTATTTAATTTTAACTGTTTTGGGGTTTTTTATTATATGTATGCTGTGTTGGCATCGAATTGTTGCCATTGTTAGGCCACTCTGAGTCCCCCCTCAGGGGTTGAGAAGAAGCAGGGTAGAAATGGTGGAAATAAATAAATAAATAATAGTCCCTTCCTGTTTGTGTCTCTGGCTGCCGTACCGAAAGCCCTCCCCTCCCCACATGGTTTCCCCTCATTAGCTGGAGGCAAGCATCCCAGCATGCAAGCTACTGCTTGCCTCCAAACACTGGGTCTTTTCCGAATCACTTCTCGAGTTGGAACAAAGATGGCGACAATGGCTTTGAAAGGGCAAGGATACTTCTGGGTTCCCAAATCGCTTCGAAATCGCTTCAAAAGGGAATTTGATTTGAATTTAATCTGAAATATGAAGATTCCGACTGGACCTAACCATGCCTACTATTTAACTCAATCACCACTGCTCTCTGTAAGATACAGGCAAGAGGCTGAACTTAGATGCATTTCCAACATTTGAAAGTGAATATGGCTCAGAACACAATCAAACATCTTTGCAAAAAGTGTCCATTGGGAAAGTGTAGTGATTTGACTAATGCATATATATTCATGAAGTAACTTCATTGCTCCCTACTTTGTCTGAATTAATGGAATAGACATTTGAATATTGAAGTTTTTTGCTTGTGATGACACAGCAGTCTTCTGAGACAGGTAAGCAAGACTGTGAATGTGTTTGAGGTGCTGAGTCATGCTTCACAGCGGGGGCACTTTTGCAAATGAAAGAGAAGGTGCCAGAGAATTCTGCGTCAAGGTAGAAGCTGATTTTTCCTTGGTACAACAAAAGGATACGGGGTTAGAAAGGGTCCTCCCTGACGGTTCTCTTTTTAATTAATAGTTTCTGACTAATGGCTTTGTTGGCAGAGTGGAACACGATTAATTTAAGACTGATCCTCCGTCCTTCTCATATAGCTACTTCTTTGAATTTTTGCCATTATTGAGGCTCCAATTCCTAGCTGTCCTGGAATCAGCAGCAATTGTTTTGAATGATATCGATTTGTTGTTCATTCTGCTTTTGGGCTTTGTCTCTCAAAACAACTTGCAACAGATAAAAATAACAATTTATAAAAATAACTTTTCTTTAAAAAGGAAGGAACTGATATACATACAGTCTGCAAGAGATAGCCACTTTGAGTCCCATTATTGGGAGAAATGAATGCATTAATTAAATGTTAATATCACAGTGATCAATGTAGGAACAGGCCAATCACTTAGCCAAAAAGTGGTCTGATCAAAATGAGTTGGTGGTAGGGTTTCAGATTGGAAACCTGTGCCTCTTCTTTGGTTTTCAGGGCAAGAGGGGGAATCTTATGGCAAGAGCACTCTCTGGGTTGTTGTAGTTTTTTTCAGGCTGTATGACCATTTCTAGAAGCATTCTCTCATGACGTTTCACCTGTATCTATGGCAGGCATCCTCAGAGGTTGTGAGGTCTGTTGAAAACTAGGAAAATTGGATTTATATATCTGTGGAAAGTCCAGGATGGGAGAAATAACTCTTGTCTATTGGAGCTAGGTGTGAATGTTTCAGTTGGCCACATTGATTAGCATTTCATGGCTTGACAGTTTTTAGGTGTGGCTTGTTACTGCCTGGGGGAATCCTTTGTTGAGAGGAGATTTGCTGTCCCTGGTTGTTTCTTGTCTGGAGTTCCCCTCTCTCCCACTCTTTTGCTCTCTCTCTCTCTCTCTCTCTCTCTCTTTACGTATATATGCACACACACACACACACACATTACTCAGTAGTAGGGTAGTGCAATCTGGATGAATCGTGACCTGTTTTGTGTCCCAGCTTTCAGTGAGGCCCCCAATTTTTTTCATTAGCTTCCCAAAATCAGGAGTGTAGATATCTCTTTGTGCTCTGGGGTGCCGAAAAATCTGTTTTCTATTGACCCATGATTTGGGGGGGGGGGGCTTCCCAGACTCCCCTTCCCATCATAGGCTTTAAAGCTATTTCTACTCTAGAGGTGTCACAATGCGGGTCCTGGCCCCTCCCCTTAATCACACACACACAGACAATGTCAATTAACTATTTATTAAGCACAAATTATTTGCAGGTGAAAAAGGTAAAATGTCCAAAAGTAGATTAGATCTAAGAGTCCAAGGTGATTAGCAATTAAAGTCCAAAAGTAATCCAAAAAGCAGGGAATCTCTCAAAAGCAAGGTCCATAAAAACAAAGCGAATCAAAGCAAGGCAACTTAGTCCATAGGCAAACAAGGCAACCCAAGGTACAGGGGATGAACAAGGTCCCAAGGTAGTTCTTGGCAAGGTAAGCCAAACTATGGCTTCCAAGGAACAGCAGACCACCGATGCGTCCTTCCAGCAACGACGTGGCCGCTCAACTTAGGAACTTTCCCACAGAGTGTATATTTAATTCCCACCTTTGTGAGCCTCTCCAGGCTCCGCTTCCAATCTCTTCTCGTAGCCACAATACTACTACTCCGGTCGAAACTCCTCGCAGGCCCAGCACCATCTGGCTCGCTATCTTCCTGGGAGCATGCCTCCAACTCAGTTTCCATTTCTTCCGCCGCAGCTGGTGGCAATAAACGCTTTTGTGAACCGAAACCTCCTGGTTTCTCATATTCACAATCTGATCCGTCTGATCCGGAATCTAGCTGGCCTTCATCATCCGAGTAAGCAGAAGGCCAGGTGTCATCCCATTGCAAACTGTCAGTAGGTGAGGCATGCCCATCAGCCCCTGCATCCCCTCCATCTTGATCCAAAGCAATTGGGACCCCTGGGGCTGCACCCCCGGCTGGAATGGAGGCGGGGTTGCTACAAGAGGAGAGGTGCTCAGTTGCAGGCAGGTATGCATGCTTTCTGGGCCTGCACGCCACACATGCACTCTACAAGCAAGGAGGCAAGTTCTGTTTCTTACTCTAGAGGAGGTTCAAGCGGAAGCTGCTTTGGAAAAGTAGGTGAGGAGCTGGGATTGACTCCCGCTTGCTTTCGTGTCGAGCCGATTTTTGTACCGGGAGGGAGCTACCTGTTATGTGCTTCCGAAGGTAACGAAAGTAACTAAAGAATGGATGTAATGAAGGAAAACAGGTTCGCACACAACACTACTCAGTAGCATTGACTTTTGCTGCAGACTCCTTTGGAATCACTCAATGTAGATTCTCCAAGGGCTTTTCAGATAGGGCTTTATCCCGGGAGCATCCACATTTGAAAAATGCAGACGTTCCTGGGACCCAGTCTCAAGGGGAGATTTATTGGGTGCATAGGACAAGGGTTGGAGATAGAAAGGGTTGCCAGTCTGAGTCCCTCGAGAGAGGTGAGAAAGTCAGGGTACAAAAGTTTTAAATAAATAAATAGGAATTGTTTGATTCTGGAAGAAACAGAAGTGACACTGTTCGGATCCTGGATCAAAGTCTTTCTGATAGAAATCTACAGTCAAAGGGCCACCTTCAAGAAATTCCTAATTGGGAAGAATTTTTTTCTGGTAGTGTGACCCTGTGTGGTATTGTGGTTTGGTTTATGACTTTGGAGGCCAGGGATTGACCTCCACCCCAACAGATTTTACAGGGGAAAAAACCTCTTTATAGGGTTACCTTAGAATTGCCATAAATCAGAAATGTCTTCAAGACACAACAACAACAACAACTAACCACAATGTGCTTTCAATACCTGATCCTAAGATAAAGAAAAGACACTTACCTCTTCAAATATTTCAGTTCCAGATTCAGGTTCAAAAGGTATTCTAAAGATAAAGTCCAGAAAATACGTATCTGGTGGAACATAATATGTGTCTACTTCTATTGCTAGTAGAAACCACAATCCATGGTTCCATTTTCAGCTGAGATGTCTAAATATTTGCCAAAAATTGTGGGGAGTTTGGTACATCACTGAGGCTAACCATACAGATGATAGATCATGGTGTGAAATATGAAACTGTTTAAGCTCCTTGAATTGAAGTTCCAGACTCATGGTACATTTGAAAACAGCCGATGTCCCAATTTTGCTTCAGTGACAGTTTTGAGTTTCATTGCAATCAGTACAGATAAATACCTACCCAAAGCTGGTGCTGTAAAGAGGTCTGCCAATTTGTTATTTTACTGCTGCTACATAATATTTACCACATTAATTTACTTCCCTACAGCTATAGAAAGTGTTATTTCTGATAAGTGAGGGCCGATTTATTTTTATCACAGATGCACAGCTGGCTTTAGCTAAAAAAAGTTTCAAGAAATTGTAAAAAAATATTTTTTTGAACGAAGTCCTGCAAGTCCTACACCCAAAAACAACACTTCAAAAGCTCAAAACTCATGAGAGTCTTCTATTCATTTCTGTTTACACTTGGTATTTGCTTTGCTTTTATTTGACATGCACAAGATTTAATTTAACCTTGCAGTTTCTGGTTTCTGTTAAGACGCAAGGTTATGCTCTTTTAAAACAATAGGTAATTTTAAAAGACACAGGAAGAAGGACAGAGAATATTATAATGTCTGTTTGGGGAACCCTTGAAAATTGGCAAAAAGAATCTTCAAAAATTGATGAATTTCAAAGACCGTCAATGAAAGATTCCAGAAATCTCAAACTCAGCAGGAGGGAACACAATTCAGTTTCCCCTCCTTTGGTATTCCCCAGGAGAAAACATTCTTTTTGAAGTCTGTGAATAAAAGTAAGGCTTCTCCAAGGCCTGGCTTTCTGATGTGGAACAGAATGGCTGCCCTTCAATTTGGGAATGAAAATGTATTGCAAGAAGCTGTGGCAGCAGAATTATGATCCCTTAGAAGCTATTAGGGAACAGAGTAACGAGCAAGAAGGTCATCACACATTTTTTTTTCATCCTTGATAACAGAAGTGTATAGCAATATCTCTCGGCATTACTTCGCGAACTCATCCCACACTTTTTACAAGCTCGTTGATGACTAAAAAGGCCAATTTGAGATAGGCAAGTTTGGTTGCAGAAAGCACAGCAGAAAGTCTCATTGGGTGATGTTGTTTCCAAGTTGCGGTTCTTTCTGCATTGTCAATTCTCTTCGAGACCTGTTCGGCATGTTTTCTCGAAAGAGGCCGCAGCATTGTGGATAGTGTTACTCCATGCCTCCCGATGTGAGGCCAGGGTGGACCATTGTTGGTGATCAATCTGGCCGAGCCCGAGATGTTGTTTCAGGGAGTCCTTACATCTCTTTTTTGGGGTGCCTGTAGCACCCATGGGTCCGCCCGGGCCACGGGGGAGGGGTGACGCACCGGGGGTCCCGTTGGCATTGGGACCCGCACAGGCTGAAAGGGACTCGGAGGATGAGTTGGAAGGCCCAGAGCAAGATTGGTCAGCCGTGCCTTTGCCCAGTTCACCTGTAGAGAGTTTAGCCTGGGATCTTGAATGGGCATTCTCCGGGAAGGAGCGGACCAGGTGGAGATGGGAGGCAGCGAAGCAGATAGCGGAGATAGTTATGAATTCCCAAATGGCCGAGGTTCCCAGGAGCTGGCCGAGCAGCAGATGGAGGCTAGCGGATGGGAAACTTCGGGGGAGGCTGCTTCTCAGGAAGATAGCGATACTAGGCTGGAAGAGCGGGGCCGTTCTAATAACAGGCGCAGGGACATAGAGGAGGGCAGGAGGAGCTGGCATCTGTCCCTAGACCGTCACCGTTCAGAAAGTAGAGACTGGAGGCGCCGGGCCCTAGATCGTCGGGGTCCCGGCCGAGGATTAAGTACGGCCCGTGGGAACTGATCCTCAGTTCTCCGGCCACGTCTATACTGAATAGGCGCGAAGCGGAGTGGGACCACAAGCCAACAGTGGTCATCAAGCCTTGCCTTGCCTTTGCCTTGTTTCCTGAGCCGCAGTGGTTTGCGGCACCTCGCCCTGGTCCTTGATTCGCATTGGATTGCGAAACCTTGCCCTGTTTCCTGATCCGCATTGGTTTGCGGAGCCTTGCCACGCTTCAAGCTATTTGCTACGATACTTTGGACTATTTGCTTTATACTTTGAACACTTGCATATTATTGGACTATTTACCCTTTTGAACTGTTTTATATACTCAATAAAGTAGTTAGCCTTTGCTACGTCTCCGTGTGTGTGTTAAAGGGGCAGTTCTAAGTCGGCGACAGACAGTTGGCCGGAGAACTCCTCGAACCCCTTTCGCACCACGGGACGTACCAGGAACCGCAGGCAGCGCGCCAGGCTCCCATCGTCCCCACTGTCGCCATGCTGAGAGGCAAGGTCGGCTCCTTCGATGGGAGACGGGACATTGAGTCTACCAGGAGGGCTTGGTCTAGGGTCCTAGACCGACCGAGGTCCGTGAGCAGAGATTGGAGATGGAGAAGCCTAGAGTGTCGCGGACCTCGGCCGAAGGATTAAGTATAGGGTCCGTGGGAACGCATCCTCAGTTCTCCGGCCACGTCTTTCCTGGATAGGCGTGAAGCGGAGTGGGACCACAAGCTCAGCCGTGGTCATCAAGCCTTGCCTTGCATTTGCCTTGTCTTGTTACTCGATCCACATGGGATTGTGGAGCCTTGCCTTGTTTTCCTGAACCGCATTGGATTGCGGAGCCTGCCAAGCTTCAAGCCTATTTGCTACGTTACTTTGGACTATTTTGCTTACTACCTTTTGAACATTTGCTTATTATTGGACTATATCTTCTTTGGAACTGTTTTTATACTCAATAAAGTAGTTAGCCTTCAGTACGTGTCTGTGTGTGTGATTAAGGGGCCAGCTAAGTCCGCGATCGTGACACCACAATGTGCTTTCAATACCTGATCCTAAGATAAAGAAAATACACTTACCTCTTCATATATTTCAGTTCCAGATTCAGGTTCAAAAGGTATTCTAAAGATAAAGTCCAGAAATACGTATCTGGTGGAACATAATATGTGTC
Organism: Anolis apletophallus; assembly: GCA_030556195.1. Taxonomy (NCBI): domain Eukaryota; kingdom Metazoa; phylum Chordata; class Lepidosauria; order Squamata; family Anolidae; genus Anolis; species Anolis apletophallus. The sequence goes on along the minus strand of JARBWK010000005.1, from coordinate 15,018,324 downwards.
TACTTCTATTGCTAGTAGAAACCACAATCCATGGTTCCATTTTCAGCTGAGATGTCTAAATATTTGCCAAAAATTGTGGGGAGTTTGGTACATCACTGAGGCTAACCATACAGATGATAGATCATGGTGTGAAATATGAAACTGTTTAAGCTCCTTGAATTGAAGTTCCAGACTCATGGTACATTTGAAAACAGCCGATGTCCCAATTTTGCTTCAGTGACAGTTTTGAGTTTCATTGCAATCAGTACAGATAAATACCTACCCAAAGCTGGTGCTGTAAAGAGGTCTGCCAATTTGTTATTTTACTGCTGCTACATAATATTTACCACATTAATTTACTTCCCTACAGCTATAGAAAGTGTTATTTCTGATAAGTGAGGGCTGATTTATTTTTATCACAGATGCACAGCTGGCTTTAGCTAAAAAAAGTTTCAAGAAATTGTAAATTTTTTATTTTTTTGAACGAAGTCCTGCAAGTCCGACACCCAAAAACAACACTTCAAAAGCTCAAAACTCATGAGAGTCTTCTATTCATTTCTGTTTACACTGGGTATTTGCTTTGCTTTTATTTGACATGCACAAGGTTTAATTTAACCTTGTAGTTTCTGGTTTCTGTTAAGATGCAAGGTTATGCTCTTTTAAAACGATAGGTAAGTTTAAAAGACACAGGAAGAAGGACAGAGAATATTATAATGTCTGTTTGGGGAACCCTTGAAATTGGCAAAAAGAATCTTCAAAAATTGATGAATTTCAAAGACCGTCAATGAAAGATTCAGAAATCTCAACTCAGCAGGAGGGAACACAATTCAGTTTCCCTCCTTGGTATTCCCAGGAGAAAACATTCTTTTGAAGTCTGTGAATAAAAGTAAGGCTTCTCCAAGGCCTGGCTTTCTGATGTGGAACAGAATGGCTGCCCTTCGAGTTGGGAATGAAAATGTATTGCAAGAAGCTGTGGCAGCAGAATTATGATCCCTTAGAAGCTATTAGGGAACAGAGTAATGAGCAAGAAGGTCATCACACATTTTTTTTCATCCTTGATAACAGAAGTGTATAGCAATATCTCTCGGCATTACTTCGCGAACGAAGATTCTTAGGAAGGACTCATCCCATGCTTTTTACAAGCACGTTGATGACTAAAAAGGCCAATTTGAGATAGGCAAGTTCGGTTGCAGAAAGCACAGCAGAAAGTCTCCTTGGGTGATATTGTTTCCAAGCTGCGGTTCTTTCTGCGTTGTCAATTCTCTTTGAGACCCGTTCGGCATGCCTTCTCGAAAGAGGCTGCAGCATTGCGGATAGTGCGACTCCATGCCTCCCGATGTGAGGCCAGGGTGGACCATTGTTGGTGATCAATCTGGCCGAGCCTGAGATGTTGTTTCAGGGAGTCCTTATATCTCTTTTTGGGGTGCCTCTCTTGCCCTGACCTGTGGCAAGTTCACTGTAGAGTAGTATCTTTGGGAGACGGTGGTCCTCCATCCTACAGCAATATACCCCACTGAAAAAAGGGTGTATGTATTATTTCAAATACAGCCCCTGTATATGCAAAGGATACATTCCAGAACTCCCATAGATACCTGAAATTGTTGTTTATTCATTCAATCGCTTCCGACTCTTTGTGACCTCATGGACAAGCCCACACCAGAGCTCCCTGTTGGCCATCACCTCCCCAAGCTCCTTCAGAGTCAAGCCAGTCACTTCGAGGATACCATCCATTCATCTTGCCCTTGGTTGGCCTCTCTTCCTTTTTCCTTCCATTTTCCCCAGCATAATTGTCTTCTCTAAGCTTTCCTGTCTTCTCATTATGTGGCCAAAGTACACCTTTGCCTCTACTGAAATCACACAGTAACAACCACAGCAACAATAACATTCCAGGTGAACTTAAAAAAAATGCTTTCCCCTTAGTATTGACCTGGGTAACATCCTTATTTGGATAACTTCCTTGTCCAATTGAAGAAAATGGAAGCAAGTTTGTTATTAAACTTCACTTCCTCAAAGGCACTTTTGGAAAACAAATGGAGTCATCCTTATTCCACCAGAATTTTCATAGAAGTCATTTTGTTGCCTTTTTCAGCCACCTCTTAAAGTTTTTTTTAAAGTATTATATTGATTTTGTTGCCTTCTTCAACTACTGCTGAAAGTTTTTAAAACTGCAGGAATATTATATTGATTTGCTCCACACATTTTTCCTATTGCAGTTATAAGAAAAAGATTTTATGATTGCAATTAGACATGTGAACTTTCTGGTTGAAAATAGAGATATAAATAAATTAAACCAACTAACAAACAAACAAATTGCAGAAGGACATATCTTGACTGCAACTTTGGGGTTGTCATTTATTTGTAAACCAGCCAAATCAATGGGACCATAATGAGTAAAGGGTACGCAGCAGCACTGTTGAATGACTGCAATTTGACACTACTTTAACTGCTATGGCTCAAGACTATGGGCAAGTAAAGAATTGAACTATAGTCCAGTGTTAAACTTCTTCTATACCACTCTATTCTTCTTGGGCCAGATGTCACCTGGAATACTGTATCCAGTTCGGAGCACCACAATTCAAAAAGGGTATTGTCAATGTCGCAGCAGACGCCAGTTCAGAGAGCCAAACCCAATTGAAGTGTAAATAGTTTGCTTTAATATTCACAGAGTCTCTGGAGATAAGTATTTGCAAAACAAAAGCACTTAATGGTCAGTGAAAATGCTAACAAAAGAAAGCCTTAACCGGCATGAAAGCAAACTGGGAGAAAAAACCTGCATTCAAAACACCAAAACTCTTTAGAAAAATCAGGAGAAAGGCACGCTGAGGGCAGCAGAGAAGATGTCGTCAGAGTCAAGACAAGACCATCAGCATTGAAGTCATCAAAGGGCTGTCCAAGAAGGTATCCAAAGGGGCGTAGGAGAGATGTAATCCAGGAGCCAGACCAAGGTCAAGGAGAGGAGATAGACGTAGAAGGGAAGACACAACTCACAGTCCAACTGGGGAACAATCCAGTGGAGTTCAAACCCCACCACAGGAAGCAGTAGAATCCGTCTGGAAACAAGGCTTCAAGATGCAAGATGACAGGATGCAAGAGTCCTAGGATCCAAAGGCAACTCCTTGCTAGCCACAGAGGTTAGTCCCAAAATGGCCGCCTTTAAAGCTCACTACAAGTCAGATCCACTTGATGAGGTTGAGGTCTTATCATCATCCTCAGGTGTTACTCTCCCAGCAGCTGCTGCCCTTTGACTGACCCTCCAAGATTTCCACCTGTGGTTAAGACTTAGAACACCCCCCCCCATTGTCTGGGGACTCTGAGGACCAATCCTGATCATCAGTGAATCCTACCCAGGCGTCTGACCTTGTGCGCTCCCCACAAGCCCTCTGAATTTCTCTTCTTGAGTCCAATCCATTTCAGTAGAAATGTCATCTGTACTTTGACTCCCATCATTCCCAGAGAATCCAACAAATGCCTCAGAGTCTGGAGGTGCTGTAATTATTTGCTTGACTCTCTTGAGTTGCAAGTGATCCTCTTCACTTGACTCATGAGTAAGCCTCTTTCTGCAAACACCAGTACTCCTGTTACAAACAGCCCCACCCAGTTCCATACTCTCCCCAGATGCTGAGCCATCAGAGCCTTCTGAATCACTACTATCAGTAGCAGCTGGAGGCTCAATCACAACAGTCAAGCTGAACTTGTCCAGAGGAGGTCAACCAAAATAGTCAAAGATCCGAAAGCAAGGCCTATGAGAGCAGCTGAAGTAGTTGAGACTGTTTAGCCTGAGAAGATAAGGTTGAGAAGAGACATGATAATAATGTTTAAATATCTGAAAGGATCTCATATTGAGGATAGAGAAATCTTATTTTCTGCTGTTCCAGAGACATAACGCATCTATAGTTTAGAATTACTGCCATTTGGCACCATTTTAAGTGCCATGACTCCATTCCATTGATTTATGGGAGTTGTAGTTTTACAGGGTATTTAACCTTTTTGTCAAAGAGTGTTGGTGCCTCACTAAACTCCCATGATTTCATAGCATTGAACCATGTCACGTAAAGCAATGGTAAATTGCATTAATTATACATTGTAGATGCATTCAAAGACATGGGGCAATGAATTCAAATTACATAAAATGATTCTATCTTAATATTTGGAATAACTTCCTGATGGTAAAAGCTGAAATATGTTTCCTTGGACCATGGTGAAGTCTTTTTCTCTGGAAGGTTTGAAACAGAGGATGGATGGCCATCTGTCAAAATGCTTGCATTATATATTCATGCATGGCAGAATAGGACTGGACTAGATTGACCTTGGGGTCTCTTCCAATTTTTCTGTGATTCACATTCAGTAGCCAAGGTAGAGGGTTTAAATAGCTCTGCCCGGGTCTTGAAAACTTTAGGGCTGTGAATTTGTTGTTTGAATCTATCCACCTGTAATGAAGTTTCCCTTATTTACCCGTCTTCAACTTTACTGAACCTTATAATCTTTTCCAGTGGGTCATATCATCTCAGGATATGTCAAAAGTATGTCAGCCTCAGTTTAACTGCACTGACTTTTAGGGATAGTTTAGTTTTTTTCTTTGATGATTTCCTAACAAATAACTACAACAAAGGAATTGTGAGGAAGTGAATGCTGATCATAGGGTTGTTGAAAGCGGAGGGGCCACTTCTGTCTTAAAGATTGGACCTTCTCCATTCTGATGCAGAGAGGGAAAAAAAGGTATAGATTAGCTGTTAAGTTTGTCCAGTTGAGACCAATTTTTGCTGAGCACAAATTCTTTTCATTCCAAATTGGCATTGGCATTTACATTAATTGCACATAATTAAACACTCTGGGGCTGCCTGACTCCTTTGCACCAAGGCTGCAGAAAGTGTTTGGAAACATACTCACATACTTCCTCCTCTACAGTCTATTCCCATTTGGCTGGGATTCTTAATATCAGTTTATTGAATTTTCCCACTATTAAATAAATTGTATCTGTTGAAATACACCATTGTTGCTCAATTCATGGGATTGATGTGTGTGTGAATAGGAGTGGGGAAGGCACATAGGGATAGCTGGTTTTGTGTGTGTGTGTCAGGAGCAACTTGAGAAACTGCAAGTTGCTTCTGGTGTGAGAAAATTGGCTGTCTGCAAGGATGTTGCCTAGGGGATGCCCAGGTGTATTTGATGTTTTACCACCCTTGTGGGAGGCTTCTCTCATGTCCCTGCATGGGGAGCCGGAGCTGACAGAGGGAGCTCATCTGTGCTCTTTCTGGATTCGAACCTGCAACCTGTCAGTCTTCAGTTCTGCCAGCACAAGAGATTAACCTGTTGTGCCACTGGGGGCTCCTACAAGTGGGTTATATTATAGTAATGCCAGTCTATTATAGTAATGCCATTTACAGCAAGGGCATGCAGAAGAGTGTTGATGAGCATATAGTACCCTCAATCTTATCTTCCGTTTTGGCTTTCTTATTGAGAAACACATTGAAATAGTCCCCAATATTGGAAGGGTCCCTAATAGTCATCTTGTCCTCTCTCTAATGGCAGCTTTGTGGGTAGAATGGCAAATCCACTCTGTGTTTTCATCTGGACTTTCAATATTACCTGTGCACACTTTGCTCACTTTTGCTTTACATATTACATAAACTTTATGTTGCAGCTTGGATGCATTTAAACTCTGTGAAAATCAGGGCACATTCCCTCCTTTTTAAAAATTCAGGATGCAACTGCAGCTTAATCCTCATTGTGATGACTGCAGAAAGATAAGGGTGGGAATTCTTCTCTTCGTGTCATTTGCTCCTGTCTTGGTTAATCTCTTCTCGTACTGTATAAATCCATGTTCTTTCAGATGCCAGGTTGAAATATTTCTTATTTGGGCAGGTGATTTAAACTTGTTTTGAAACAATTTTGTATGAATGTCTGTTCCATAGTTTTTTAAAAAATTATATTGTGTGCTTAATGTTATTTCAGTGTTTCTCAACCAGTGTGCCGTGGCACACTAATGTGCCGTGAGCAATCATCAGGTGTGCCATGGGAAATTGGCACTCTCCCCCCTCCTAGCAGCCCCCTCACAGGTTTCCAAGAAAAAAATTTAGCCTCTCCGCTTGGAAATGTTTTTTTAACTATTTTACTGGATTTTTCGAGAGTGCCCCCAAAGGAACTGTTTATAACAGCTTCATGACATCCATAGTTAACTGGAAGCAAGTTTCACTCAGGGTGAAATTTCACAAAGGTCTGGAGAACAATCTCTATGAGGAGAGGCTTGAAGAGCTGGGCATGTTTAGTCTGAAGAAGAGTAGGCTGAGAGAAGACATGATAGCCATGTATAAATATGTGAGAGGAAGTCATATATACGTTGTGTTCATCGAAACAGGCCCAGGTTTCACACTGAGTGTATAAATACATTTAAAAACATATTAACTATATGTATTACTGTGTTAGAGTGTCATTTTGTGTCATTTTGGTTGGTGGTGTGCCCCAGGATTTTGTAAATGTAAAAAATGTGCCGCGGCTCAAAAAAGGTTGAAAAACACTGTGTTATTTTACCATATTCCTTTTCCACTTTGGTGAGAACTGGATGTTGCAGGAATCCATGAAATAAAATAAAATAACTAGATAAATAAATAAAAAGGAAAGAAAGAAAGAAAGGGGTTTAGAAAACCAATGCTCAAAGGACCTTAAGCTTCTCATTGTTCCTTGCTGCTTCTCTTTGTGGAAAGGAGTAAATTAATCACGATGCCCTGTCAAGAATACCTATGAACCGATCTGTATGCTTGGGTTTCATAGAATCTCAGAATTGATCTTATTCTACCTCCTGGTGTGCAGGAACACAAAACTAAAGCGCTACTGAAAGACGTTCCTCCTCTCTCGGCATTACTTCGCGAACGAAGATTCAGGAAGGACTCATCCCACGCTTTTTACAGGCGCGTTGATGACTAAAAAGGCCAATCTGAGATAGGCAAGTTTGGTTGCAGAAAGCGCAGCAGAAAGTCTCCTTGGGTGATGTTTTTCCAAGTTGCGGTTCTTTCTGCGTTGTCGTTTCTCTTCGAGACCCATTCGGCGTGTCTTCTCGAAAGAGGCCGCAGCATTGTGGATAGTGCTTCTCCATGCCTCCCGATGTGAGGCCAGGGTGGACCATTGTTGGTGATCAATCTGGCCAAGCCTGAGATGTTGTTTCAGGAGTCCTTATATCTCTTTTTGGGGCGCCTCTCTTGCGCTGACCCGTGGCGAGTTCACCGTAGAGTAGTATCTTTGGGAGGCGGTGGTCCTCCATCCTAGAGACGTGTCCTGCCCAGCGCAGCTGTGTTCTCAATAGCATGGCCTCAATGCTGGTGATCCCTGCTTGCTCAAGGACAGCAACATTCGTCACATAGTCGGTCCAGTGTATATTTAGGATTGTGCGAAGACAGCGCTGATGAAAGCGCCGAGGAGTCGTAGGTGTTGGCGATAGGTGACCCATGTTTCAGACCCATAGAGGAGAATGGACAGTATGATAGCTCTGTACACACTGATTTTGGTGCTTTGTCTCAGGTGCTTGTTGCTCCAGACTCTTTTGTGAAGCCTTCCGAATGCACTATATGCCTTTGATAATCTGTGATCTATCTCTTTGTCAATCTTGGCGTCTGAAGAGATGATGCTTCCCAGGTAGGTGAACTGCTGAACGGACTTAAGCACAGATGTGCCTATGCTGACGTGAGGATGGTGGTGTTCTTCCTGTGGTGCGGGCTGGTAGAGGACTTCTGTTTTCTTCAGGCTGACTTCCAGCCCAAACAGCTCTGCAGCTGTTGCAAAGCAGGATGTGAGGCGCTGCAGGGCTGCTTCTGAATGGGCGACAAGGGCAGCATCGTCAGCAAAAAGTAGCTCACGGACTAGATAGTTTAGAGTCTTAGTGCGAGCCCTCAGACGGCTTAAGTTGAACAAGCTACCATCAGTACGATAGCGTATATATATGCCGTCTTCTTCTTTGTAGGTCTGCCATAGCCCTTTGGAGCATCATGCTGAAGAAGATTGTAAATAGGGTTGGTGCAAGAACACAACCTTGTTTCACTCCATTAGTTATGAGAAAGGGCTCCGAGAGAGCATCGCCATATCTGACTTGACCGTGCTGGCCCTCATGTAACAGGACAATCATTTTGAGGAACTTGGGGGACATCCTAGACGTTCCAGGATCTGCCACAGACCTTTCCTGCTCACAGTGTCGAAGGCTTTGGTGAGGTCGACAAATGTTACATAGAGTCCTTTGTTCTGCTCTCTACATTTCTCTTGCAGTTGTCTAAGGGCAAAAACCATATCTGTGGTGCTCCTATTTGCTCTGAAGCCGCATTGGCTTTCAGGGAGAAGTTCTTCTGCAATAGCCGGAACTAATCTGTTCAGGAGTATCCTTGCAAGGATTTTTCCAGCAATGGAGAGCAGTGTTATACCTCGATAGTTTGAGCAATCGGATTTTGTTCCCTTTTTCTTATACAGGGTGATGATAACTGCATCTCGGAGATCTGATGGCAGTTCACCTTTTTCCCAGCAACTCACAAGGAGCTCGTGGAATTTAGCATGCAGTACATGACCTCCCTGTTTCCAAGCTTCAGGTGGGATTCCATCGATCCCGGCTGCCTTGCCATTTTTCAACTGCTGTATGGCCTCAATGGTCTCTTCCAGAGTGGGAGCTGTGTCCAGTTCATTTTTCATTGGTTGTTGTATCATGTGTTGGATAGCTGAACCTTGGACTACTCGGCTGGCATTAAAGAGACCCTGAAAATGTTCAGCCCATCGGTTCAGGATGGAGGTTTTATCAGTAATTAGTGTTTGACCATCTGTACTGTATAAGGGGCTTTGGACCTGATAAGTAGGTCCAAACACTGCTTTGAGAGCTTCATAAAAACCTCTGTGATCACCGAGATCTGCACAGCGTTGTGTCTTTTCTGATAAATCAATCCACCACTTGTTCTGGATGTCTCTGAGTTTTTGTTGGAGTTTACTACATGCGAGACGAAAGGCTGCTTTTCTTACATGGCAAGATGGCTGGGCGAGGAATGCCTGGTGAGTGGTTCTCTTCTTTGCCAACAGCTCCTGGATCTCTTGGTTGTTTTCATCAAACCAGTCTTGGTTTTTCTTAAGGGAGAATCCTAGGATTCTCCAGCCGACTGCAGGTTACTGTTTTTGATGTGTTGCCAGAGCGCTGTAGGAGAAGAATTTGTAGGGTGGACTTCAAGTTTTGCTTGCAGATTTACCTGAAGTTGTCTCTCACAACAGCCTGTTGAAGACTGTTGACTTGGAGTCTCCTCTTTAAGATGCCACCCCTCTTAGGTTTGAGCTTAAGGTGTAGATTTAGTTTACATCTTACAAGGCGATGGTCTGTTTGACATTCTGCACTGGGCATCACTCGAGTATGACGGACATCACGAATGTTTCTCTGGCGCACTAAAACATAGTCAATGAGGTGCCACTGCTTGGATCGGGGATGCATCCAGGTGGTCTTCAAGCTATCTTTCTGCTGAAAGATGGTGTTTGTAATAGTCAGCTGCTGTTCTGCACAAAACTCTAGCAGAAGGCGCCCATTATCATTACAGTTTCCAACACCGTGCTTGCCTAATACACCTTTCCAGGCTTCAAAGTTTTTTCCTACTCTGGCATTGAAATCACCAAGGATAATGATTTTATCTTCTGCAGGGACCTTTTGTATGAGGTGGCGTAGGTCTGAGTAGAATTTGTCTTTCTCCACAGGGTCAGCTTGCATAGTTGGGGCATATATACTGAAGAGAACAGCATGTGGGAGGCGTAAGGAGATAATGCGATCAGAGTGACCTGTCGGCAACGTCTCGAGTTTAGAGGCGATGGAATTTTTAATCATAAAGCCTACTCCTGAAAGATGTTTCTCAGTTTTGGGTTTGCCAGACCAGTAGAGTGTGTAGCCGGCACCGTGTTCTTTAAGGCTGCCTTCCTCATGGAGACGAACTTCACTAAGAGCAGCGATGTCAATGTTAAGCCGTGATAGTTCATGGGCTATTAGAGCAGAACGACGCTCAGGACGTCCACTATCTGCAGAATCTTGCATGGTTCTGATGTTCCAGCATGCAAGTGTCAGTCTATTTGCACCTTTGCAGGCAGGTGTTGGCCTTTGTTTCTTTGTCTTTGTTCGACCGCATCGGAAGATGCCCGTTGGCCGCGGCTAGCCAACCAGGTAGACGGGGATGAGCTTTCGTTAGGCCACCTTTCTAGGCCCCTCTCCATACGGAGCAAGCAGTGCTCTCCTTAAAAAGGCTGCTTGGTCGTTCAGGATGCTGCCGAACAAGACTGTCATCTCCCGGTCAGTCTCGAGCGACCAAAGTCCTGAACCGCCTGCATGCAGGGTTGGGTCTGCGGCTTCCAGTGCATCTTTACACCTACCGTTTAGTCCCGCCTATCGCTACAGGGCTTTTTCGGAAGTTGGATGTGTCCTTCGAGCCTGTGCAATGGATTTTTCTGGTGGAGCGCAGCGTGCACAGAACTGGCCTCACCCTTTAAACCAAAGGTTCGTCTGCCAGGGCCTAGCAAGCTTGGACGGTGGCAGCGAGGTCCTCAGGTCGTAGGTTTGGTTCGAGTTTCCTTCTCTTAGATGGTTGACCTTACAGGGTTAGACGAGCACCATCTGCCCGGGTTTGAAATCAGAGTTTTCCTTCTCTTAGGATGGTTGCCAAAAGGCTAGAGAGCCCATCCTGCCCATTGACACTCTTGTCAGACCCTTCGGTTGTGACCTGTCTGGTATGGGAGGCCCTACCGCCGGCTATTATGCCACCGCCAGCATAGCTCACAACTTCACTAGGGTACGCAAGCCTCTCCCCCACTGCAAGGGGGCGCCAATGGAGAGGCACGTTCCTCCACACTCTGCTTAAAGACCTCCAGAGGAAGGAGAGTCCACCATCCTCTGAGGCAGTGTCTCATCATCGAATCATTCTTAGAGAAAATAAGTTCATCTTAATCTTTAGGTGGAATCTTTTTCTTTTTGCAATTTAAATTCATTGGTTCTTGTTCTAGTCTCTAGAGCAGCAGAAAACAAGCTCATTCTAGCTTCTACATGATATGTCTTTAGATGTTTAAAGATAGCTATCATATCACCTCTCAATCTTTTCTCCTCTAAGCTGAGAGGAGACATGATAGCCATGTATAAATATGTGAGAGGTAGTCATAAGGAGGAGGGAGCAAGCTTGTTTTCATCTGCTCTGGAGACTAGGACGCAGAACAATGGCTTCAAACTACTAGAAAGGAGATTCTGTCTGAACATTAGGAAGAACATCCTGACTGTGAGAGCTGTTCAGCAGTGGAACTCTCTGCCCCAGAGTGTGGTGGAGCCTCCTTCTTTGGAGGCTTTTAAACAGAGGCTGGATGGCCATCTGTCGGGGGTGCTTTGAATGCAATTTTCCTGCTTCTTGGCAAGGAGTTGGACTGGATGGCCCACGAGGTCTCTTCCAACTCTATCATTCTATGATTCTATCATTCTAAGCTAAATGTACCCATTCCCCCATCTTCTTTTGAGTGAGGAATTCCTATCTCTTCCCACCCTTTCTGATCTGTTATGTCAAGGAAAAGCAATGGCTGTTTTTCAGCCATCACAAACTCTCAAGCCGTGGCCCTTGATTGTAGAACAGATCTGTAACTACTACGGTACTACTACTGTAGCTATTACTTCATCTCCTGAATTGACCTGATGCCCTCTGTATGGTAGAAGGACAACTACAAGCACAGATTGAAGTAAGATTCAGTCCAATTCACTTCTATAGATGGAATAAAGAAGTGGTGCCATTTTGTCGTTTATCTCAGCAAAGCGACTTGACCGCCTTTTCCAATCCAAATACAGCTTTTAAAAATAAACATAGCTGCAATACATGGAGCCCACGGTGGGGCAGTGGGTTAAACTGCTGAGCTGCTGAACTTGTTGACTGAAAGGTCACAGGTTCGAATCCGGGGAGCAGCGTGAGCACCCGCTGTCAGTTCCAGCTTCTGCTAACCTAGCAGTTTGAAAATATGCAAATGTAAGTAGATTAATAGGTACTGCTCTGGCAGGAAGGTAACGGCGCTTCATGCAGTCATGCCAGCCACATGACCTTGGAGGCTTCTATGGACAATGCCAGTTCTTCGGCTTAGAAATGGAGATGAGTACCAACCCCCAGAGTAGGACATGACTGGACTTAATATCAGGGGAAAACCTTTATCTTTACCTAGCTGCAATATTAGCTGGACCAGTCAAACATGCCTACACTTGGGAATTTATCACATACTGTAGGTAAATTGTGTTCTTTTTCTTTCAGTCTCCCAGTGAGATGCCATTTGGAAAATGTTTCTTTTGCAAACAGAAATCATCTATTAATTGCCCCCTTTAGCAAAAGGAATACTTCCCAAGTATTCCCATTAGAAAAATAAAGAACAGGATTAAGGACATGTCCTGCTGCAATGGTGATTTACCTGCCTTAAGCGATTAAGTCCGTAGTATTAGCCCTTTGTTATTAATTTTCCATGATTTTGGTTGATATTTTTTGCTGAGAACATACACTGTGGAGGACTTTCAAAAGGACCTTTGAATCAAATATCACTCTTGTGCCCTGGGTTAGTGCTACTCAATGTGGTAGTCCATGGACCAGCACTGGCCCAGAAACAATCAGCTATTGGCCAACAAAGATTTTCCTAGGAAAGAAAGAAATATTTATAGCCAGTGGCACAAATTTTGAAGTGGTCCCAGGTACATTAGAAAGTATAATTTATTAATGCAATATGTGAACATGGGCTGGTGCAATGATAACTGGAACAGCCTGGACTATGCTATTGGATTATGTGATTTTAGTAATTTTAATGTTGATATGTTTTTAGCGGGTGTTTTAATGTATATGTTTTTTATTTGCTAGATATATATTGTTCAAAGTGTATGGCTTCGAATTGTGCCTTTGTGCAGCACTCTGAGTCCCCTTCGGAGTTGAGAAGGGCGGGATATAAATATGGCAAATAAATAAATAAAGTAAAATTTTAATTTCTTCATATTAGACAGCATGCCACAGAGTGCTTTCCTAGTTCCTGAACGTGGTGCTGCATTTAGTCAGTTTGTCCAAAGGAATGGCTTTCGCTCTTCTGTGTGGCAGTGGAGAGTGTGTGTGTGTTGTAGCAAATCCAAGGCTGCTTGCGCAGATGGCACCCCTTGTGCCAGGGAACATTTGTTCCCTCCTGGGCAGCCTCCGAACCTCTGACCTTTCTTCCACCTGTCAAAATCATGTCGTCAAGATTCCTCAGGGCCTGTGGGAGCTTTCTGAGCAAATCCCTCCTTCAAGAGCTTCATTTACTTTCCCTCAGCTTGTTAGTTTTTCCTGGGATATTTATGTCTGAAGGCTGCCACAGGGCTGCTGCTCATCTGATGCCAGCTGTTGCTGGCAAGCTATCAGTGTGTTCATGGTCTTGCACTCGTTCGCATGAAGCAGCTGAGTTGTGATCAATATTTCCCCACTCTGTTCTTCCATGGCCAACCATTGTGGTAATAGATATATTTTTGATATGCTAACCAAAAAGTGGAAAATTTATTAGTTTAGCATTTGAAGCTTGCTGGCTTCTTCATAACGTGAAAAGGGGTTTTAAAAATAATTCAGATGAAAAGTAAGACTCTACTTCATTGTGAAGGAGCCCCCGGTGGCGCAGTGGGTTAAACTGCTGAGCTGCCAAACTTGCTGATTGAAAGGCTGGAGGTTCAAATCCAGAGAGCAGTGTGAGCTCCCACTGTTAGCTCCAGCTTCTGCCAACCTAGTAGTTCAAAAACATGCAAATGTGAGTAGATCAATAAGTACCACTTTGGAGGGAAGGTAACGACTAGGGGTGGTTGAGCCATAAAAAAATTGATTCTAAACTCGTGTGTGTGGGAATTTCCTTTGCTGGGTCATTATAGAAATTGTTTTGAAAAATTTTAAGAAAATTTAGTAATTGAAATGTAATTAATAATGAATTTTTGTTATTATTCGTTATGCCAGCTGGGAGGGAAGAAAGGAGGGCAAGCCCTGCACTCTTCCCTCCCACCCTCCCACCCCCCCAGCTCAGAAGCATCGTGGATTAAATTTAATCCGCGATGCCTCTCAGCTGGCAGGGCAGGGAGGGAGGAATGGAGAGCAAGCCCTCCCCTCTTCCCTCCCCCCCCCCAGCTCAGAAGCATAACAGATTAAATTTAACCCTGGATGCTTCTAAGGTGGCGGTGAAAGGAAGGGAGGTTATATTTAACGCGGGCTGCCTCTGAGGTGTCGGGGAAAGGAAGGGCGATCTCGGGTTCGATTTTGAAACTTCACTTCCGGGTTGGACGCCGAGGGTCGATATAGAGTCAAAATATTTTCAAATACGAAGGAGGTGCAGAGGGCATCCCCTCGCATCCACACACCCCCTTCCTTTCCCCGCCAGCCACCCCAGAGGCAGCCCGTGTTATATTTAACGTGGGCTGCCTCTGAGGTGGCGGGGAAAGGAAGGGAGGTATGTGGATGCGAGGGGATGCCCTCTGCAACTCCTTCCCTGCTAAGATCTAAACCGCCTCAAGCTTTGACGCGGTTTAGATCTTAGCAGGGAAGGAGGTGCGGAGGACATCCCCTCACGTCCTCCTTCCCTGCTGAGAACTAACTCCGAGATTCGGAGGAATTTCCTCCTGTTCTCCAGGCTCTCCCTCCGCTTGTGAGGGAGAGTCTGGGGAACAGGAGGAAAGCTCGGCCGGGCTGCTTCCAAAGTGTCTGCGTCAGCTCTCGGCTGGCAAGAGGAGAAAGGAGGGTGCTGCTGCCCTCCAGTCTCATCTCACAAGTTGAGAATTGAGGAGGGGAAGAAATGAACTAATAATGTGCCCTTTACAAAAAAAAATGGTGATCTCAGGTTCGATTTTGAAACTTCACTTCCGGGTTGGACGCCGAGGGTCGATATAGAGTCAAAATAATTTCAAATACGAATTATTAACGGGTTTCAAATTATTTAAATTGGAGATATCCACCCCTAGTAATGACACTCAATGTAGTCATGTTGGCCACATGGCCTAGGAGACTTCTACAGACAACGCCGGCTCCTCAGCTTAGAAATGGAGATGAGCACCACCCTCAGAGTCAGGGGGAAACCTATACCTATACTTACTTTGTTGTGAAGGGGCTGATCCAGTCCTGACCAAACAAGTTCAAAAGTATACTGAAGTAAAACAAAGCCACTGATTATTCAAACTCAATTTTATTGATTGCAAAGAAATTGAAAAAAGGATGTTAGAACATATCAAGCATGTACACTCCCTAGAAGCCAAAATGAGTAAACTAAGACTCACTGGAAAGGTGAGCCAGTGTGGTGTAGTGTTCTAAGCATTGGACTATGACTTCAGGGATGAGGGTTCAAACCACAGCTTGCCATAGAAGCCTATTGGATGGTCATGGATAAGTCACACGCTGTCATCCTCAGAGGAAGGCAAAACTTGTCAAAGGAACCTGACAGGTTCACTTCAGTGTTGCCAACAGTTGCCAACAATCAGAACACAACAACAATGATGAACACTAGAGGAATGATGAGATGTCTGACACACCATGGCACTGCCTTTCCATGCATTGGTGGGATTGTGTGTCCCCAGAGGCAAGAAGTGATACCGGTGGTAGCAGCACTGCTAGTAGAGCCAGGCATGCCAGGCAGGCTTTTGGTGAGCTACTGGGCAGCAGCAGCAGTGTGTATGTTTGTGTTAGAAGTTTTCTTAGAGGGAACAGCAGTGGCACCATAGATTTATTTATTTATCGTATCTGGGGCAAACTAATGTATTTGAGAAAACACAAAGTTTAAAAACTTGCCATTATATTAAATGTCCTTTGACCAGTAGCTGGCCATGTGGAGTGCCTCTAGTGTAGCTATCAGAAGGTCCTCCATTGTGCATGTGGCAGGGCTCAGGCTGCATTGTAATAGGTGGTATGTGGTTTGCTCTTCTCCACACTCGCATGTTGTAGACTCCATTTTTCTTAAGCTTGGTTCTGTATCTCATGGTGCTAGAGCGCAGTCTGTTCAGTGCCTTCAAAGTTGCCTAGTCTTCTATGTGCCCAGGAGGGAGTCTCTCATTTGATATCAGCCATTGATTGAGGTGCTGAGTTTTAGCCTGCCACTTTTGGACTCTCACTTGCTGAGGTGTTCCTGAGAGTA
Organism: Anolis apletophallus; assembly: GCA_030556195.1. NCBI lineage: Eukaryota > Metazoa > Chordata > Lepidosauria > Squamata > Anolidae > Anolis > Anolis apletophallus. The sequence goes on along the minus strand of JARBWK010000005.1, from coordinate 15,002,232 downwards.
TATCTGTAGATCTTATATTTATTATTATTTATTTACTTTATTTATATTCTGCTCTTCTCACCCCGAAGGGGACTCAGAGCGGATTACAGGTACACATACTAGCAGACAATTCCTGCTGTTTTCCACATACACAACATATAGACGAACAGAGGCAAACTTTGGCCACCAGGGGGAGCTGATGCACTCCTCAACTCTCAGCATCCCTTGTTGTTCCTTCCACATTCCTCAGCATTCCTGGAGTTCTTTAATGGCCTCATAATTCAGTCAAAATTTGCCTCCCCACTTAATGTGGTACCTTAATCTCCTACTTGACAGATGCAACTGTCTTTCGGGCTGCAAAGGTTGACAGCAGGCTACATTTAAAAGTCAAGCACCCACCTCGACCCGGGCAGGTCTCGAACCCATGACCTACTGGTCAGAGAGATCTTATGCAGCTGACACTTAGCCAGCTGCGCCACATTCCCGATCTTAGAATTATAGAATCATAGAGTTGGAAGAGACCTCATGGGCGATGGCCAATCCCCTGCCAAGAAGCAGGAAAATTGCATTCAAAGCACCCCCGACAGATTGCCATCCAGCCTCTGTTTAAAAGCTTCCAAAGAAGGAGCCTCCACCACACTCCGAGGCAGAGAGTTCCACTACTGAACGGCTTGCACATTCTTCCTAATGTTCAGATGGAATCTTAGAAAACTATTTCCTGATTTAAGGCTTTGGCATGCTGGCTGATATCACGATTACCTCTATGTACAAGCCCCCAAATGAAGAGTTTTGTTTCTTCTCCCCTGAGAACTTTGTTAGGCATCAAAGGGCAGTAGTAATTGGTAACTTTAACAGCCATAGCCATGTATGGGGCTATGCTAAGGAGGATAAAAATGCAGAGGCTGTTCTCTCCTGGGCTGAACTGCACGAACTATCACTTATTCATGATAGTAAGCTCCCACCATCCTACAACAGTGGAAGATGGCACCAAGGACCTGCTATTTGTGAGTGACAGCATTGTGCAGCAATGCACTAATTTAGTGGGGCCACCAATACCATACACACAGCATCGACCAATAGTATGAAAATTGGTCCCAACTATAAGGCCTCAGGAAGTCCAATTTAAATGGAGGCACCATAGATAACATGTCTTAGTATGGCATTGAAAATCTCTTTTCAAAGTCTTTTATCGTGAAAACCCGTGACAAGACAATCCAAAATTAAATAAGACATAGCACCAGAAGCTGAGACTCCCAGGTTGGAAGGCACTCAACAAGCTACAACAGAGGACATCTATGAGTAACGCTGTAGTTAACAAGACAATTGGATTCAAACTGAAAGGACATTGAGCTGTTGACATTCTCAGAGGTGAAAGAAAAATCCAAAACTGCACAACTCATAGGAGCATGGGATGTCAGAAGCCTTATAAATGCCTGGCCTTAAATCTTGCATGTATTTAAATACCTTGCTTTTGAAATATTCAGAATTCTTGAACCTGAATTGAAACCTCGTGCTGGCCTAACCTCCTTGGCCTACTACTACACATCCATAATAATATATAGGTCAACTTTTCATCGTCGCAGAGCTTTGGCTTCTCCTTGGCAGCTTGGAGAGCAGCCATAGCCTGGGGCAAAATATAGTCAATAATCCTTTGGTTTGGCTTCAATGAAATGAAAACTGCACAAACAAAAGGAACAGAATCAATGAGGTTTCACGTGAGCCATGCAGGGTCCCCAATAGAACACTCCACGGTTACCCCAGCCCCTGCTAAAAGCAGAAAAGAATCGCCTCTTTTTCTCTTCTAAGTAATGTCACACCTGGGAATACTATGCCCTTGCCCGTCCTCCAAGTCTCATGGACTTCTTTTTTCAATTGTGGGTCTCCAAAACTTTTGCTTCACTATTGTGATAGATGTAGCAGATCGCCTATGTTTACAGTAGTGCATTCGAATACATTTTAGACTCAGTGTCTCAAGGGCTCTATTTACACTGTGCAGTTAGAGCACAGATTTTACATTAACTGCTATGGCTTCATATTATAGAATCCTGGGATTTGTGAGGTATTTAGAATCCTCTGCCAGAAAACTCTTATCTGCACCAAATTACAAATTCTAAGATTCTATAATATGCAGTTATGGCAGTTGAAGTTGTATTAGTGTTATAATAATTATGCAATGTGAATGGGGCCATGACTTAAAACACTACGTCCTTTCCTAAATATGGCACTGTAAACATGGCTTCTGAATGGCCAGAGCTCTGTTGGTCTTCATTAGTGGGAACTGGCAATTCCATGATTTCTGTGTCCAATCAAGGCCCACTGTGTCATTTCTATATGACCAAGCCAGCAAAGTGATCATTGCACAATGGGAATGGTGCATCACATCCGTCTTCATGCACATTGAAATGGTACCAATATTATTATTGTTATTGTTATTATACTGACGCAAAACCACAGTATCCAAAAGTAAGGGTGGGGTGTTCTCCTCAAATACAAAAATAGGAAGGCAGGGAACGTAGTAGTATCAATCAAGTTCAATCATTTATTCATAATCATAATCTTCTGAGTGGAATAGGAGTGGACATGTGATACAAGATGTGAAAGATCAAGCTTCCAATCAAAAATCCCAAAACATAATATAGATAAATTCCGGATAATCCAAATCCAAATATAATCCGGGATAGAAAGGAAGGGTACAGGTCGACAGTCAAAGTAAGGCCTCGCCGTTTCACCTAATGAGGCTTCATCTGAACCCGGTAAATATTTATATCCACATGTAGAACAATTCCACTGGTCCGGTGAATCTAGTAATACAAATATAGAGTATATGCATGCCATAAGCATAAAGTATAACAATAGCAATAATATCGTACGCTCCACAATGGAGAGCATATCCCAAAGGACACAAGGCTAAGTGCAAATTAATACATACCAATAATGAATCATAAATCATAAATTTGTCATAGTTGTGGACGCAGCCACTAGCATATCCAAGCACACGGACCGCGTAGCATGGGAAAAAGCCGGTTTAAATGTAAAAGAAGAGCATCAGGTGTAGAGACCTTAATTAGCAGAGGTAATTACATTAAGGGTTAAATGGTCATTTAGCCCCAAGGGCATTTCGGTGCGGAGGGCCGTTATCCAGAAACATTCTCGTCTGCGAAGCATTAGTTTAATGTCCTGGTGTGGTTGATCCATGTAAGGTGGCCTTTTGCAGTTGACAGATCGTGATTTTGTCAATGTTTATTGTTTCCAAATGCCGGCTGAGATCTTTTGGCACGGCATCCAGTATGCCAATGACCACTGAGTCCACCTGTACTGGTTTATGCCAGAGCCTTTGCAGTTCGAGTTTGAGGTCTTGATCATGGCTGAGCTTTTCCTGTTGTTTTCCCTCAATGTGGCGACATCAATAATCCAGACTTTTTTCTTTTCCACAATCGTGATGTTTGGTGTATTTTGTTCCAAAACTTTGGATTCGAAAGTCCCACAGTATTTTTGCATGTTCACTTTCCACAACCTTTGTGGGTTGATGATCCCACCAATTCTTTACTGCTGGCAGGTGGTCCTTGTGACATAAGTTCCAGTGAATCATTTGGGCCACAGAGCTGTGTCTTTGTAGTCCGTCTGTGCGATTTTCTTGCAACAGCTGAGAATATGGCCCATGGTTTCATCAGCTTCCTTGCACAGTCTACATTTTGGGTCATCAGCTGATTTTTTGATCCTGGCCTTAATTGCACTTGTTCTGATGGCTTGCTCCTGGGCTGCAAGAATCCGGCCTTCCCCCTCCTTCTTCAGTGTTCCATTCATGAGCCATCTCCTTGTCAACTTTTCCTTCAATTTTGTCAAGGAACTGCCCATGTAATACTTCGTTGTGCCAGCTGTCTGCTCTCATTTGGAGTGCTGTTTTCTTGTACTGACTCTTTGTCTGCTGTGCTTTAAGAAGTTTCCGATTACTGACTTCAATTAAAGCAGGTTCTTGGCTTTTCGTGACATATTCTGCCAGGGTGTGTTATTTTTCTTCAACTGCTTGTTTGACTTGTAAGAGTTCTATGCCACCAGACCTTCTAGGCAGCTAGAGCCGGTCAACATCACTGCGAGGATGCCGTGAATTATGAATGGTCATGAATTTTCTTGTTTTTCTGTCCAAATTGTCCAGTTCTGCCTGTGTCTAGTTTATGATGCTGGCCCAGCAGTGTATCTTATGACAGGTATGGCCCAGGTGTTTATGGCCTTGATGGTATTGCCTCCATTGAGCTTGCTTTTGAGAATTTTTCTGACCCTTTGAATGTATTCTTTGCTGATCAGTTTTCACATGTTCATATATGATGTTGTCCAGCTGTAGTATGCCCAGATATTTATAGGCCTCTGGCTGGTGACACTTTATTGCTTGACCATTATTATTTTTGTTGTTGTTGTTGTTTTTATTATGATCTTCACTTTATTTTTATTCCGCCCTTCTCCCCAAGGGGACTGGATTACAGCATATATAAACAGACCCAGACACAGGCAGACATCCAATGCCTTCTTTTAATGACAATACAGTGAGGGACAAATACACAGATTAAGGCAGAGGCTTCTCCTTTCATTGCCGGCTTCTGGAGGCAGTGCTCAACTCTGACTCTGGGGGAGGTGCTGTTCTCCATTTCCAAACTGAGGATCCTGTGATTGTTCATAGATACCTCCTGGCCATGTGAACAGCATGAGTACGTGGAGCGTCCTTTTTGCCTTTTCCCATCAAAAGTTGATCAGCAGTTCAACAGCACAAGGATTTAACCCACTGCGCCACTCACGGCCCTTACCGATGCACATTAGGAACTCTTGCTTGTCCTGTTATACATCTTTGTAATTCATGACAAGGATTTCCTAGCATCTTCACTACATAGCTAAGAATTCATAAAGTTACATAATGGAAGTGATGATATAGAATTTTGATTCATGCTTATATTTTAAAGGCCATAGCTTGGAAAGTGTTACTACATGTTTTTGGGCAACTAAAGAAACACTCCTAAAATTCTGCTGTATATATTTCCAAAAGGCCATTTGAGCAGTGGTTTTCCAAAAAGGTTATGAATCCCATTTCCCAAATAGTTATGGAGATTCACATTTTTCAAAAGTGTTTTCATTACTATAAGATCTTTTAGTAGTTGAATACTATCTGAAAGGGGAGTGGACTCTCCTTCTCTGGAGATTTTAAAACAGAGGTTGGATGGGCATTTTTATGAAGTTCTGAATTTCTATATTCCTACATTGTAGGGGGTTGCATTGGATAGATAGCCCTAGTAGTCTCTTCCAAGTTTCTATGATTCTAGGGATGAGCTGGCTTTCTCCAAATAGTTCTTTTCTTGCTCCTCTGTCTGGTGTTTCTCTACTCATTTTGAATTCAACTGGGAAATTACTTTCAATTAATTCCATATTTGGGATTTGTGCAGTTTTCTACAGAGGTCAGTTCCTTCAGGACATTTGCAACCCCCTCTTAACTCATACATAGTAATATACACTCCAGAAAAGCACACAGTTTTGATTTTATTTTCTCATTTTTGTGCTATGATGAACATATACACTCATGAGCATTGCTATAGCAAAAACAGTCCTTTCTGTACAAAAATACAATATTGCTTTGTTTATATGGAATTAATGCACATCTGCATTGTTAATATAAGTGTTGCGGCTGTGGTCATGTCATTGATGGAATGTTACTTAGTGATAGATACAAAGTTTACAATTGTACGGAGAAAATTGAATTCCTGGCATCTCCATCTATAGTTAGTAAAACTTCTGCTTGAAACTTCTGCTTGAAACTATGGAGAAATGCTAGAAGCTAGGAGAAATGCTAGCAGCTAACCCCAGAGTTTCAGTGGTGTAGGATTTTCTAATGCCAACTTGCTGCAACCCTACAGTTATGTTAGCATATATAGTGGATGCATACCATGTTGATCATTTTTGAATTGCACCTCTCTTCAGTGGTGCAGTTGCACCATTTCACCATCCCATGCTCCTGCATTCAGACTTCTGCACACCCTTTTAATCCTGCTTTCCTGCACTAATACAGTTGCTTTTAAATTATTATTTCTATGCCTAGTACAATTGAGCAATTCCAGCATTTCAAAAATATCAAAAACATCACATATAAAATGAAAGAAGAAAACAATCATGGGAATAGCAAGGGGGAGGTGGAAAGGGGAGAGAGGAGGAGAATCCCAACCCTCAGTCTCTTCTCCTTCTGTGCCAGCATGGCACTTTACTGCAAGCATGTTGGCACAAAAGAAGGGACCTATTGCACCAAGATAGGTGATGGGAATGTTGTTGGATTGGTAGCCATCTGCAATATTTGTTGGCCTACCTTGTGTGATTAAGAGCAAAGTCCTTAAGTTTTACCCATCAATAGCAGGGATGGGAGGAATAATTGGGGAAAGATTGGCAAACCAGTAGCAGGAAACACAAAGGTGATGGCCGGCTGCAATGCTAGTTTGCTTTTTTGTGCGATACAGTCCTTAAAGTGAATTTCAAGAGAGCTATCCAAGGTGCTGAACCATGGATAGTTCTTTTGAAGTTTGGAATAAAACCTATAATTGATGCAACGCCCCATTGACAAGGGGTCCTATACTGAATAACTTGTACCAGAGCTTGGGAGTATTACTTTTGTAGCCATGTCTTTGGAATACAAGGAGGTGTACTCAAAAAATTAATATTTCCCAGCACTGGCCAGATGGAACAATGATCTAAAATCAGCATGATGCAGTTTGCTATGTTCCTATGACTGGAGAATGGCCTTTCCTTTTGGAAATGAACTCTGGTATTTCTTTTTCTCAAAATGCAGCTCTAAAACCTTTTTTAAAAACTCAGAAAAAAGCTGGATTCCTCGCTTACCCAAAACAGCGTAGTGCAGCTGCAGAAAACACGACTCAGTATTGTTTACAAAGATCCTCTCCTTTGTCTTTGATCAAATATACATGCTGCCTCAGGATACACTCTGAACAGTTTTGTTTTCATCTTTTGAGACTGCTGTCTCATCTTAGCCATTCCTTTTCAAGGTTCATAGAGGCTCTGTTGAAACATCCCTTCATTCACCTAAGCAATTGTGTTCCTCCAAGATCTGTTTTCTCCTATGCCCTGTGCCCTGGAGTAACTCTGTTGCCCCACCCCTCCCAGTCTTTTTTCTGTCTTCTCTGAAGCTGAAAGGCAAACCACTTTCTAATGAGTTACATAGCGGGCACCTTTTGATAAGAGTAAATGGGTATTCAAGCATCCACAGGCAACTGCATCTAGCCCGGTCAGAAGTCTCCAGGTTTGCCTAGCAGTAAGAAAAACAAACAACAGAAAACAATAACACAAAATACTGTGCAGAATCCAAAAGAGGAAGAGGAAGAAATAATATGCTTGATAGTGTGATGTTTATTGCTGTTGAGATTTATTATATTTTCATTCCATCTTCCTATGAAAACACAGAACTGTTCTTTGCTGCTTCTTTGTCCCACAGAATTCAAAGCAATTATTGTTGTGTTGGAGGAAGAACCAATGGAGCTACATGTGCCTCTTCTCTCTCTCTGAAGCCAGGGCAGTGGAAGTTGGGATGGAGGAAGTATCTTTCATCTGATTCTGGATCTAGGCATGATTGAACTGTATTAGCTTCTTCCTCTCTCCCTATGAGGGCAGGGCAGGGCAGGGCAGTGGCAGTGGCAGTTGGGATGGATGGAGGTCTTTCCTTGAGATCTAGGTACAATGTACCTGTCTCTTCCTCCAAAGCCAGGACAGTGACATCCTGAATATGAGGATTGTCCTGAAGAAGAAGACATCTGGAAAATGTTTTCAATATGGATAAAGGGAAAAATTATACACATGGTTGAAATGAACATTGGAATCATAAAAACTTTGTAGGCATCTTCTTGCAGCTGCTTGCAATGCACAATGAAGCTTCACTTCAACAGATAAACTCTCTGCTCCCTTTCTCCTCTTTACTTTCTCGCAGCTGCGAAGAACCCACCCACAAACCTCTATATTGACTCAGAAACACCAAGCAGCCTTCAAGTCCACTGGAATCCACCTGAAGGAGCTGTCCAGCACTACAGACTCACCTACACTCCAGAAAGTGGAAACAAGCGGCAGGAGATGGTATGACTTCAGGAAGTCCCTCTTCATATGTCATTTAGTTAAACTGGGGAATTTGCTACCACTGGATGTGCAAATAGCTACTAGTTTAAAAAGTTTTATAAGGAGATTATGCAATGTGTACAGGGTGAAGCTATTATTGATTCCTGCTACTCATAATGGGTTTAACACTCATTCCTGGATTAGAGGTAGAAATATAGGGATGGGCAAAGTGCAGCCCATGGAACATGTGTGCTGCCCCCTCCCCCTGGGCTGTAAATGGTCCAATAGCTTTGTAAAGAGCTCAGAAAAATGGTTGAAAAATAACAACGAGAACTCCAGAATCCCCCCACTTGTATGGATTTGCAATCAAATCAAATAAATTTTCAAAGCTCCTGTCTTGCTCTTGTTTTTGGTTGTGTCTGGGCTATTTTAGACTGGAAAGCTCATTTTAAGTGAAGCCATCTTCTGGGTCTAAAAATGATGTGATGAGGTGGGGGGGGGGGGAACTGAGAGAAAAAAAACAGATGAAAATTTATCTAACAGTCCTTAGAGATCACTGGGGGGAAGGGGGAGGGAGGGAGAGGGGGGGTTGGCTCATAGTTTTTTGGGTAGTGGGGATGACTCAAGTTCTCCTGATATGACCTCCCCAAATCTTCCACAGATGACCACCCTCTTAATAGTGGTTGCTGGGAGATATGGCTAGGATAGGACTATTAGAGTCCACATGCAGGCTTTGCAGAAGAATTTGGTTGACCACTGTGGGAAGCAGGATGGTAGATAAGGCAGACCTTTGGTCTGATTCAGCAGGGAACTTCTCATATGATTTTTTTCAGGAGTACAGCTCTGAAAAATAGATCGTGGCTTCTTTGGTCCTTGGTTGAGAAAGCAAATTTTGCAATTATTCATTTTTTGTCATTCAAAGTGCCCTCTAGGAGTCCAAGAAGGTCCCAAACATTATGAGAATGCCCTCTTTTGAATGGCATTTGGGAGCAAAATGTTGATGGGAAGGGTTGATATGGTTTGGAGTTTCCTGCAGGGCTAATGGGTTACTCTTGACTTCCACAGTTGCCAACCCTTGGAGTAAGATCATATGAGTAGCCCAAGATCATCTGGTAAGGATGGGATAACTGGGTAGGAAAGCTTGATGGATTTTTGAGAAATGTAAAAAAAAAGATAAAAACCTATCTTCACACCTGTACATGGTGCACCAGGAACAGAAAGGTTTCTAAACTCATATTTTGCATCATCCAAATCAACCTTATAAAAACGTATTGTCCTAGGCCATTAAAAGATGGTTCTCCCCCTTTATCTGTCTCTCCTTTTGCAGATAACTGTTTCTGGGAGAAGCAGATCTGTTACTCTTCACTCGCTCCTCCCTAACAGATTATACATGGTAACAATTTCTGCAGTCTACGCTATAGGAGAAAGTGATCCTGTATCTACTATCGGTCATACAGGTAAGCAAATCCCTGGACTGTGCATCTCCTTTTGCATCTTTCCTTATCCAATTGAAATCTGTAGAAGAGTTCCATTTTCAGTCTCCAAGAATTTCAAAAAATGATAAGAAATGGGAAGAAGACAGATCAGATCAAGATCTCTCCTTTGTGAATGTAAGTAGGACAAACCAATACATCATGGCATCAACATTCTTTTAAGAAGGTGTCGGGAAATTCAATATCTGTAATTTCCAAAGCAAAAGCGATTTCACACACACACTTCTCTGATGAATGCATTAATAAGAACACAGAGCTAATTGATTTGAGCATAGGGCTGAAAATCTGGAGGTCAGGGTTCAAATCTCCACTTGGCCAGGAAATTCTACTGGTTGACCTTGAGGAAGTCACACTCTTTCAGCTCCAAGGGAAAGCACAGGAAATTCCCCTCTGAACAAATCATGCCAAGAAAACTTTTGCAAGTCAAGTGGAGTTTGAGATGGATTCCTAAATATAGGATGCAAATATAAACATATTTACTAAAGACTCAGTTCTGTTGAATTTAGCGGGAGCGGTTTTTGAAGAAATGCAATACAGGTTGAGCATTCCTTATATAAAATTCTGAAATCCAAAACCCAAAATTGTCCATATGAATGATTGAGATAGAGAAGCCTTTGCAGTACAGTAGAGTCTCACTCTTATCCACTGCTCTTCTCCAACACCCCTGACCCCCTTTTCCTCTTTAGAGGCCATGTTTTTAGCTACCTTCTTTCTTCTCCATTTTGGCCAATACCACTGTGCAGACTCTGAAGGAGGAGCCAGAGCATATCTCTCTACCCATCCCCCCCCCTCATGCAGCAAAGGTTAAGTTAGAGTTTGAAGGAGGGGCTGTGGCTACACGGGAGTTTATAGGAAATATGGGAAGAGAAAATAATGAATGTGGTCAGCTGTCTTGAGGATTTGTGTACCTTTTCATTAAAATTCCTTGTTTGCTCTTTTCCCCCCATCAGCGGTGAGTGAGTTCTCTCCTTGTGTCTGGAAATCCAAACAGAAGGAGAACTCACTCACCACTGATCTCTGCCAGGATAGAGATATGGACTTCAACTCCCAGAAGCCTCCATATTATCCAACATTTTCATTTATCCAAGGTCCTGCTGACCTGTTTACATTGGATAAGGAAGACTCTATTGTATTCACAAACTTTATTTCATACACAAATTTCAGAAACAATATTGTATAAAATACCTTCAAATAATGTGTATGAAGTGTATAAGAAATGGAAATAAATGTTGTGGTTAGGCTTAGGGGCCCTTCCACACAGCCCTATATACCAGAATATCAGGGCAGGAAATCCCACATTATCTGAGTGTGGACTCAGATAACACAATTCAAAGCAGATATTGTGTGATTTTCTGCCTTGATATTCTGGGATATAGGGCTGTGTGGAAGGGCCCTGGGTCCCACTTCTAAGATAGCTCATGATGCACTTGTCTATAAATACATGTCTTCTAAAACTAAAAGAAAATCCAGAATACTTCTGGTGTCCATCATTTTGGATAAGGGATGCTCAACCTGTATTATTTTACATGTTTGTTATATGCTGCCTTTTGAGAAGTTATATACATACAAACTTTTTATTCTGTTTCTTCCAGCTTCAATCTTGGCTAGACTACCCACATCAAGAGAATTGGTTCCTCTCAGAACAGAGGGTAAGCTCCTTTTGTTGACCTTCTGTATTCTTATTTTAGGATTATTTTACTGGAATATTTTAAAATCAAAATATGATTACTTCAAAATCTAGTGCCAGTACTTCTATTGTAAAGCATTGACTTTCCCCCAAGATTTGTTCTCTTCTTTCCGGGCATGATTTGGCTGGAACATTTAAGTCACAATCATTAGTTTCACCCCCATTTCCAAGGTGAAGCAAATCCAAATGCACAAGGTGTGGAGTTATTTGCAACAAATGTCTGGCATTATCCAGCTGGCAGATATTTATTTGCTGTGCTCCTGGCAGAAAAGAAAGCTTTGAATGGAGTTCAAAAACCCCTTCAATTAACACCCTTCTCTAAATTGTGTTATTAATGTAAGTGAATTTGTCACGGGCGACTCCTCAAATGCCTGGCTCTAAAAGGCATTACAAACTGGGTTGGAAGGGAACAAACATGGAGCAAACTGGGCTATAAAATATATTGGGGAAAGTCCATTGTAAAATACAGAAGTTTTGCAACTCTAACAGAGACTGGGGAGGTTTTGATTGGGTGTTTATGAGGGAAGTGCAGCAAAGAAAAAAAAAGGAAACCGAATTAAGCAGAAAATAAGCAGCATCATCAAGATATCTTCTACTTCTTAGATTCAGGTTCCTTAGGGGATCTCATGATGAACCAGTAATGAACCCATTTGCAAACCAATTCAGAGTTCTCTACTAAAAAGAGGGGCATAAAATTCATCTTGCAGTTAGGAAAAAACCCATTACACCCCCAAGGAAACACTATTCTAGATTTTCTAAAAGGACTTGCAGAAGACATTGTCCTGATCCAACAGAGAGTGAGATACTGGATTAGGGAAAGAACTTGGACATTTTGGCTGGAATTTTTATCAGATACTAAACTGTGGAATTAATGCAGTTTGACACCTAACTGCCATGACTCAACACTATGGTATCTTGGAAATTGTAGTTTGGTGAGGTGCCAGCACAATTTAGCAGAGAAGGCTGAAGACTTTGTCAAACCACAACTCCCATGATTTAATAGCATTGAGGAATTGCAGTTAAAATGGAACATTAATTCTACAGTGTAGGTGCACATTCCATTAAATATACCTAGTTACTGAGCTAACTAAATCATCGCTCCTAGCTGGACCCCCTCTCCCAAAATGTGATTTAACCATCCTCATTCACCCATCCTCCAATTTTCAACAAAATGGATCACCTTGGTATATTCATAGGTTAAAAAAAGTTATAAAACTTATCATTCAAATAATTTTAAATTTCCTATAAAATTAAAAATCTTTCATAGAATCATAGAATTGAGTTGGAATAGACCTTATGGGCCATCCAGTCCAACCCCCTGCCAAGAAGCAGGAAAATTGCATTCAAAGGACCGCTGACAGATGTCCATCCAACCTCCTGTCTAAAAGCCTCCAAAGAAGGAGCCTCTACTACACTCTGGAGCAGAAAGTTCCACTGCTGAACAGCTTTCACCATTAGGAAGGTCTTCATAATGTTCAGGTTTGAAGCCATTGTTCTGTGTGCTAGTCGCCAGAGAAGCAGAAAACAAGCTTTCTCCCTCCCCCTATGACTTCTCCTGACATCTTGATACATGGCCCTCATCGTGTCTCCTCTCAGCCTTCTATTCTTCAGGCTAAACACGCCCAGCTCTTTAAGCCGCTCCCCATAGAGCTTGGTTTTTTTTGCAGCCATATGACATTGTTTGCTCATGTAAACAAAATACAGCAAATAAATAAATAAATAAAAATAAACTTGTCCATGAGAACTCCAAGATCTTTTTCACACATACTGCTATTGAGCCAGGTGTCCTCCATTCTGTATCTTTGCATTTCATTTTTTTCTGCCTAAGTGGAGTATCATGCATTTGTCTCTGTGAACTTTAACTTGAATCATTTTTGAATTCTGCTCCTGTTTTCTGGAGTATTAGCTATCCCTTCCAATTTGGTGTCATCTGCAAACTTGATGAGCATGCCTTCTAACCCTTCATCTCATTCATTAATAAAGATGTTGAACAGAAAAGGGCCCAGGACAGAACCCTGCGGCACTCCACTTTCAAAACAGATTTTCTACACAAGCAAGAAATAAACCATTGTATCATACTATCGATAGACATTCCTTTATACAAACATTTCCTTAAAACCAGAATGAAAGCTCTTCACTTGCTGACAGAAGGGTGATAAAAAGTTGATAATTACTGTATATCCCATCCCTTCCTCAGTTTGGGCCACAAGATGTTTTACAATGATTACAAAAATAGTTAAAATTCACAACATAGACATTTTTAAAAATAATTACATTATTAAAAATGGAAAACAATTAAACACATACATCATTAAACAACAACACATTTTCTTTACATCATCAATTTTCAAGAGTGCAGAAGGATAATAAGGTATGTTCCAATTTAGTTTCTGTAAGAAGGAATTTCCAGAGCCTGGGAACAAACACTGAACAGTTCTTTTCTGTGTTCCCACCAAACGTATCAGAGAGAATAATGGAACAGAGAGAAAGGCTTCACACCATAGACAGCTTATATGGGAGAATACGGTCTATCAAATAACCTGGACCTGAGCTGTGCAGCATAGCAAGGAAGGAATCAATACAGCCTCCCTAGGAATAGATTTCCAGAACCCGACAGCAGCCATTAAGAAAGCCTTCTACATTATTACCAGAGATATCTATGAGAGTGGTAGACCTGAATAGAATAACTCTTGAAGGAGATCAAAGCCTAAACAGAATATAATACTTTAGATCAATGGTTCCCAACCTTTTTTGACCAGGAACCACTTTGACCAGGGACCACTCTCCAACATTAGTAACAAAAGGGTTACGAATCTGTTTTTGGTCAACTTCAGATTCAGTTTGGCTGTTTGGGGTGCTGATTCAGAAAATTGCTTTGTATAGACCACATCAACTCTAGTTTCTGATACAGAACATATGCCATCCAGTAGTTGCCACCTGCTCTCCCACAGAAAACCATATTTAATAATATAGAGCTGATGTGGTTCATGGGTAGTCAGCTCCTCCCCTCCTGACATCCCCATTGCCTTGGCAATATAAGAAGTTTTTGCGAGACCAATCATTCTCATTGCCCTGTGGTTTTGAGGCAACAGTGAGGCTTCTGATCATCTTTTTGTTCTTGAGGACCACTGGTGGTCCACGGATCACAGGTTAGGTGCTACTGCTTTAGATTGAGTATATTCTAGATATAAGCCATAGAGGCCTTTATTGGCCACTGGTGTATATACCCAATGCCATCCCTTCTTTCTCTTTTAGTTTCCTTCCCTGCCCTCATACTTTTTCTCTCCCTCCCTTTTTCTTTCTTCGCCATCCTACCTTTTCCTTGTCATACACCAGGGCTGTACCTTTGAACCAATCTCACACTCTAGAGTCCAATGAATAAGCAAAGCAGTTTATTGAAGATTAAATGTAGCTTCAGAAAAATAATAAAAACAATAAAAGTAATATAAAATATTGTTCATGTTAAACAGGCACTTCAAAACTTGGAAGCAGTAATCCACAAGACCAAGGCACAGACAAAGACTTGGCACACAATACAATCCAGAGGATTAAAAATACATGAGAAGCATAACAAAGATTCCAAAAGTTACATGAAACCAGGATACAACTTGATTCCAGGAGCAATACAAGAAATCATGAAAAATACTTGAAACCATGAAAATAGCATAGGAAAATCCAAGGCTCATGAAGCTTGAAACTAGAGAGGTTTGCTCCCTTTACTAGACATTGTATTCCTCTGAAGAATAAATCCCATATATATCTCAAGAAACTATGTATTTTTCCTTGGGAAGCCTGAAGAGGGCATTTCTTAGATAGCAGTCTGAGGGAGCGATGTCTCCCCTCGGCCATCTGTCTTTGTTGACAGATTTGATTTCTTCTATCTAACTCAGGGGAGTTAAACTGCTCTACATCTCCAATTAATACATTTTTTCTCAAATTTTGACCTTGTTTCTCTTGGGAAAGTTAGCTCAGGCCTGTCAGCCTCTGGATGTGACTCTAACTGAACACCTACTGTTGGCCTGACAATCCCAAAATCCTCATCTCCATCATGAGCAACAGCACTCTCCTGCCCAGAATCCCCATTTTCAGTCCCCGTAGGTCTGCAAGAGCTTGTTCACTGTTCTCTGAAATCTCAGGCAATGAAACAATCACAGACTGTACCACAACACTTCTTAGCATTCTTTTCCTCTTTCTCTCTTTCCTTCCTACCTCCCTTCCTCTCATACACGTCACCTTTCTTTTCTAGTGACGTCACAGAGGGCCACTTCACTTAGCAACAGCCAATCCAGTGACACCACAGAGGGCCACTTCACTTCAAACAAATACACATACATGCTTTGACTTATATAGAGATAGATAGATGATATATTAACGAGAAGGGGGACTAGGATGGCATAAGCAGAAGTTCAGAAAGACCTTTACATTTCTTAAATGTCCTTGCCTTTTGGGAGCCTCTTTAATTGTTATCATCAAGCACTCCCTTTTCCTCCATTCAGCTTGTCCCCTGCACCCACCTTGCTTTGGTTGCCTGGCATGGTTACAGAAGCAAATAACTGCAATGCTTTGGTTTTTGGAGTCTTTTTGACTCAACCCATTTAAATGGAGAACACTTTATAAGTCTTCACCAAAGAGCCTTTGATTCTTTCTCTCTTATCTCTGATTTGTATGAGCGACGGTGCCTGGTTTTTGATTCTTTTGCTCAAAGGATGAGAGAGGATTTAGCTGGGGATTTCCTGTAAAAGGTGAATTGCAGACGAATGCCAAAGTGTTTATATTTTGTACAAAACAACTCTCTTTACCTTCCACAATGTTCCTGACAGAATGGGCCTTGAAATGAACGGAAGAGGGAGAAAAGCCTTTCTTCTTTTCTCAAGTGAAAATGAATGTAATAAATACGCCAGCACAATTACTCACAGAGTCATTGTTCAGGCTTGCATTTCTTTGTGAGTAAACAACAACAGCTTTGCTTTGAGGTGACAGCAGCATTTAACAGAGTGCAGTCTGAGAAACAGAAAGTGGTCTGGTCACTAAAAAGAAAACAAAATAGATGGTCAAGAACTCTACTGTAATTGAAATCAATCATGGGATTTACGTGGTTGAATTAACTAGCTTTTAATGATAATCACATTTTGACAAGTAAAGGAAGGAGGACATTAGGATCACACATGGTGGATGAGATAGATGAGACAGAATAACAGAAATTCCAAATAGTCTGATTTTTTTCAGGACAGCTGACATCAGGGCCATTTTGCAGACAAGCCTAGCTCCATATCTTTAGATGATACACCTATTTCCAAATGTGTTTGTCCCATCCATCCAGTATAGTTAACAATATTTTAGAGATACATCTGGGAAATATAATATATGTTTGCCCCTGGGTTGGGGGCTAGAGTATTGGAACTGGATGTGGGATGATTCATGGTCCAATCATGGCCCCCAGTGGTGCAGTGGGTTAAGCCCCTGTGCCAGTGTATAAAATCATGCATGGGATAGAAAAGGTGAATAAAGAAAAAAAATTTCTCTGTCACCCAACACTAGGACTAGGGGGCACTCCCTAAAGCTCCAAGGTAGGAAAGTTAGGACTCATAAAGGGAAATATTTCTTCACCCAGAGGGTCATTGGGTTATGGAACTCACTTCCAGAGGAGGTTGTGACAGCTGTTAGCCTGGACAGCTTCAAGGCAGGATTAGACAGATTCATGGATACCAAGGGAATCAGTAGCTACTGAACTGGACATCCAAGTGCCACCTCTGTGTTGATGGAGGCAGGCAGGATTTTCCCTGGGTACTGGTTGTGGGGGGTCGGGAGCAGGTGAGGGTTTTGCCCTCCTTTCTGCTAGAGATCCCTGTGTACAACTAGTGGGCCACTCTGTGACACAGAATGCTGGACTAGATGGGCTGAGGCCCGATTCAGCATGGCTCTTCTTATGTTCTTATGCCAGCAGGACTGAAGGTCAAAGGTTCAAATCTGGGGAGAGCGCCCATGAGCTATCCCCTTAGTTTTGAAATATGCAAGGAGGTAGGGAGGGTTTGTGCGAGGACACAAATGACCCCTCAAAGAATTACAGTTACAGGTAAGCTTCCTGATATTCTGTGTCTCTCAGAAATGAGTGGCAGTGAAGCTCACCCATTGAAGATGGATCAGGTCACCAAAGAACAGATGAGAGGATAGGATGGCCACAACTAGCATCTGCCCTAGATCTACATTACAGTCTATGGCCCTCATCACACAATGGAAATTCAGCATCCTAGGACTCTTCTGCCCAGGTTTACCCATAGGGCCCCATGGCAGCCATCACATGATGTAGCCTCGCTTCTGGCAGGGCTCCGTGGGTAATTTAGGGCAGCATCATCATATAATCCATTTGGAACAACAGGGCTACTGTGGGAAGAAGCTACGCAGCGATGCTTCCCTGCGTGTGATGTGTGTGATGCGTGTGCGTCCCACCTCATCACAGAGGCTGGTGAATCGGAACACTGGACCTTATTAATGTGATAATATCCTAACAGTGAATGAACATAAGCAGTTGTGACCACGTAGCAGCTTTGCCAAGGTCAGATAATGATATTCTGGATAGGGTTTCTGCTGACAAACACAACACCCTCAATGAATGTGCATGGTGGCCTTCAGGAACAGGCTGTATAGCTGATTCATAAACCAAATAAATACATTTGACAACCTATTTGGATAATGTTTGCAATGACACTTGTTGACCTTTCTCGGACCACTATGACAGACACATAATCTATTGGAAGAGGGATAGGCAGCTGTGTGCTGAATATAAAATTCCAGCATCCTTTCTATATCAAGACAGTGCAGGGATTTCTCTAATGAGGTTGTTGGTTGTGGATCGGAGGTGGGAAATCCACAATCTCTAGAACAACCAAAGCAGATGGCCCTGGGAAGAGCTTGGAATTACTTTTTCCCAGATCCACCAATCAGCATGAGTGTCATAGTCAAATGAAGTAGCACCTGAGATTCAGCATCAGGAGACTATGTGTTACCCCGTTGCTACATCTCTGTAGCTTTCTCTCCCAATTCTACCCCTCCCTGAGTTATAAGCAGTTCAGCCCAATATGGCAATTTCTATATTATTGGAGAGTGGAGGGATCACTGAAAATATATCCAGCTATATTATGGTATATCTTTTGTCTTGATATGTTGCAGCAGGCATCTGCAAGGAACTCTGGAGGTGTCAGTAGATCCCTGCAGATTTCATCTGTGTAGCACATCAATATGCAGGGAAATATCTGAATGTCTCTCTGCTCAATCCCGCCCTGCTCTCCAGCCATCATTCTACCTTACTGAAAAATGTTTCCGTGTTACTTACTTTTTTCCTGAGCTCAGCAAATGGCAAGGTTGTCCTCAGATTAATAAATGCTATAATTAAAGAGAAAAATATGCCTTAAGGTTTTATTTTTTAAGTGGGAATGAACAAAAGCCAGAAACACCTTAAAACTTTAATTGAAAGTGTTTGACAACACACTGCTTTTGTCCAAGAGAAAAGAAGATAAGAGGCCCCTTCACGATTATGCCGTATAAATGTATTTTGCTTGTACACTGTGAAATTAAGAAACCAGGAATGTGCATTTGCAAGCATGCATTTAATCAGAAAGCAAGATTTGTCTGTGGCTCCCTGGTGAGAATTCAGCTTGAAGGGTGTCCCAGATTGGAGTGCTAGAAGCTGAATGAGTTTTGTATGTAAAATATCCCAGACATTTCTTAGGAAAACTTTACAGTGTTCTTTTGCTACTTTGTGGTTCGCTTATTGTGGGCTCAGTTTCATGGATTTAAAAAAATATTAATTTTAAATATATATCATGGTACATTCGCTGTTTTGTGGGGTTTTGCTGCCACCACTTTCCAAAGCGCTTTCCCCCCTCAATCCTCCCTCCCTCCAGGGTCTTTCCTTGCTTTCCTTCACTTTATTTTAAGTTTATAAAGACTTAAAATAGTGTATAACTACTAAAATAATGTATAAATATTAAAATAAATAGAACGTCCCTACATCGTGGTTTTTCACTTATTGTGGGAGGTCCTGGAATGCTCCCGCAATAAGTGAGGGAACACTCTATTTTATTTTGGAATTGAGTGTAGTTCCAGGGCTCCCCAAGGGTTCTTTGAAACTAACTGAGAAAAAATAGTTGCATATGGGTAATATTAAAATCTATTATTTTGGCCCCAAACCCTCTCAAATATATATTAGTATGTACAGTCTAAGAAAATCCATTCTACCAGCTTTCTTCTCCTATTCAGGACTAGTTCACACAAAGCCCAGTTTAGGACCTTTAACAATAAGCACTCCCATCTTCGCTGTCTTCCTCTCTGGCCATATCTCCATGTAAACCAAGGGTTAGCAAGGTGTTTGGATGTCTTCAAGACCCCTGATGGCTCAAAATATTTTTGTCATTAAAAGAAATCCAAATGCCCTCTAGAAAGTGAGGGGGGCATTTCCTCATGTTTTGGAACCTACCTGAGCCATTTCAGAAAGTGAGCAGGTGTAGGCCATTCCCTGTTGTAAAAAGGGGTCTTCTGGGCTTAAAATGACCCAGATCACCCCGCTCCCATAGACAATATACTTCCACACCCATAGAGGGCATTTGGGAACAAAAAAGCCCCTCTTTTGTGGGATTGTGTCCTATCCCCCTGTGACGACTTGGTCACTGGTTCTGGAGATTATTAATTAAAACTAATCCTCCCGGTAGTACTGCCACCAACCTAATTATTAACAATCAGGATTTTAAATTAAATAAGATGTTTAAATGGTAGTTCTGTTGACCGAGCCACCCAAACACAACCACACTGTGAGGAACTAAAAGATGGAGAGATAGAGACTTCTTAAAGTTAACAATAAAACAGAATTTATTAATTAACAAACGGCTAGCAATGAGGCACAGATCACAACGGTTCTACAAAGAGGCAACAATATCGTATGGTTACTGATGGTAATAATAAGCTGGAGCGTGCTGTTACAGATATTAAAATGCTAAGCGTGTGGTTACAGATAATACTGCCTGAGTCAGCCTGCTGCTGACTCTCCAGCCACAGAACCCACATTTCCCTCTTTACACTGAGGAGACAAGGTGTTTAGTCTGACTCTGCAAAGTCAGCCCTAATGGCTCTAACCTAACTATCAGTGTCACCCCACACCCTGGTTGTGTCACTATAGTATCTGACTGGGCAGTTCCTATGGCTGAGGCTTGGAGGATATTGTCACTCCAACCTCAGACCACACCAGCAAGAGCTAAGATCTATCTCAATCAAAGCTCTGCCCAAGACTGAGAATCTTTCTGCCAAGATCCCTCCTTTAGTCAGCTCTGCTCCACCCCTCTGGCACTCAGCCAATCACAGGGCACTCCTATCTCTGAGCAGGATTGACTCTAAGGTCACGCCCCCTCTCTGGCTATGACCTCCCCCTTCTGGCTGTTAGCTGCAAATCCCTTTGCCAAAATGGATGCTAGCTTTCTTCCAGCAGAAAGGAAAAACCTCCAAGCAGGCTTTCCACCCACTTAGGACAGGTGAGTCCTTACACCCCCCCACCCCTTGTCCTTATGTGGGACAATATGTCTCACTTGCCTGGTGTGGGCCAACTTCAGCCCTCCAGATTTTTGGACTTTAACTTTCACAATTCCTAACAACTGGTTGGTCCAAAACACATTGGAGTTGGTCCAAAACACATGGAGGGCTGGAGATTAGCCATATCTGCTCTAGCCTCTGACAGTTGCCCATCGCTTTATTAATAGATGCTCATCTATGGATATAAATTACCATATGTATTTCCTTTTTCAACTATAAGTTGCCAGTCCAACTAAAAGTTAGTCTTGACTTTTATATTGTGTCAAAATAAAAATACAACTTCTTTAATGTCAACATTGTCCTCTGCGTTGACAACTGTCATATTGTTTTAATATCCCTTTTTCTTCCCATGCGCTTCATCATCCTGCAGATTGTCCCGTCCTTGACTCCACAGAAGGCTTTCTGCAAGGTAGGTAAACCTGTTGCCACTGTGTTCCATATTTATAAAAAAAATTATATCCCTTTCTCTTTTGGATTTTGAAAGACTTGAGAACAATCTGTAAGAATTAAAGCAAATGATAGACTTGATTGAACTAGCATTTTCTACTGACAGCAGTAAGACTTGACGTTTGCGCAGAGATTTGTTTATTATTTATTTGAAACAGGGCGGAGCACAACATATATATTATATGACAAACATTCAATGCCGGGACATAAAACCATAAATATATACGAATGTTTAAATCACTTATATTCACTTTAAAATCAGTTGCTTAAAAACATCTCATATGCTGATGGACAGAGACATATACAGAGTATTCGTAAAGTAAACACACTGGTTTTGTTCTGAATCCAGCTAGAAAGGTTTGCCAAGGGGTTTCTAAGTGGCAAAAGCAAATTCATGGTGTTGACTCAGATATAGTATTCAAGGACAAAATAAAAGGCAGGTGGGAGGTAAAGCCACAATAAGATTGGCTAGCCAGGCAGAGCTTTCCTCTGCCTGGAGTGATTATGCAGACAGAATGTATGAAGGAATGAACCAGCATGATGACTGAGGAAAAAACTATTTAGGTGCTCTTTGAAGATATATTTTAGTCTTCTGTAAGTTTTTTTGTTGCATATCAAAAGGTCCATTGGGAAATATTAAACTCAGCTTTTGTACAGGCACATAACACTAACCATGTGAGTCTATAAAAAAGTGAGAAGGATCAATTTTCATTGCCTTTCTAGCTATATTCCTTTTCAACTTTCTGTCCAGTAAGAAAACAAAACAAAACAAAAAGGATTTCACTAGCAGACTTGTCTAGTGCCTTAGCTGCACCCCTCTGACCTTTCTCACTTGATAGTAGTCTTAAATGTATATATATATAAGTTTACAGCTACAGTTCCTCCTTTTTCATGATAACATTAATAGCATTGGGTGCAAACTTTAATTGAGATGAAAAGATTGCAAGGCTGGGATCTTTTTGTTACATTTAATCCAGCAAATGTTCTAATTTTCCAAGACGAGAATGGTCTCCCTTTCCCTGCAGACACACACTGTCGCTAAGATAAAAATCGGAACTGAGCAATAAAAAATAGACAATGTTGAGGAAATGAAACGGGTGGAAGCAGAATATTGATTGAACCAACTAAAAAAATTAAAATAAAACACCATGTCCCCTTTACTATTTATATGGTTATCTCTCTCCCACTTGTTCCTTTCCTCTGCCCCCACCTTGGTCTCAGCAGCCCATAAATTCAGATAAGCAAAGGGTTGGAAAATTGCTGATTGCAAAGACTTGAGAAAGTGACTCATCGGCCTGTAATGAGAAGCCAGGGAAGAAGGAGAAAGCTCCATGGATACAAATGAATTCTTCTTTTTTGGTCTCTCTGTGTGGGAAAATATATATTCACCAAATCTTGCAGGTCAACCCTTGCTTAGCAGTTTGAAGCAGATGGAAAGGGAAAGACATCAAAATGGAAACAAGCTTTGTAATTTATTCCTAGCATATTCATTATAGCATGTCCGCTGATGCAGTTCTATAACAATTGGATGCCTCTTTATGGCTGATTCACCAAATCGTTTAAGCGTAAGCATTGTGGAAAAGCTGGTGCAGTCCTATGGACTGTAAATTGGTCTTGGATCTGGTTCCTCAGTCCCACATCCTCCCCATTTCTTTAGCGATTGGCACATGCCATTCATTGGCTATTGTTCATATTATCACCCCGGTCTTCTGCCACAGAGTCCTGATCAGCCTGCCCCATCTCATGTTATTATCCTAATGACTCCAGAGCCACTGCTTCATAGGTAAGGATTTGAAATAGGCTTTCTCAGTTTTCATTTTTAATCCACTTGAATTGTCCTCTTATTACTACTGTGCATGACTTGGCATTGAGAACAATGTGTGTCGCTTTGAGTGGTGCATCCAGCAATCTAGTCTTGGTATCTCATATACCACAGTCTATAGTGCTAACAATTTCAGATCCATCAATCGTTAGTCCCATATACAGAAACTCTTATTGAGATGGGATGTATAGAAACTATATGGCATGGAGCCCATAGTGCAAGAAGACTATCAGGAAGCTGGGGTATGTTTATTCAGGCACTCACGTGCCTCTTATATGTACACAATCGTTCACCACTCTGACTTAAGGTGCATCCACACTGTAAAATTAATGCAGTTTGACAGTACTTTCACTGCCATGTTTCAATGCTAGGCTGGTGAGACTAAAGAAGAGAAGACTTGTAAAACTGGCAGAGAAGACCTGTAAAATTACAACTATGATTCCATAACATCAAGTCATGGTAGTTAAAGTGGTGTCAAACTGCATTAATTCTAGAGATGCATCCAAAACTTTATGAGCTCCCTGTATATTCTTGCTCTCCCTGAAGTACAGTACAGTATAAATCAGGCATGGGCAACCTTTGGCCCTTTGGGTGTTTTGGACGTCAACTCCCACAATTCCTAACAGTCTACCAGCTGTTAGGAATTGTGGAAGTTGAAGTTCAAAACACCTGGAGGACTGAAGTTTACCCATGCCTGGTATGAATGCATGCACCCAAAGCTGAAAGTAGGCAATTCATCCCTTTACATACACACTCTCCTTCTTCCTCTACTTTTTCTCTCTCTGCCCATTTTATCCTTGTTTGTTTCCTCTATTGTCTTACAAATCAAGGGAGAGATCATTCCTGCAGATATTAAAATTAGATAAACCTGGTAGCCACATCTGTCCCTAAAGCTATACATTGCCTTCTCTGGTTTCATACCACATTCTGTTTCCTACTTTCTCTAGGTTTCAACATGATGGAGGCATTTGGGTTGATGGAGAAGGAGTATGCTTCTATCAAGGGAGTTGCTATGGAACCCTACATCTTCCTGGGCACTCAAACATATACCCTCTTCAGAGATATCCAGCTAACCCAGAAAACAAGGTAACATGGGAAACCATATCTAGAGGTTCTTGACTATAAGATTTTGCTGTCAAAATCCAGTTTTTGTACTAGAACAGTGGTTCTCAACCTGTGGGTCCTCAGATGTTTTGGCCTTCAACTCCCAGAAATCTTAACAGCTGATAAACTGGCTGGGATTTTTGGGAGTTGTAGGCCAAAACACATGCGGACCCACAAGTTCAGAACCACTGTACTAGAGAATCTATCACAAGCAAGATGTAGTTCATGACAGGAAGTTGCTATGCTCTTAGGATATATTCATGTCTTCTCAAATTATCTCTATATTGGTATGCTAGAGGTGAATAGATTCATAGATTTGAGGTTTTCTTGTTGTTTTTTCAAACTCCTCTATCAAATGAAAAGCTGAAGTTTGAAAAGTTCATATATGTAAAAAATAAACCCATCAAAATCCTCGTTCATCTCTAACTTTTGCATTTTGCATTGACAACTAATGTATTGTATGGATTGTGATCCAAGGAAGCCAATGTTAATCTTAATAGCTAGAATCCTGCATTTTACTTTAAAGGGTATTATTGTCTGATGGGGAACATCCATATTGAGTTCATAGCCAGAGAAGCAAAGTTATGTATGTGGTGCTATTGTCCATGCAAATTTGGCTACACAGCTGGTTGCACACTTGCTGTCTTTTTAAAATGTGTGCAAGAAACTCTTCAATATGTGTCTCATTTACCACAATTATTGTGTGGCTCTGCATGCAGAGGTTTCTGCTATCCAACCCTGATGTATGATCTCAACCATTGTTTTATGAATGTGACAGCTATTTTGGATTTAGACTGGTTAGCTTGGGTCTGAATGAACATACACACAATGCAGATGGTGTAAGGTGGCTTCCATACTTCCTCCTTAACAATTCTCCAGCTCACAACCTCTGAGGATGCATGCCATAGATGTAAGTGAAATGTCAGGAGAGAATGCTTCTAGAACATGGCCATATAGCTCAAAAAACCTACAACAATCCAGCTTCCTGAAAAAAGGCTTCAACAATAGTCATAGAGCTTTTGTTAAGTCATCTCCAACTTATGCTTATGGTTATGACCCTACCTGAAGTCATAGAGATTGCCTCTACCTAATTTTAAGAAATGTCCACCATTCAACAGCCTACAATGTTCAGCCGGACCCTACAAACATCAGGACAGGGTTTTTTTGGGAGTGTGTTTGGCCTGTCAGTCTCTTCTGGGAGGAAAAAGACCATAATCCGCCACAAGTCAGGTGCTGACTCCATCACACGTTCACATCTATGGTAGGAGAATGAAGATACTGAACAAGGGCTGAGACTAAATGACTGACACTTGTTCTTTATGGGTGTCATGAAATGTCTTCTGTTTTTAGTAATATTTCTGAAATTGCAACTGTTCCTTTCATTGTCCAACATCATTTCGTCCCCCTGATGATTTATAAACCTTGGAGTTCTCTGCCCTTTTCTGCTTCTTTCCCTTCTTCTTTCTCACTGACATTTCACATGATTGGCTGCTCTATCCTCCATAAAAAGACCAGCGCTTACAAAGTTGCTTTTAAAAAGTAATTCAGTAATTTATTCTGCAACTTGATATAGAGAAGTGGTTTCCCAGAAATCCTAATAGCTGGTAAACCGGCTGGGATTTCTGGGAATTGTAGGCCAAAACACCTGGGGACCCACAGGTTGAGACCCACTGAACATGGAAGAGCAATTTTATTACATTCCTTGTTACTATTCTCTATGAGTACAAATACCAATGGATACTCTAACACAGACATCAGAAGAGCTGCAAGGCCAAAAACAAGCCACGAGAGTAAAGACGAAGACTTACCAAGGGGAAAGTGTTCTAACCATACATCAAGGGGACCACTGACCACATAGGAAAGCTGATGAAGAAACACAACCTTCAAACTATCTACAGGCTCACTAAGAAAATCCAACAAATGCTATGCTCAGCAAAGGACAAGAGGGATTATTTCACCTTTGCAGGAGTCTACATTATCCCATGCAGCTGTGGACAAGTCTACAGAGAGACCACCAAATGCAGCAGCATTGCCCAGGCACAAATCAAGGAATATGAAAGGCACTGCAGACTAATTCAACCTAAGAAGTCAACCATAGCAGAGGACCTGATGAACCAACCAGGACACGGCATATTATTTGAGAACACAGAAATGCTGGACCACTCTAACAACTACCATGCCAAACTACAGAGAAGCCATTGAAATCCACAAGCACATGGATAATTTCAACAGAAAGGAGGAAACCATGAAAATGAACAAAATCTAGCTATCAATATTTTAAAAACTCTAAAATCAGGACAGTAAATAAAGAGCAACATTCAGAAAACAGGGTAATTCCAGACAGGAAATAATCAGGGCCAGCTAACAACTCCTAACAAAGAATTCCTCCCAGGTGGGAAGCAGCCAGGCTTTGAAGCTGAAAGGCTATTCATTTTCAATGCTAATCAAGGTGGCCAGTTGTAACATTCATGCTTGCCTCAAACAGAGAAGAGTTCTTTCTCTCACCCTGGACAATCCTCACTTACCTAGTTTTCAACGGAACTCACAACCTCTGAGGATGCCTGCCATAGATGTGGTCAAAACATCAGGAGAAAATGCTTTTGGAACATGGCCATATGACCTGGAAAACTCACAACAACCCAATATAAATAAATACCCATACAAAAGATTATTTTCAGAATAAATTCTATAAATGACAAGAAAGTAACTAGATGGATATCATTCTCACTTGTTACATGACTAATAAAATGTAACTTTCTTGCCCAAAGTGTAACTCATTGCGAAAAAGAGTAGTGCAGATAGAACATTCCTTATCTAGAAATCTCAGCTACTGCAAACTCCAAAATTGTCTAGATGGGTGGCTGAGATAGTGACACCTTTGTTTTCTAATGGTGCAGTTTATACAGGCCATTATAACCTGGTTTTTCCGCCCCATATAAGCCACTCCGAGTCCCCTTTTTGGGGAGAGGGAAGCGACTTATAAATAAAGTTTATTATTATTATTATTATTCATGCACACGTTTATTAAAAACATCATATAAAATTGTCTTCAGGCTATGTATATAATTTGTATACAAATAAACTTCATATTTACTTCATATTTAGACTTCAGTCCCATCCCCAACATATGTTATTATCTGTAAATCTGGGGGGGGGGGGAAACCCTCTAAAATCCCAAACACTTCTGGTCCCAAGTGTTTTGAATATGGGATGCTCAACCTGTAATTCTAACTTGCTGCTTCCAGGCTCTGATAATGATGTCACTCTTGTGTTATATAATGCTGGAATCACATAGGTTCCAATGAGGAAAGAGCACTGAGGATAAATGAGGCCAAGGCAAATGAGGGCAAAAAAGTGGGGAAATGGCAAAGGGAAGACACAACAGCAAGAAGAGCAAAAGAGCAATGGACACAGGCCTTGATAAAATGCAAAGATTCAATGATTTGTTTAACTCTGGTGAAATCTGCTTACTTTAAAGCAAATGTCAAAATTAGAATATTCAAAGGAGCTCTGAAGCTCTTGTAAGAGTGACTAATTTCAAACAGAAGGTCATTATGGCTAGATCTAACACAGGGTTCTTGAAAATGTTACATATTAGAATTGTTGTGATGTGTTTTGAATATTTTAAAGCATACACATCCTAGGGCTGTGCTCCCACTTCACCTAAAATGAATCAGACTGATCTGGAACAGCTTAATTCAGATCCAAAGTGGGGCAGATAAATTGGAATGGTGTATGCCATGATGAACCAACATGGTGTAGTGGTTTGATTGAACAATGACAATTAGAAATACAGTTTTTAATCCAGAGAAATTCAGCAAGCAAAGTAATCAAGGACTTTGTCCCATGCATGAAGTGAGAGCATTATATTACAGTGGTGTTTAGTGCTGTAGCATTACAAAGCACATAGTTCTGTTTGTCATTCCTTATTTATTTACTTACAGTATTTATATCCCACCCTTTTCACCCTGAAGGGGACTCATAGTGGCCTTACAAAAGGCAACAATTAAATGCGATATCAACAACGAATATATATGAAATATATACGCTAAAACATAAATTTAAGATCCATATAAAAACTAAAACACATTATTAAAATCACACAATCCGAGATCATGGTTAAAAATCCATTCCAGTTGTTATTGCACATTTTCAATCTTGTTTCCTTTTAGTATCGACCAAAAGCTTGATCCCAGAGCCATGTTTTTACTTGCTTTCTGAAGGTCAGGGGGGAGGGAGCTGACCTGATTTTGCTGGGGAGGGAGTTCCATAGTTGAGGGGCCACCACTGAGAAGGCCCAGTCCCTCGTCCCCCCCCCCATCACTCCTACAAAGGAGGTGGGACCGAGAGCACGGCGTCTCCAGAAAATCTTAACCTCTAAGTTGGTTCATAGAGGGAGATACATTATCCCATGTTCTTTCTTGCCTTTTCTCCTGAAATTATCAATTTTCAGATTTATCACATGACCCAGTGCAATTCTCTCCCACTCAATTTTTTTTAAAGAAAGCCTTGGGGAAAAAAACCCCTTTGGGGGGACGTTCTTGGCTTTCACCTTTCTTCAGTCCTGCTGCTCTGGAGTAGACTCAGGACATCATCTTAAAGAGACACAACTCTGGGAATGCTGGGCTTTCCTCCCAATCTCTACTACTATCCATTCCAGAAGTCTGAAACTTGAAAAGCTAACAGTATAGACAGGCAACACAAAGATACTTTGAAATTTCAGTATTTCAAATTATCACATTACTTTGAAACAATTACCATGCCAGAGTCATGAAACAGGATCTTCCCTTACTTCACATTACTGAAGCAATTCAATACAGGTAAGTATGACAGCTCCCATCCCACACTTTGTTGCTGTTTTTTCCCCAATTATGTATCATTTCCTGAACTCAGAAGATGATCTCTGATCGTCATCTTTCCTTCCTGTTTTCAAGGACTTTTATTTATTTATTTATTTTATTTCCTGGGCTTCTAGGCCGCCACTCTCGGGAGGCTCGGGGCGGCTCACAAGAAATAGAAGATACAATAAAAACACATTAAAATGATGCAATTAATACATCACACAATAAACAACAGATTAAAATGCAATGTGCTGTACGGGAACAGCAAAATACAATGGGGGCAGCAACCTCAGCAAGCTGTGTGCACAGATAACTAAAGCCCAAAGGCCTTCTGAAAAAGGAACGTTTTACATGCCCGTCTGAAGGGCAGGAGATCTTGAAGGGCTTGGGTTTTGGCCGGGAGAGTGTTCCAGAGCGTAGGAGCAATTACGGAGAATGCTCTCCTCCGGGTTGCAGTTAGCCTGCAAGCCTTGGCAGATGGAATGGCCAGCAAGTTGGCATATTCTGATCGTAGTGATCTCATAGGGCAATATGGGGAGAGACGGTCCCTCAGGTACGCTGGCCCCAGGCCGTGCAACGCCTTAAAGGTAAGCACCAACACTTTGAAGGTGATCCAGTGCTCGATTGGGAGCCAGTGCAGGTCCTGCAAAACAGGTGTTATGTGACCACCTGCTGGAGATCCAGACAGGAGTCGGGCGGCAGTGTTCTGCACCAGTTTGAGCTTCCGGGTCACCGACAGAGGAAGGCCAACGTAGAGCACATTACAGTAATCAAGTCTCGAGATGACTGTGGCTTGGATCACCGTGGCCAGGTCATCCTGGGATAGATAGGGGGCCAGCCGCCTCACCTGTCTCAGATGGAAAAAAGCTATTTTGCTGACCATGGAGACCTGGGTCTCCATGGTCAATTGGGAGTCCAAATGAACTCCCAAGCTCTTTACAGAAGGCGATGGGCATAACGCCACACCGTCCAGGGTCGGAAGCTGGACATCCCCATCACCCGGGCGACCTAACCACAAGATCTCCGTCTTCGGTGGATTCACCTTCAACCTACTGGCTCGCAGCCATCCAGTAACGGCCTCAAGGCAATGTTGGAAATTATCGGGGACAGATCCAGGCCTGCCCTCTATCCTCAGAATGAGCTGAGTGTCATCAGCGTACTGATGGCACTCAAGCTCAAAACTCCGCACCAGCTGTGCAAGTGGCTGCATGTAGATGTTAAATAATAGAGGGGAAAGGATAGCCCCCTGAGGCACCCCACAAACTAGTGGGGAGCCCTCAGAGACCACCTCGCCCCTCCTCACTCGCTGAGACCGATGGTGGAGGAAGGAGGTCAGCCATTTCAGGGCTGTCCCCCTCACTCCAGCCATGGCCAGGCGGTGAGTCAAAAGATTGTAATCGACTGTGTCGAATGCTGCCATGAGGTCCAATAACACGAGCAGCGCAGACCCGCCTTGGTCAAGCTGGCAGCAGAGTTGGTCTGTGATGGAGACCAGGACCGTCTTCATCCCGTGCCCCGAACGGAAGCCGGACTGGAAGGGGTCTAGCCATGCTGTGTCATTTAAGAAGGACTGCAACTGCTCCATTGCTGCCTTCTCAACTACCTTCCCCAGGAACGAAAGATTCGACACTGGCCGGTAGTTGGAGGGAACCGCAGGAGACACTTCCCTAATGATTTATGACAAGAAGTCCCCCTGTGTCATGGGAAGGGCTCTGTCATACATTGTTATTTCTCTGTTTTCAAAGTGTCTAGAAAGGGGAGGGTGTTGTTGTTGTCATTTATTCATTCAGTCATTCTGAATCTTCCTGACCACACCAGGGCTTCCTGTCTGCTGTCACCACCCCAACCCCTTCAAGGTCAAACCAGTCACTTCAAGGATACCATCCATCCATCTTGCCCTTGGTCGGCTCCTCTTCCTTTTTCCTTCCATTTCCCCCAGCATCATTCTCTTCTCCAAGCTTTCCTGTCTTCTCGTTGCCTTCCAACCCCCGAAATAACAAGACAGACAACCATAATTGGATTCAAATTTAGGCAACCTTTATTCAAAGTTACCTATTTAACTGAACTAAACTTAAGTGTCAAGGGAACAGGTGTGGCCAAGAACTGGGCAACCTCTCAGGGAAACACTGGAGAAGCCTTTTTGAAAATCTTTATACCGGGCTCTCAAATTTCTGGGCCAATGATATCCCCCTCACCCTTCAACTGCTGTCCAGGTGAGTGCACTTATGCATTGGCCCAACACCCTTTGAGGAGTGCCTTGACTGTATATTGATCTATTGGTTTTCCCTAAACTATTTATGCTGGCCTATTTATAAGACTGCCATCCAACTAGCCCCTAATAACAGTATAGGGTAGGCGGAACCCCCTCCCCCCTAGAACATAGAGGGGGGGAATTCCTAGCCCCATCAGGCGACCACTATACTGTCAACATGACGGGAGTGGTGGATTGATGACTCTTGCAGGAATGAGGCAGGAGGCTGGCCATGGCAATTAGCCAGCCTCCACCCATTCCTCTGGAAGGTTCTTCAGAGGCAAGCAATTGCCTCTCTTCAGGGGAGGAGGCAAGTTCTTTTCCCCGCCTACTGTGTATGCGGGGAAATTGTATTATATGGCCAAAGTATTTCATCTTTGTTTCTAATATCTTTTCCTCCAGTGAGCAGTCTGGCTTTATTTCCTGGAGTATGGACTGGTTGGACTGGTTGGATCTTCTTGCGGTCCAAGGCACTCTCAGAATTTTCCTCCAGCACCACAGTTCAAAAAGTGTCTATCTGTTAGAACTTTGGTTTAAATGTAATGAAATATTGTTTGTAGTTTAAACTACATGTGCTGTAGCAATGCAATACAATGTAAGAGTTAAATGCACAGAGATGTGCTTGATTCCTAGAGGATAACTTTGAAGGGTTCCTGTGCCGTTGATCCATACCAGAGATGTGATAACCATGTGCTCTCTGCTTCCAACAGTGTACAGCTATCAAATGGATGTGCTTTATTCTGCTCCTGTAAATAGTTTGTAGTTTTTAGTAATTGCAATAAAAGATAAGAGCCACTCTGGGCTTTGGAGCTGACTAAGGTAGTATGCTTCATTATTTGCTTTTGTGCCTGTGAGCAGTCGTTCAGCGGTCAATAAACCAACACTATCTTCCTTTGCTCAGCTTTCCTTATGGTCCTGCTATCACATCCATAGGTTACTACAGGGAATACCATTGTTTTAACTATGCGGATCTTCATTGCCAGTGTGATATATATGCTCTTCACTAATTTATCAAAATGGGGAGGGTGGGTGGGATAAAGGCCCAAGACAATTCAAACATAGCAAATCCAGGAGTGGAGATCCAAGGGGAGTTGAGGGAGAGAATTCTTGTTTGGGTGAGCTTATAGTGACAGCCTTGTATTATACATAGGTGTTGCTTTTTTGTAATTATCTTGACATAAAGTTCCATATATCAAATTCAAATGTAACTTGGAATGAACACTGAGTCATAAAATATACCTAGCTAGAATAGTGACATTTTTATAAGCAAAGTATGTGTGCCTCTCACTCTTTGTTTTGGTATGCAGACTGCCTCCTCAGCATTTCTGTTTTCACTCTCTTTACTCACCGTGTCATTAACCATCCATCTAGCGGGCCATCTGATAAGGGACACAGAGCTCTGTCACATGTAATTTGCTGGTGACACACTTAAATTTTAATAAGATCCCGGGTGCTTTTCCTTCCTCTCCTCTCTTCTTTTTGCTTTGGAAGGAATGATCAAACTTACACCCCATTTTTGGAAGAAGTCATTGCTGGGAGGTATTTGTGACCTTTGCCTTCGACATGGTCATCAAACTAGATGGGATGTTAATTGCCCAGTTGCATGGTTGCAATTATGATGAAGATTTTAGAAATCCCAAAATAGCAGCTGTTGGGTTTGTGGCTGTCATCAAGGTTAGTCTCATAGAACATGGGAAGGACACAAATACCGTCTATGGAATCATAGAATTGAAAGAGATCATGAGGGCCATCCTGTCCAACCCCCTGCCACGCAGGAAGTCACACAATCAAAACACTACTGGCAGATGACCATCCAACTTCTGCTTAAACATTTTCAGAGAAGGAGATTCCTCCACTCTCCAAGGCAGCATATTCAACTGCTGAACTGCTCTTACCATCAGGAAGCTATTCATAAAGTTCATCAGTTTTCTTTTTCTTAAAAAATGCATGAAAATATATTTAGACCTAAAATTATACATTATTTGCATGACATTATTGAACCAAGAAATGCATTGCAAGAATCTGAGGGCTCTTCCAGACAGGCCCTATATCCCAGGATCTGATCCCAGGTTTTTTGTTTATCCCAGGTTGTCTGGCAGTATGAACTCATATAATCCAGTTTAAAGCAGTAGACCTGGGATCAGATCCTGGGTACTTGTCTGGAAGGGCCCTGAGAACTGCATGAACCCATGTAGAACCCTGTTCTAAACTGATGATCATGTAGGAAATGCGAATTAACATAATTCTCTATAAAAACGCAAACTGCATAGCATTCTTTAGCATCTAGTACTGACCAGAAAAATACTATTTATCAGCAGAGATCTTTGTTCTTCCTCTCTTTGTCTCACTGTTGATCACCCAGCCCCATTTTTCTCCACCCTCTTCCCTAGATCATTCACCTGAATCTGTTATATGGTGTTCAAGAATTGTGTATTTTCTTGTTAGGTCGGAAAGGGTTTCATAGCTCTACCCACCCTGAGTCCCCTTGTGGAAGAAGGGTTGGGTAGAAATAAAGATAATAATAATAATACTGCATTTGGGGGGGGGAGTGGGGGGGCTTCTATCAGATGAAGTTTCTTCCAGATATATTCATTATTGACAATTCCAAGGGAATGACAGCTAGGCTCTATAATTGCTGGAAACCATTTATTTAGCTGTTCGGCAGTGGAACTCTCTGCCCTGGAATGTGGTGGAGGCTCCTTGCTTTAATCATCACTGCTTTAATGCCTGCTATCTTGATATTCATTCAGTCATATATCTATTCTAGGTTGTTTCTACCTTAAACTGCAGAATTTGTGACAGGATGGTTCTTTACAAAAAGTTTATTTTAATACAACAGATGACATTCTGTATCATTGAAGTTTTGTCATCGTAGCTGTATCTGATGATGCCACTCTCTTAAATCCTGTTGTTTTAGCTTGAGAGCATCCCAATTGAAACATCTCCAAGGTACTAGGGATCAGGGTGCAAGGAAATGACATAAGCAGCTCTTGCTTAGTCATGGGCACATTGGGAACAGGAAGCTGGAGAGATCCCTTGAGGTCCTATCACAATGGCCTGGGTTAAGGCATCTGCAATTAAGAGTGAGCATTTCTCAGCACTCCAATGTCCAGCACCCCAGAAATGTCTTGGCCAGGGTACTGTCAGACTGAAATCCCAAGTTTGGGGGTCCACATGTGGTCACTAACAACCATTAAGATGAATTCATAACACTTATGAGATCATAAGTCCAGCTTATGATCTTGTATGTGCTGAACGGGAAGCCAGCTGCTGTTTTCTATTAAAAGATGTACTTTAGAATGTATTTTGATACATTTAAGCTGCCAAGAACTGTGTCACAACATTCAGAAGTGGTGCAGAATGTGGCAATAATGAAATCCAATTTGTGTATTTGTCCAAGAGGGTGGCTCACTTCCATATATATTAGAATTCAGGAAGAAAGAATTCCTGAAGCATCCTAGTTAGAAATCAAACCTGGTGAAAAAGTGTGTGTGTGAGAGTGTGTGTGTGTGTGTGCGCATGCACCCCCTTTTTTCCCAATAGATTTTTCAATGTCCTGTATGATGCAAATTTCCAAATGCAAAATGTTTTCTGTCCATGCCAATTCCTGAATGGTGAGGATCAGCAAAATCTACATTCTCCCAGAATCCAATGTGGTAAATTCCTTACTCATCCATAGATGTGAATCCTCTAAAATTTGCCACAGACATTTCTCAGATAAGGATTTTGGTGTGAGAAATCTTTGATTTTCACAGATGTTGTGTGACTTCAAGTCATTTCCTACATCTGATGACCTTAAAGTGAACCTATCATAGATTTGTTCAGAAGAGATTGGTTGTTATTCTATATAAAATTCTACCTGGGGTTTGAATTTTAGCAAAGATTTTTGACAAAGAGATTTGGCAAAATTTCTGGCTGCACAGGTACGAACCCATATTGGTCTCACTACACATTGTATCAAGGACTCAGCCCACTTCATAGAAGAAAATGAGCAACCTCAAGTTTAACACCAATGAGAAACTGATTAGCTTTGATGTGTTGTCTCTACTAGAGTCACTAGGGATCCCTACAGCCCAGTTTCCTATTCTGGATCTGGGGCCAAACAGCTTAGCTGATCCCCTCTGTCCTCCCCCCTCTGACCAAGAGTTTGCATGGGACCAGTCGTGGGACTTTCCCTCCAGCACTCTGGAGGTTGACCGAGAACCACCGGCCCCAAAAACCAAAGACCGGCCAACGTGTACTCGGGGACCCATCCCGGTCGCCGGGATGTATTAGCTGCTGCGGAGGACGATGACCCCACGATGGCACCGGGCGCAGATGAGTGGGACGATTCCCACCTCATCCACCCATCCTCCACTGAAGCTCCAGCTAAGAACCCTGAAGACTTACTGCGGGCTCTTGGAGGTCCGCCGGCTCTGGCGGACATGCAGGCCGCCGAGTTCGACATTGATGCCGTCCTGCCCCCCC
The DNA here is from genome assembly GCA_030556195.1 of Anolis apletophallus. Taxonomy (NCBI): domain Eukaryota; kingdom Metazoa; phylum Chordata; class Lepidosauria; order Squamata; family Anolidae; genus Anolis; species Anolis apletophallus. The sequence continues at coordinate 14,966,480 of JARBWK010000005.1, read as the reverse complement.
CCCCGAGATGCAGCCAGACACCGCCGCCGTGCTGGGAGAAGTTGGGGGAGCATCATGGAAGAGGTGAGGCCCAACATGGCGGACGTCCTTGACGATGCTCACCCACTCCATGTGCCTGGACCCAAGGAAGAAGCAGGACCCGGAAGCAGTGGGCTGCCGGATGCCCCGGAAGTCCCGCCCCTGGAGGACTCTTCCCCGGATGACGCCCAGCCACCCCATGTGTCAGGACTTGGGGAGGAAGAGGCAGCACCCGGATGCAGTGACCCGCCAGAAGCTCCGGAAGTCCCGCTCCCGGAGGACTCCACCCCCACCGGCGGACGGGTCAGGATGAGACATGGCCGCCGGAGGAGGAGACGACGCCGGAAGCAAAGGGAAGGCAAATTCCCCACCCCATGCACTGCGGACCTGAGAATAGACTCATCCCCCTGTCGGAGAGCCCAAAGGAACCGGGACATCAGGGCCGGAGCCTCGGCTGGCTCACTGGTAGGCGGGCCCCTAAAAATGAGGACAGTAAGACCTCAGAGGACGTTCTCATCCAGGACGTTCTGGAGCACCGGCTACAGGCTGTCACAGCTCCATAGGACCTGCCAGACTACTGCGAAAGCCGACAAGGCCATCGCGCAAATGGATCGGGACCTCAAAGATGGACCCCTATGGGGGAGATGTCGGTCCCTGTCCCCTGCTTGCGCTCTAGTGCCAGCGATCCTGCTGCCCCCCCGCCTACCTTCTTTTGATGGCGGGGTGGTGTCTCAGTAGGCACCGCTGCTGACCTCCTCCCCTCCCTCCCTTCCCTTATCCTTGTGTTCCTTCCCATGTCTTCTGTATTTGTCCTGTTTGGTGTTGCCACTGGGCACACAAACTTATGTAAACCGCTCTGGGCGTCAGAGAGAGCGGTATATCAAATCGAATAAATAAATAAATAAATATTTACCAAGGTTCCAGTAGCAGGCACCATCGCACTAATCAACAAGAGTTTCCCAGAAGACATCACAGCCCTGTTTCATCATTGCCTCAACACACAATACTTCCAGTGGGACAATGAATTCTATGAACAGAAAGATGGAGTAGCTATGGAGAGCCCTCTCAGCCCAGTCATAGCAAATTTCTACATGTAATACTTTGAAAAACAAGCCTTGGATGCAGCAACAAAAAAGCCTTCTACATGGTTCAGATATGTGGATGACACCTTCACCATTTGGAGTAATTGAGAAGAAGAACTCAACAAGTTCCTGGACCACCTCAACAACATCCACCCAAACATCCAATTCACCATAGAAAAAGAAAATGAAGGAAAACTGCCATTTCTAAATGTCATAGTCATCTGCAAACCCAATCAACAATTGGGGCACACAGTTTACAGAAAACCTACACACATGGATAGATACCTACATTAAAACTCCAACCATTACCCAAGTAAAAAAAAGAAGCACAAATAAATCCCTAGAGGACCGTGCAAAAATAATCTGTGAACCCCACCTCCTCCAAGCTGAATGGAACCACCTAAACTGGGCTCTACAGGCAAATGGATATTCCACCACATACTGTACATCAGAAGAGCCGCAAGATCAAAAACAAGCCACGAGAGGAAAGACAAAGATCCACTTAGAGGAAAAGTGTTCTTTGAATCACTGACCGCATAGGGAAGCTGATGAAGAAACACAACCTACAAACTATACAGACCCACTTAAAAATTCCAACAAATGCTACATTCGGCAAAGGACAGGAGGGATCCTCTCACCTCTCTAGGAATCTAGCATATACCATGCAGCTGTGGACAAGTATACATACTAGGGACCACCAAATGCAGCACCGATACACGATTCAAAGAACATGAAAGGCACTGCAAACTACTTCTATCAGAGAAGTCAGTCATAACAGAGCCCTTGGTGAACCAACCTGGACATAGCTTATTATTTGAGAACACAGAAATGTGGTATCACTCGAACAACAACCATGTTAGACTACACAGAGATGCATGTGGACAATTTCAACAAAAAGGAGGAAACCATGAAAATGAACAAAATCTGGCTTCCAGGAATTTTTTTTACAAACTCTAAAATCAGGACAGCAAATAAAGTGCAACACTAAAAAAAGCAGGGGAATTCCACACAAGAATCAATCAGGGCCAGCTAATGCCTCCAAACAAAGGATTCCCCAACATTCACACTTGCCTCAAGCAGACAATAGTTCTTTCTCCCACCCTGGACCGTCCACAGATATATAAACCCCAGTTACCTAATTTCCAACAGACCCCTCAACCTCTGAGGATGTATGCCATAGATGTGGGCAAAACGTCAGGAGAGAACGCTTCTGGAACCTGGCCACACAGCCCAGAAAACTCACAATAATGTAGTGATTCCGGATATGAAAGCCTTTGACAACACATTCTACCTGGGATTGTTTTGCACAAAAACACAGCATTTTTTGTAGAAAAATGTTGATGCATTGAAATATTATTTTCTAATACCTGTGAAAAGAGTACTTTACTTGAGGATTAGTTCTGTGCAAAGTTTGTATGTGTTTTTCCACTGAAAACACAGAAAATAAAAAATGCATGCAATTTTTATGTAGAATAGGTCATTTCAAAGAATATTGAAGCAGGAAGAAAATTGTTAAAACTACTCATTTTATCATCCAAGAAGAAAATCAGCCAAGACTTCTATACCTATTATAAAGTGTTAAAGACAGCTCTGCTGTGGATGATACAAAAGGGGTTAAAAGGACATTTTAGAAAGAGTGCATAAAGATTCATATCATGCTAAGATTGCCCCAGTTTTGTGGTGTTATGCAAGTTGTACAGGCCTCAGTTAATGACTTTGGAACATGACTTTGGTTGTTGAGTAGCTACCCACACTTGTCTTCATAATCCGGGGTTTATAAAGGCCCGGCATGTATTCCATCTGATTCTATTATTGACTACAGCTTTGCAAATCAAGACAAAATGGATTATTAGGAGGCAGCTATAACTTCCTTTTTAAGTTTAATTGCTGAAACATAGGGATAATTTTAATCTTGTTTAAAGAAGTAAAGCTTCTTAACATCGAATTGGGAGATTCCACAGAGTATATTTCGTCAAAATGTACAGAGACCCAAATTGGTTGTTCTTAGAGCCAGTATATAGATGTGTGTGTGTGTGTGTGTGTGTTGTTTGAGAGTGCGTTATTCACCATTTCAAGGGCATGAAGCTGTTGGAAAGAAAGGAAGACTTCAAATGAAAAAAGTCTTTGGTTATATTGTCTTGAAATTAAGGGCTGAGATACAATAATTTTATGTCATGTAGTTTGAATATTCAACTAGGACTTTAGGAAACTAGGGTTTGACCCTAAAAGCCCGCTAGTGAACTTGGGCAAGTTATAAACTCTCAGCTTCAGAGGAAGGCGGTGGTAAACTTCCTCATAAATCTTGTCAAGAAAACTCTAGAATATGGTGCTGTAACTGGAAGAGTAAGAGTAATGTAACAACAACAACCAATGTTTTGCCAAGATTCAGATGGCTTTCAACAAATAAGCACTAACGATCCCTGACTCTGATGACATGTTTTAATTGATCACAAAATCATAGAACTTTAAAGTTTGCCGGGACTACAAGAACAATCTAATCCAGTGTTTCTTAACCTGGGGGTAAGGACCCCTGGAGGGGATTGCAAGGGAGTTCCAGAGAGGTCATGCACCCTATATTTCTGATGGTCTTAGGAGCCCTTTTGCAGAGAAGGGTGAAGATCTCTCCACCTGTCCTTCTCCTTTTTTGGAAATAGAGGGTGAATCCTCCCACCAACAGCCATCCTCTGCTGTGATTGGCCAGCCTCTCAGCCAAAGAGAGGGCTGTTTCTGAGACTCCAAGTGGGGAGGGGAGAGAGTGGTGCATGGCAAGGGTGGTGCACATGTGTAGGTGAGGGAGAGCATGCGAGGCTGGAGGGAGGCTCATGCCAGCGAGTCCCTTCAAGGCATAGGTGTTCTATGTGGGAAGTTTGGCCCAATTCTATCATTGATGGGGTTCAGAATGCTCTTTGATTGTAGGTGAACTATAAATCTCAGCAACTACAACTCCCAAATGACAAAAGCAACCCCCCCAATCCCACCATTATTCAAGTTTGGGTGTATCGGGTATTTGTGCCAAATTTGGTCCAGTGAATGAAAACACATCATGCATGTCAGATATTTATATTATGATTCATAATAGTGACAAAATTACAGTTATAAAGTAGCAATGAAAATAATGTTATGGTTGGGGGTCACCACAACATGAGGAAATGTATTAAGGGGTCACAGCATTAGGAAGGTTGAGAAATACTGATCTAATCAAAATCACACGTAGCTAAAGCATCCCCTGAAAATGCTGATTGAATCACTCTTTAAAGACTCCAAAGAAGAAGTTTCTACCCATTCTTCCGAGGCTATTTTTGTGTCATAAAATGCTTACATTAAATTGTTCTTCCTAGTGTTTAGGTGGAATTTCTTGTAATTTCAGTAATCTTCTGACCTCTTGAGTATCAGAAAACAAGTTGGCTCCATCTCCCAAAGAATATCCATCCAAGTATTTAAAGGGGCTATCATATCAGCTCTAAGTCTTCTCCAAGCTAAACACATGCCATTGCTCATTTTCATAACTTTGTCTTATTTTCTGATTGATTAGTTAATCAAAAGATGTATGTCCCATCTAATGTCCCTGCCTTTGAATGTGGTTAACACATCCTGATGAGACAACAGTAAGTCATGAAAAATGGACAATGTCGTCATATCACTGGCTGAACTTGAAATGACATTGGATGCTAGGTGGCAAATATCAAATATTTATGGAACATACAGACTGCATGAGTATTCAAGTAAGATTTAAGACTGATAAGAGTTTTGGATCTGGAGGATGCCAGATTGGAAAAGGCAAGTGTAGACCGGAATTTGGAAGGAAATAGTTATGGAAATCTAGTTGCTTACATTCAGTCCTTCCTTCCTTCCTTCCTTCCTTCCTTCCTTCCTTCCTTCCTTCCTTCCTTCCTTCCTTCCTTCCTTCCTTCCTTCCTTCCTTCCTTCCTTCCTTCCTGAGTTAACTAAGATGCATTTGAGTTGTAATTTAATGAGAAGGATGTTACACCTCTTGTTTTGCAATATGTAACTTGAAGTTGTTTTTGATCACTTGAATGTGGCTTCACTAGAAAAAGTAGAAGGAATATCACATGGTTCAGGTTCTGCCTTATACTGTGCTTGGTCTGTCAATGTTTATCTGGGGGGACAATTTGGAAACTCTGGAGGGGTCCATCAGAAGCACACCAAAAAAAGACCTTGGGGACACACCAAGACCACACTGGCTGTATCATACACATTCATGCTTAAATAGTTATGATTATAACTAAGCTGCATTCAGAACTGAACTACTTTTAAACATGGAACTAATTACTTTTAACGTTGCTTTCCAAGCTCTGTTGTGGGCAATACAAAGTTGGTATAAAGCAGCTTCAGTTTTTCTACAAAATTCATAAGAATCATTCTAATTAAGGGCCTTTGTTTCTAATTTATTTTCCTAGTGAAGTATTTCACTTTGGATTTCCTGCTGAATATACCATCACTTTCCTTCTCCGCCTCCTGCCAGAAAGCCCCAGGGAAACCTTTGCTGTGTGGCAGATAACAGATGAGGATTTTCAGCCTCTCCTTGGCATCATCCTTGACCGTAAGTAGGTTCAAAGAACATTCAGTGATTGTCCCCAAGGAAAAGGCATTTGTGATGACTTCCTTTTGACCTGGCATCAAATTTGGTTTCTTTTATTTGCCAGTAGACCAATATTTTCTTTACAGAAGTTGGGCATGATAACCTTGTGGCCCTTTAGATTTTGATTACTGTTGGGAAAAGCTGATTAGGTTGGAAAAGGCTGAGAAGAACTAGCCTGTCAACATTTGGAGGGCAACATGTTTTCTAGTCTTCTTCTCGTGGAATTTAGTCATATGTTGTTGTTGTTGGTGTGTGTGTGTGTGTGTGTGTGTGTGAATGTATACACTGGTGTATGAATATGTAGAGTGGGTCTTTGACATGCACTGGGGCTTGGTTCTAGGACTCCCCATGGATACCAAAATCCATGGCTGTTCATGTCCCAGGGTAAATAATAGTGGAATTGACTAACTCAGAAGTAGGTGAACTCTCCTTTGTGGGTGTTTAGAGAGAGGTAGGATAAATGACTCTCTGAGTGCTTTAGCAGTGGATTCCTGCATTGGAAGAACTAGATAGCCCTTCAGTTGTTTGCATAATAATAATAATCATTATCATCATCATAACAATAATAATTTATTACCGGCCTCTCCTTGTGGCTCAAGGTGGGGTACAAAATGATAAAATAGATCATATCTATATATCTCAAATATACACAGGTAAAATGCCGATTAAAATTACCAATAAAATGCAGGTTAAAATTCACAAGTCAAAATTGACTGGCTAGCTCTGTTGGAAGAGATGGCTATTCAGTTGCATCTTAAATTCTGACAGTTGCTTTAGTTGTCAGATCTCTTCTGGCAGGTCTTCTTTTGGGACCGTCAATGAAAAGGTCCTCTGGGTGACAGATGCCAGTTGGGTTTTGGCTAGTCAGAGTCAGCATCTCCCAGAGGACCTCAGTGTCCAAAGGAGCAGATGGTATGGGAGAAGGTGATTCTATAAGTAATGTGGATCATGTATCACTTTAAAAGTCAAAGCCAACACTTTGTACTTTGCCCGGAATCTAATTGGCAACCAATGGAGTGACTGTAGTTTAGGGATAATATGCTCCCTCCTAGATGTTCATGTAACTAGTCTGGCTACCATGTTTTGTACTGATTGGAGTTTCCGAACTTGGTGCAAAGGAAGCCCACTGTAAAGTGCATAGCGGAAGTGCAACCTTTAGCAGCAAGAAGTATTTCCCATTGTCTTCTACTTGATGATGTTAAAAATAGAAATAGCAGTGGAACTTTCTTCATGCAATGCATGTGCTCTGTTATGGTTCCTCCGCTCAACATCTTTATAAATGACTTTGATGATAGAACAGAGGGTATACTTATCATGCTTATCCTGTCATCCAGGAAGGGAAATTTCTCACACTTTCTGACAGTGCAGCAATTAAATTAGATGGATTATTGCTGACACCCATAGGGAATGGAAAAATCTAGAATAACCATCCCTACTGTGGTAGCCTTAGAGTTGCAGCTCATCCACCTGTTTGATCTCTTTTCACCTAGACAGCACACAGTTCAACAATATTAATGGGTTTATTAAGAAAGAAGTATATAAAAAGCAACAGATTCAAAATCATTTAAAATAACCAAACTAAGCATGCAAGAAAGTAACATCAAAGGCCAGGTTGTAAAAGCAATATCCAAGTTAAATCCATGAGCTTTACAAAAGGCAAAGAGCAAATCTGAACATGAATCCAAAAATCACAGAAGGGAGAACAAGAAACTGGAACCCCAAAGTGGTGGCACTCACAATATAACTGTAATCCCAAAGGCTTGAAAACTTGAAACAAGATTTGTAATCCAAACAGGAGACATGAAACTTAAATAGGAAAACAAGATTCAAAAATCAAAAACCAGAACCCCTGACTTGGAGTTTCATAGACAGGCGACTTGATACATGAAATTCCAACATTGATCTCCACAGTGAACACAACCTCAGATTCCTTAAGAAGTCTTCCTCTTACCTAAACATCATTCTTTCCCATTTCTGGGCTCCCTTTGTTTGTCTTTCAGTCTCTGAGAACAACAAATCTGTCTCTGCTTCGCACCCTCACATCTGAGCAAAAAATGCTGGGTTATCAGTAACCCTCTGATAACAGTAACATTCCTTTCACAGTCAGTCCCTGGGAAATTGTCATGAGAGGCACAGCCTGTTTCATCTTAAAAAACACTTTTGCTTTCCCCCCACAGAAGTAACAGGCTCCAACAAAAATTCCTCGACCTCATCCTCAGAGGCTTTCCAGGCCTCAACACTAACTAAAACAACACCACTTTCCTAAATTCTGATATATATGTCTCCAATATAAATACATGCATAAATATTTTTCCAATAGGTCATTGTATAAGGTGATTTCACCTATTTTTCTATTCACTCCAAATATGGGTGAGCAGATGAAGAGGAATATATGTCATAAGTTGTGTATCTCAAAAACTAGAACTGATAGGGGAAAACTGGTGTCATTTTTTAAATCAGTAAATCAAATATGCCCAAAAACAAGTCTAAAATTTGAGGCTTCAAAATGTGTGTTGGCCAATGTTATCTCTTTGGATTAAAAAGCCTTGAATCTGCAATTAGTAAATAATGATACATCATGCCTGTGTTATGCCCTTTAAAACGATGTCTTTATTTCTCCCTTTTCTTCACATAGCAAACAAAAAAACCTTGATATTCTTTCATCGGGATTATGAAGCAGACGTAGAGGAAGTCATCTTTGACCAACCGGAAGTGAAGAAAATATTCTATGGAAGTTTTCACAAGGTCCTTATAAAATAGAGGAGAAATCAAAATACACAGGATGATTCAAATGTCTTGCTTTTGGTTTGAATTTTCTGGAGAATGTTACTAGGAACATTTTTAGAATTTTTGCTAACCTGTTAGTGTTTGTGTGTGTTGAAACATTAATTAATTTAGTATGTGTATGTGAAAGTGGAGGTTGTTCCAGCATAATGATGAATTGCTAGTACATTTCCTGTCTCTATGGGCTAATCTATTCAAATGTATGCATAAATGTATCCAAGAATACATGCAGTAAGGAAAGATGAAGTCTCAAAAGAGAAAATAATAATAACAATCCAGTGACTAAGGTATTAAAATGATCTACAAATTAAACTGACATAAGTAGTTGGACCCATAAAGCTCCTTACACTGAATGAGATCATGGTTCCATCAAATGCCAGAAGCTTTGCAAGATTTGATGCCAAGATCTTTCTCTGCTCTGTTATTTAAGTTATTTTTAAATCAGAGGGATCACAGTAAGTCTGGGACTTGTTGCAAGTGAAGTACGTGCTCCATTCATCGTACATGCATGATGCCGTTCAATTTATATGAAATAAATATCCTTCCTTCATTCATGAGCTTTGAGATTGCCAGCTGAGTATTGTAGTGGTGTGTTAGGTAAACTTTATCAACCATTTTGTGGAACATAAGGTAGAAGTGAAGACATTTAATTGGATTTCAGGTATCTGGATGAATAATAAGACAGATACATGGCAATGGCAGATCTTGGAAAGGTCGCTTTTTGGGAAAGGCCTAATAATGCCAACATTTGATCTTCTATTCATCTTTTAAACTCTGCTTATATGATTGACTCTTGGTTTAAGGTCTGCCATTTATTCCTTCCTGTTACATCTCTGCTTTTATACATTAATGGTGTTAGATGGGACTACCCTCACTTGGCTGCAAATTTCCCCAATGGTATAATTTAAAGAGACAGGACTCAGCATACTAGAACTGTTTGCTTAAGAGGACCTCAATGGAGAATTATTTAATGATGGATTGAAGTCCATTCATTCTCATTTTACTGTTCCGAATGACTCTGCCTGCTTTAAAGAATTGACAGCCTTTCATCGAGAGAAGATGTGTATTACTTGTTCTGTCTTTCCCCCACCTCTTTTATTATTTCTAATCTCTCTCTCTCTCTCTCTCTCTCTCTCTCTCTCTCTCTGCTTGGATCAAGCAATCTCTTTCTGTCTATCCATCCAGCTTCCTCTTCTGCTTTGGGCCATTCCTTTACCTGTCTGCTTTTGCAAAATGTTCCCGTGATCATTATCAATCTCACCTTTTACAACACTTTTCCTGGATAAATCTCTCTTCACCAAACCTAGGAGTGGAAAGAAATATTGCTAGACCCAATAGTTCTAAAAGAAAACACAGTAGCATTTGCCTATTTCCCCAATGATTGTAAGAATTGTTGTGCCTTTATCTTGCGTGCACCTTAAAGGGCCTATTTGAGAAAGAAATTATTTACAAAATATAATCAGTATGATTTAAACTGATCCTTTCACATCTTTAACCCAACCTCACAACGTTAAACTCTAGAGTTAGTGTCATCCGGTGTATTAACTTGTGGAGTCATCTCCCTCTCATTGGCCTGAGTCCCTTTGGGAAGATATGGTGGATTATAAATACATTATTATTATTATTTGTTATTATTAGAAACACAACAAGATGAGTCCACAACAGACAAGATCACTCTGCTGGCTGTTGTATTGGATCACACATCTATTTATTTATTTAAATGTCTAGTGTCTACTGTGTGATGTATTGGCCAATAATGTGTGCAGATCCGCGTAGGGTGGCCTTTTGCATCTGCCTGATGGTAGTTTTGTCAGTGCCAATTGTTTTTAAGCACAGGCCAAGGTCTTTAGGCACTGCACCCAGTGTGCTGATCACCACTGGAACCAACTTCACTGGCTTGATCCAGAGGTGTCGTTGTAATCTTCTTATTCGTCTTCTTGTTCTTGTTCTTCTTGAACAGGTCAATAACAATATTTAACAACACATTTCTGCTAAAACACTGCACATGAGGATGTGGCACCCCTAAATCCATCCATACTCCCTCACACTCTTCCTTCCTTCTCTCCTGTCTGCCACTCATGTCATTCTAGTGGCAAGGAGAACATGTGGACAACAGAGGTGGCTTCTCAGACAAGATTCCTCTTCCACATTCTAAAACTAATTGAATTATTGAGTCTTGCTTCATTGCTTGCCATGATCTATCCTTTGTAGCACATGAAGGCATCAAGCTGCCATAGGGATTATAGGGTAGTTCAAATGGAACTCAGATATTATGCTTCTTCTCATCTTTGGAATTGGCTGTTATTCTGTCTAATGATAGGGCCAACCCCAAGTGAACTTGGGATCCAGCCAGAGTAAATCCTGTTTGTTCAACTATGCCTTGTTTGTGCCTGGAAGCACTTTCCCCCTACTGTGAAGTTTATTTCAGAGCAGCATTCCAAACATCTGCCACTAAACCTTTTTAAAAGGTCTTAGACCACTAGGTTTTAATTGCCATTAACATGTAAATCTGACAAGTCATTAGAACTCATTTGTCTGTGATTGAACAGACTTACATGGGAATCTTCTGCTGAAGATGGTTTCCTCATTTTCTGGTTTGTTTCTTTAAGTTTTTGTGTGTCAGGAGCGATTTGAGAAACTGCAAGTCACTTCTGGCATGAGAGAATTGCTCATCTGCAAAGATGTTGCCCAGGGGACACCCAGATGTTTTACCATCCTGTGGGGGGCTTCACTCATGTCCCCGCATAAGAAGCTGGAGCTGACAGACAGGAGCTCACCCCACTCCCTGGATTTGAACCGCCAACATTTCGGTCAGCAGTCCTATCAACACAAGGGTTGAACACATTGCTCCACTGGGGAGCTCCATTTCTTTTAGTTAATACAGACAGATGATACGAGGAATAAAAGGTCTTGCAAAAACGCCCATTAGTACGGACACTTTTTTTGGCTCAAAATGCAGTTGGATACATTTCCTTAAAAAGCTTCTATTGAAAAAAAAATCCACTAACACTTTTTTGAAATAAAATAAATTTTATAGAGTTATGTTGAATAAGCCTCTGTTTTGTCTTCCATCTGCCCTATAGCCCCAACTAGAGATGTAGGAAGCAAAAAACAATCCCACTGGCCTAGCAGATTTTGGGTGGAAAGTAATAAACAGAGCTTTCAACAGCACAATACACAAAGCAATACATTTTTCTTTGACAAGGCATGCTAATGCAGAGTCACTGATGTGCATTTGTATATACAAAAATGAGTTTCCTCTGCTACATTTTTCATATGCATCCATTTCATGATCATCCATCACTTTAAAAAATAATGCAATATAATCCACCAGTGCATATGCAAATGTTAACATACATTTGGAGGGTAGTGGATCTTCACATTCCTTTGAGACAAAGGAGTCCTGTAAAACTATGAAGTTACATCTTCTTTGGAACAGATAAAATCTGGTACTTGTGGATGCTGTGATGGATTTCACCAGGCAAAAATCCCATATGAAAGAGGTCAGGCTGAAGCTCAGTTCAGACAATGGGTTTGTGAAGTTTGTGTGTGTTAATCATAACTTTGCAGGAGGATAGTTAAACCTGGTTTCTCCATATCAGTGATCTGGATAAAGCCTACATCTTCTCTATCTAAGTCTGATACTTTTGACTCACTGGTATAGCTCATTACAAACAAATCTGAGTATACTGTTTTTACTGGGTCCAGAAGTCTTTCATTACATAACATTACATCAAATGCTCTGCTATCAAGGTGAAGTGCGATGTAACTATTTTTGTCTGTTGAGCAGGTGCATGTTTCAGTGAACCATTCCAAGGTCAAGCTCTATATTGACTGCAGAAAAACAGCTGAGAAGCCACTTGGAACTTCAGAAACCATCTCGACAGCTGGCTTTGTCATGCTGGGGAAGCTAACAAGAACGCGAGGGCCACGGAGTGGGTCAGCAGCAGTAAGTCTTCTCTGTATCCACTTCATGAAAAAGCTCTATCTTTGATCTAAAATAGAAGCTACACTTTACAGCAGAGGTTAGCCTTTTGTGGCCTTTGAAATGTTGCTGAGTGCGTGGCATCCCTTGTCATCACTTATGCTGGCTAAGTCAGATGAAAGCTATAGTCCTTCAGCATCTGAAGACCACAAATGGTCCATCTTTGCTTTATTAGAGCAGAATGGTGCAAATAAGAGTAAGATGCCACACGGAATGGTGGAGCCTATTTGTCATGCTTCCTTCCAAAACATAAACGTTGCTTTGTTGCCTGAGTATTTCGAGAGTTAGCCTGATTTATTTCCCCCCAAGTTCTGCTCCTTCTTTATTATCACAACCAATTCTTCCTTGAACATTCCTTCAGGATTTTCCATGGAGACGGGGAGGCTATGTCACAGGTGAAACAAGTGAGGTTGTAGAGTACTCCTGATACTTCCAATTGTGTTGCTTTCATTCTGTGGCATAAGAGTTAGTTCTTCAAAGTGCATTACCAGACATTGCAGTTTGAACTGCACTGTTTAAGCCCCATCACCACTGACCATTTAATGCAGTGTTTAGGCCCCATCACCACTGACCATTGGAGTGAGCTTCAAAATGTGGTAGCCAGACAAAAACTGCATTGTATGGAATCTCTAGATGAAGATGTTGTATCTCAGAAAATAGAGTTTCCCTACACCTTCAACCACTTTGGAGTCAATTTCAAAAGTTAACATTATCTCCCTCTAGAAATCTTCTTAACCATTTTTTCTGTTTTCCTATGCATTGCATCTATTCACTCAGGTCCTATTTTACTGCATATATGCCTTCCTGCACAGCTACTAGCCTGGAGCAAGAGCTGTGTAAGTCTTGTTCTATTGCTAGGTCTTACCAGTTTCTGGTTTTTCCATTCATGTTTCTTCTGCTGACTTCTGCATTAGCTTCTAATTCCTTCAACACACACAAACAAGCTCATTCTCTTTTTAGTGGTGTTCCCCGTGGAATACAGATTTTGTACACATCTCACCATAACAGATATTTTTAATTGATATTCATTTTATCTTTTGGGAAAAAATATACTTGTTTTGGAATGCAACTTGCAGTCACATTTTGTCCATGATTGGAAGGCATTAAGGTTGGAGGACCTTTGCAGTCCAAAATGCTTTTAGTGGGCATTTTTGAGCCAAGAACAGTATTACATAATTCACAGAAGTACAAATACTGAAGCCTAACTTCTGTTCTAATCTGTGTTTCTCTCCAAAAAGGATGAGTCAGCCTGGTTTACTAAAAAATTAGAATTGATAAATTCAAGAAGAATCTCTAGCATGTGAACTGTATAGGTTTGTATAGGGAAAGCTGTGTACAGTTGTATGGACTCAAACAGCCATGATAATATTTGGGTTGAAAATGCCAAAAAATGAACTTTGATTATGTCATGCACCAATGATAATGTGTAGGCATACTTTTCTATAGCTCCCTACTATTTCACAAATACTCAGGCTCCCTCCAGCACTTGTTTGAGTTGTTCACCATTTTATAAAAGGGACACCTTTTTTTCTGCTCCATTGTGTATAATTGGACTTGAACATCTGTGGATTTTGATATCCATAGGGATGGTCCTCAAACAAAACCTCAGCAGTTAGCAAGAGCCCACTGTATATGACTTATATGCCCTGAGTATATAGGACACATGCCTAAGGGCTCCACGGAGCACAGTTGGAGAACCTCTACTTTAAAGTATATTTAAACATAGTTAACTAAGTAACTTAACTTAGCCCACTCAACCACAAAACATAGCAAAAACATAATTTAGCCATGCTTTGATTCCCAGCAGAATGAACTGCCAATACCTGCTAATATAGTTTAGATAAGGTGTTATATTAGTGCCTACTAGCATTGTGGATGAATCTGTTTTCAAAAACAGTCTTCAATTGGACCCGTTTATAACAACATGGGCTCCATTGCTATTTTTCCCACGGCTGCAACAGAACAGTGGCTGCTGAAAAATGGCTGCTTTCGGTTTATTTCAGTTACACATGGAGGGCGGGGAGGGAGACAGCTGCTAGAAGGGAAATGATCTCAACAAGAGTGTTTTCTTAAGCCCTTGCCTTAAACCTAGGTCTCCTTGAAAGACAGAAGGGAAAGGATTTCAGGAAGGGTGTTTTCTTATGTCCAGTGCTGGAAAGGGGATCCTCGTATGTTCCCCATTGTTACTAATGGGCCAGATCTTACAGCTGTTAAGCCAAAATTGATTTTTTTCCATTAGCTGATTTCGGGAGAGTTCCGAAAATGGATCTGGGAACCCACCAAAATTTGGATGCCAAAAAATGGATTGCAATCCAGCCAAATTCCACAATGCCAGTGGCTACATAATCACAGTTAAGCCACTATTCTCACACTCATACCCCGCCCCTACCTCTTTATTGGGCATCAGATGCAAGGGAGCAGTTCTCCCAGTGATCAAAGCATAGCTGAATTATGTTTCTGCCCAATTTGAGGGTGAGATGTCTTGGTTAAGTATACAGACTAATGGTTCATCTACACCAGGCATCCTCAAACTCTGGCACTCCAACAGTTTGTGCATCCAACTCCCAGAAGCCCTAGCCAGCTTCTTCAATGGTCAGGAATCATAGAGTACAGTGGTTTCTACAGTGTAGAATTAGTACAATTCAAAATGGCTTCAACTGCCATGACTCAGCTCTATGAGATAATGGGAGCTGTAGGTAGAGTCTTTCTGCCAAAGAGTGCTGATACCTCAACAAACTACAACTCCAAGCATTGACCCACAGCAGGAAAAGTGGAGTCCAACTGCATTGATTCCACAGTGTACATGCACCCTAACTAGCAGAAAGAGAATACTTTTCTAAATATGCAAGTATCCTATGCTATATACATCACTCTTAACACACAAGGCGTATATTCAAATAACAAAATCAAGGAAGCAGGATGATGGTGGTGGTGATGGTGGTGGTGGTGATGATAATGATATAATTAATTTATTACCCGCCTCTCCTTGTGGCTTGAGACAGTTGGTCTGAGTTCCTCTACGGAGGTGAGAAGATCAGGATATAAAAGTTTTAAATAAATAAATTCAATAATATAACATAGTTGAAACTGCAAAATAGAATCAAGCACTATTGAAATACATATAACAAATAAATACAGTAAGATGCATCTTAAAATTTACTGATGAAAAACAGGTTAAAATCCACAATTTAAAATACAATCTTTCATAGCCATTCTTTTAAGGAATAGTGGGAAACAGCACCTTGCTTCTTGTCTTTGGAAACAACAGTCTGGATTAAAGTTAGCACTCTTTGGATACGATAATAATAGGATCATCATTAACCAGGGTTTGTTATATTTCACTCTTGAAATAGCTTCTGTAACAGAGGATGGACACAGGAACTCTGAGCAGGGCTTCATCTCTGTTTGTCTGTATCTATCGGTTGTGGTATGAAATTGAAATAGGCTAAGCTTCCATCGCTTCGAGCAAGCTTTTTCATTACCAGCTTCTTCTCTCTCTTTTTGCCTCCCCCAAATTGCAATGTAATTCAGATTGACAGCTGCTTTGTTGGATCTTGGAAGAAAAGTCTCAGTTTTCCTTCTTTTTCTTGAATCTGTTATATATGAGTATCTTGGGAGGTGCGGGGGAAGACATATTTAATGAGTTTAAATAATTGAAAAAATAACTAATGGACACCCTAGGCTTCCATTGCCACCCATTGCTTTTCAAATACTCTTTGTTTCTTAGAAGTAATGTCTCTAGATAGATAGGCAGAATGCCTCATTACTGTGCTATCATTTTGCCTTATTTCTCCGGATGTATCTTTTCAGATGTCAGTTTGATCTGTGAAGCTTGTTTCAAGTCCATTTGCTGCTCAGTATTTGCTTCCTCTACCTAAATCAATCTGTTCATTTATATCGAAATGCATGGGTCCCGCGTGCACATACACAGGAAATGTGATTGAATAGAAAGGGGGAGAAAAGTGGTGTAGGGACTAATCTAGCAACACCATGGAGACCAACTGATTTATTTTAGCTGGAGCTTTCAAAGTCGTCAGCCCATTTCTTTGGACCCACTTATGAAGGGATATAAAAGGGTCTTTAAGCCCATTTACATAGTTGCGGAAGTAGATCTGAGTGTAATAATATACATAAAGATACATAAACTGTGACCCTAGCCATAAATCCTGAAAGGGTGGTATGAAGATGATACAGATTGTTCATGTGGCTTCTCTGATAATATTGATGCATGCAAGTAATACATCTGGTTATCAAAAATTAGTTTTCTTGAAATCAAAACCTCATCAGACATATTTAATAATTACAGTGAGGTTTTTCCTATACAGGTTTTTCTCCATTAACAATCAAACGGTTGTTGGAAAGTGGTGAGTGGTGGTTGCTTATTTTTTTAAGAATTCTAGCCTCTATCAATAGGAGTATAGTGTCTACATCAGGGGAAGTCATAGGACTTCATCACATGCAATAAAACCAGCATTTGTACACATTTAAGAAATGGCTACCTATGCAACCCATCTCATGATGCAAGCTCAAACCATGGGTTACAGATATTTCCCCATTTCTAAAGTGTGCTTCTTAGTTTGAATGGCATTTGACTTCTTTTTTTAATTCACTGCTTAGAGACATGAAAAAACATGTGATGGAAACTCCCCATTATCTGCTTATAAAGATAAAGATAACGTTGTTCTGGAGGAAGGAACCAATATTTATTTATTTATTTTCAGGATTTTCATTCTGCCCCTTTATTTTATTTATACATCACCTCTCTCCTGTATAGGATTCTATGTATTTATTTACAGTATTTATATTCCACCTTTCTCACCCCAATGGGGACTCAAAGCAGATCACAGATATGGCAAACATTCAATGCCGTTATACACCGACAAGACAGATAGGCTTTTGCATCTTTGGTATCTTGGAAGGTGTGCTCGGTTCTGGCCACGTGTGTGTGTGTGTGTGTGTGTGTGTGTGTGTTGTCTCTCCATTTTTCCCTGCTGAAGCGATTTTTTTCATAAAATTCCTCTTTGATTGAACTACAGGCATTTTTTTCTGGCATTTCATTATGGGTGCCTTAAATACCTTCCTACTTAAGTGGTAATTATTTATCTACTCACATTGCTGTTCTCAAAACTGCTAGGTAGGCAGAAGCTGGGCTAAAGGACAGGAGCTCACTCTGACCTTTGAACTGTCAACTTTTTGGTTGGTAAGATTTACTGCAGCTGGCGGCTAACCTGCTGTGTTAAAGCCTGGCCGAGATGGGAAGTATAGAATCCTTTTTTCTGCCATAATATTTAGAACTGGAGAGGAAGTAACAGTATTTTTTTATTTTTAACAATGTAAATTCAGTAGTTATCTTTTGAATTGAGTGGTATCTTTACTTATACATTGTAATATAGAATAATATAGAAGAAATCCTGTTTGATGGTCTCGTGTAAAAAGTACTTCCGCAAGAACAAACACAAGGAATGTCTTCAAGTAAAAGAAAACCAGGGAAGAGACAGTGGGAGGACAATGTCTCCCATGTGATGGGAAAGCAAATGGATAATTTGAAAAGAAAGTTGGTGAAAACCTTTTGAAGGAAAGTGCAAAGAATCATTAAAAATATGCAAGAAGTTTTAACAATTTCACCCAGCAAAGTGAAAACTATAAGCATTTCCATGCAGCAAAAAGAAGCTAAAACTAATAATGTTTTCCTTCCCTCATGGAATTATTTGAATTATTGCACCATTTATTTTATTTTTTAAAAAGTATTGCTTTTTGAGTGACATTAATGTAAAATGTTTGTCTTATGGATGAAACTAATTATAAAGTAGGCATGGGGCCTATAAGAATTTAAAGCTGGCTATTCCAGGCCAACTCACTGTTTTCATAGGAGAGTCTTCTGTCTTTGTGAATAGTGAGCCTATCAGGCATTTTGGCCCTGGGATGTTTTAATAATTCAGTTTTTTCCCCTTATGACCCTCTCTGTCTTTAATATTTTGAAAATAAAGCAAGTGAACAAACTCCAGAGTTCTAGGTTGGAGAAAACAAAGACACTAATTATGTTTGTTGCCACAGTGCAAACATATAAGAATTTTATAGCAGATAGAACAAACCTTGGCAGATCCACATCCGTGGGCTGAGAAAGATGAGATGCTATTCTCCAAGGTGTCATACAAAGACACAGGAGGGAGTTGAAGAAGTTTTTGCTTCTGCTTCCATAATTGGAAAGATATTGTTTCAGGATGGTGGAGGTTTAGTATTCATAATTGTTCCCTTCTTATTGCATCTAGCATCCCTCTCGGTAGTTCTTCTGTACCTTTTTAGGTGGTGGTGTTGGATTCTTATGAACCTCTGATGAAATCTACATGTAAACAAGTGTGCACAAACTTTTGCATATCGTTTATTTTCTTGCTTTTCAAATTGATTTTCTTCTCAGACTGGGAAAAAAGCCAAAGAACTTGAAAAGACTAATTTTTTAACAGAAAATCCACTTTGTTGTCCATTTGTTCAGTCGCTTCCAACTCTTCGTGACCTCATGGACCAGCCCACGCCAGAGCTCCCTGTCAGCCATCACCACCCCCAGCTCCTTCAAGGTCAAGCCAGTCACTTCAAGGATATAATCCATCCATCTTGCCCTTGGTTGGCCCCTCTTCCTTTTTCCTTCCTTTCCCCCCAGCATAATTGTCTTCTCTAAGCTTTCCTGTCTTCTCATGATGTGGACAAAGTACTTCATCTTTGCCTCTACTATCTTTCCCTCCAATGAGCAGTCGAGCTTTATTTCCTGAAGTGTGGATTAGTTGGATCTTCTCATGGTCCAAAGCACTCTCAGAACTTTCCTCCGACACTACAGTTCAAAAGCATCACTCAGCCTTCCCTATGGTCCAGCTCTCACATCCAAAGGTTACTAAGGGGGACACCATTGCTTTGTTGCCAGTGTGATGTCTCTACTCTTCACTACTTTATCAAGATTGGACATTGCTCTCCTCCCAAGAAGTAAGCATCTCCTGATTTCCTGGCTGCAGTCTACGCAGTAATCTTCGCACCTAGAAATACAAAGTCTGTCACTGCCTCCACGTTTTCTCCCTCAATTTGCCAGTTATCAATCAGACCAGTTGCCATAATCTTGTTTTTTTAATGTTTAACTGCAACCCAGCTTTTGCACTTTGTTCTTTCACCTTGATTAGAAGGTTCCTCAGCTCCTCCTCACTTTCGGCCATCAAAGTGGTATCATCTGTATATCTAAGGTTGTTAATGTTTCTTCCAGCAATTTTAACCCCAGCCTTACATTCATCAAGCCCCGCACATCGCATGTGTTCTGCATACAAGTTGAATAGGTTGGGTGAGATTATATAACCCTGCCATATATCTTTCCCAATCTTGCACCAGTCTGTTGTTCCATGGTTAGTTCTTACTGTTGCTACTTGGTCATTATGCAGATTCCTCAGGAGAGAGACAAGGTGATTTGGTATGCCCATACCACCAAGAATTTGCCACAATTTATTATGATCCACACAGTCAAAGGCTTTAGAATAGTCAATAAAGCAGAAATAGCTGTTTTTTTTCTGAAACTCCCTGCCTTTCTCCATTGTCCAGCGGATATTGGCAATTTGGTCTCTTGTTCTTCTGCCTTTTCTAAACCCAGCTTGAACATCTGGCTAATCTCTCTCCATGTATTGCTGGAGACTTCCTTGCAGAATCTTGAACATTACCTTACCGGCATGAAAAACGAGAGCCACTGTATGAATTTTTGAGCATTCTTTAGCATTGCCCTTTTTTGGTATGGGGATATAAGTTGATTGTCTGATGGCCATTCTTGTGTTTTCCATATTTGCTGGCATATGGCATGCATCACCTTGACAGCATCATCTTTCAAAATTTTGAACAGTTCAGCGTCGTCTCCTACTGCCTTGTTGTTAGCAATGCTTCTTAAGGCCCATTCAACCTCACTCCTCAGGATGTATGGTTCTAACTCCTCAGGATGTATGGTTCACCACACTGTCAAAACTTTCCTCAATATTATTATCCTTCCTATACAGATCTTCTGTATAGTCTTGCCACCTTCTCTTGATCTCTTCAGCTTCTGTTAGGTCCCTGCCATCTTTGTTTTTGACTATGCCCATTTTTGCCTGAAATTTACCTCCAATGTTTCTAATTTTCTGGAAGAGGTCTCTTGTCCTTCCTATTCTGTTGTCTTCTTCCACTTCCATGCATTGCTTGTTTAAAAATAGTTCCTTATCTCTTCTGGCTAACCTTTGGAGTCGTGCATTTAACTGGGGATATCTCCCCTTATCACTGTTTCCTTTTGCTTTCCTCCTTTCTTGGGCTACTTCCAGTGTCTCAGCAGACAACCATTTTGCCTTTTTGGTTTTCTTTTTCTTTGGGAACTACTTTGTTGCCACCTCCTGAACAATGTTGCGGACTTCTGTCCATAGTTCTTATTTATTAAATTGAGTCCCTTAAATATGTTATTCACTTCCACTGCATATTCACTAGGAATGTTAGTGAGATCATATCTTACTGGTCTGTTGTGTTTTCCCTGATCTCTTTAGTCTTATTCTAAATTGAGCAATAAGAAGTTCGTGATCTGAACTACAGTCAGCCCCAGGCCTTGTTTTCACCAACTGGATGGATGTCTGCCACCTTTGGCTGCAAAGGATGTAGTCAATCTGATTTTGGTGTTGCCTATCTGGTGAAGTCTATGTATAGAGTCATCTAAATCCACTACAACAAGGAAAATTTCAAATGATAGGATGGAAAACAAAGTCATATGTACCTTCAGTTCATGTACAACTTTAAGACCTTCCATGGACTCCCTCAGTTAAGAACTCCCAATCTATCTTGATCATCACTCTTTCAAATGGAATGGTGCTGAGGTTCCACTTTTACTGCTGTGCTCGCATCCTATGGAATCCTGGGATCTGGGTAGGCATCATTTTATTTCTTTAATTGATGTATTCATGCCCAGACCTATATCAAAGATGCCAGAGTGGTTTGTTAAATGAATTAAAACAATAACATAATTAAATAAACATATTAAATTGCAGGAATAAATTAAAATCAGATTTAAAATATTATAAAAACTATGTAAACCATATCTGGGTTGAGTTGATGAGACCCAAAGACTTTGGAGAACTGCCATGTTTTAACCTGGCACCTAAATGACATGAGTGTTGGCACCAGTCAGGCTTTCAAGGAGAGAGCAGTCCACAGTTAGGGTGCTATGGATGGGAAGGCTCTCTCTACCTCAACAGAGGATGATCAGTATTTCCATCTGGGGAACTGCAGCAAATGCTGTTAAACTATAACTTTCTTTATTGTCCCCAGGCATCTTGGTTAGGCCCTTTCATAGCTGCTATCTAATTCTCTCTTTCATCCATAGTTTCAGCTGCAGTCATTGCAGGTTGTATGCAGCAGCTTGTGGGCTGAAGAGGATCGGTGTTGTGATGTCCCAGCACTGGTAAGAATGGAGAACCAGCTCCTTTTCATCATGGGTTTTTTTGTAGTATAGCGTCTAAATACGCTATACTACCCTCTGATTTTGGAAGCTAAGCAGAGGCCGCTCTGATTAGTACTTGGATAAGGGATGATGGATCCACCAAAGAAACAGTGGCCCTCATCACTGGGCTCGTGCATGACCACTAACCACTGGGCTTGTGCATAGATTTGTTTTGGACATTTGCCTTTGATTTGCTCAAATTGTTTGGCTTGTTTGGATGCCCATAATGGCAAGGGCTTTGCCACCATGTTTTTAAAAAACCAAAAAGGACCATGTGGCTGCCAGTTGCGTCTACCTACTATTCTATTCAGGATCATGCAGCTTGAGGAGAGGCTGCTGCATGCTCACACATGGTTTCCCAGTGAGCCCTGCCTGTTGGGCAAGTCAGAATAGAAGAAAGCCATGACATGTCTTACACAAGCTATGTCTGTTTAATGAAGTGAGTGCCTCTATTGCTCAATTGTGTTCTGGATCTTGAGAGAGGGGCTTCGATCTCTCTCCTCCCTCCTTTCTTCCAGAAAGTATTTAAAATATACTCTTATTAATAATTAGAATTTCATCAAAATTTCAGCAAAAAAGTCTCATTCTCAGTAAAACCTGCCTATCTAAACCTACCACCAATACCTAATAATTTCTTTCCTTTGCAATCTCATCACAAGTTCTCTCTGTTGTTTTATTATATTTCTCTCTGTTATCTCTGCCTTCTTAATTTCATTTAATAATCATAATTTGGCTGTTGCCTATAATAATAAAACTTTTGGGCTTCTGTGGAAGCTTTGCCAAGCCAACAGAACCCATCTTCTTTCGCTAACTCCAACCTCTATCAGGACATAAAATATTATTGTTATTATTGTTGAAGGCTTTCATGGCTGGAATCACTGGGTTGTTGTAGGTTTTTCGGGCTGTATGGCCATGTTCTAGAAGCATTCTCTCCTGAAGTTTTGCCTGCATCTATGGCAAGCATCCTGAGGTTGTGAACATGACCATACAGCCTCAAAAACCCACAACAACACATTGTTACTATTGTTTGTACTATTCATAAGAATTGTACAAGCAAAACACCACGAACCCAAGTTCTACCAGCCTTCCTCTACAATCCTATCCTTTGCAAACAATCTGCCTTCTTAATTTCATTTAATAATAATTCGGCTGTGGCCTAATAATAATAAAGCTATTTGGCTTTACCTTCAGGAGTAAATTGTAATTAAAACATCACAAAACCCTGCCTGTTTATGCAAGCAATCAGCCAGCTACATACAGCCACATCCATCAGCCCTAGTCTCCATCTTCTCCAGTTGCCAGCTGCTCACCTCCCTGAGCTGAAGTCATCCTTCTCCCCTTTTCCGAGCCCCTCCATTCCTTTTTTTGGGGGCTGCTGCCTCCTTGATTTTTTTCCAGTGGCTCATACAGAAGTGTTTTTCTAATAAGGGGACATGCTGCTTGCTTGCTTGTGGGTGGTGGAGAAGTGCATCTTTGACATTTGGCAGTAAGGAACGGTGTCCTGTTGCTGCTTCTGGAGAAGTTACAGGATAGGAGCAGAGAGTTGGGGGGGGGGGCCCTTTTGGGAATTTTTAAAAAAGATTTTATTTCTGGAAATAAAAGAAATTCCTAAAATCAGGGGATGACTCAAACAGTATAAAACTTGGTGGGCTAGCAGTGATAGATGTGTCCTCCAGGTGTGGCTATTTTCATCCTGATATCCCTAAAAATGATGGGATGAGGAGCCTTTGAAGCCTTCCCATTAATGCCAATGGGCCAGATCTTGTGGCATTTTCAGACTATGGACAGAAAACAGTTTTTTGAACAGCTTCCCACTTTTGGGAGGTGCTCAAGAACAGATCCATGGTCCCTCGAAATTCAGATAGCAGAAATTGATTGTAGTTCAACTGAAATGCACAATTCTACTAAGCACCAGGCCTAGTTTTCAAAAGCTTCCAAGATCCGATATGGTAACTTTTGGGTATTTAAGATGGTAGTAGTGAACACTAAAGAAGAGAGAAAACTGCTAGTGTAGACTGGACATTATTTGTGAACATGGAATATTCATTGACAGTTTGATTGTGGACAGTGGAACTAGGTGAATGGTGAAATAGAATGAATGTTGTTCTTCACACTGTAATATTTTACTTTACTTGGTGTTTATGTATTTAGATTCCTACCTTTTATTTCCCAATTTCAGAGGGATGAAGAGGTTTGCCCCAGCCTGCTTCCTTCCTGCAGCTGCACTTCAGCGATCCCAGGTCTTCCAGGGCCACCAGGTCTTCCAGTAAGCTAAATTTCCAATTACAGTTTCCTGAAAAGTGATCAGACTTTCATTGTTTTGGGTAATGAAGAAATAGGGCTGTCCTACCAAGATGAGAAAACAATTTATGGGAATACTTAGGTTGACCATAATGCCATAAGAAGATGGAGTTTTGTTGAAGAAACTCTCTGCTCAACCAGGGAGTGTTTTTTGAATGTGCAAAGTTTCCTTGAGGCTCTTGGAAACCTGAAGGAAAATCGGCTTAAGCACTTTTACAACATTCTGACCACACATCCTCAACAAACTGGAGCTTCCTACTGATTTCACTTGCAACCTGAAATGTAAGGAGAAATTCAGTATTTGCAGTTATCTATCAATACCTGCTTACATATTTTCCCTTAGTGCTCAAATATTGGCTGATATATATATATTTGATGGACTCCTGCTGGTTATATAGTGTTGCTGGATGATCTTTCATAACTGCTATAAATAATAAAGTGTATGTTTGTTTCAGTGCCAGGTTGCTCAGTTTAAATGCCAAAATCCTGCTGTCTTCAATGTACTATAGACTCTAATCTTTGACCCGTAAATGGACAGAAGCCTATGAACCCTAATGGCCTCTTGCATACTGCCAAAAAGAGGGCACAAAAGGACACATGTTTGCATAATGTTTCATGTGCTAAGACAGAGAGAGAGAGAGAATATTTAAAACACATTCTAAATAGATATGCAGTATTCATAATTCACAATAGTGGGGCAGACTTTTACTTGATGAACTGGGTTGCCTCACTCTTGTTGGAATTCAACCCCTCACTGCTCAAGTCTTCTCAGTGAGGACAAGTTAGCATTAGAATAGTCTGAGGGTTTCCCTTCCTCCATGTCTCCTTTATGACAGTTGGGAATGTATCTATTTTCTTCTCTCCTCTCCTCTCTGTTTCTGTTCTCATTCTGGTTGGTTGTTTTAAATGAATACTTTTCGACTGCAAGCTTTTTGAATCTGACTTCTACCTTCTTCCATTTTAGTGTGGAGAGTATGTGCTATGTGCTTTGAGATCTCTCTGTGTGTGTGTCAGAGAGATGTAGAGATTGGTGTCCCCCCCTCTTGAATCCTTAGAAGAGATGGGTGTTAGAGTAGCTCAGACCCATTTCTTGATTATTAAGAAATGCACTTATTTCTTATTATTGTAAATAAACCTTTTGTGATTTTTAAAGATTGGACTCTGCATGTTTGCCCACTAAGCTCTGAATTATTTCCAGTCACATCACACAGCAACTAATGCTTTTCTAGCTGAGAGCTGTTGCTCAATTTTTGTATCCTGTTTATGTTTTTGGATGCTCTGTTTTATTTTAGGGTAGTTTTTCTTCTAATGTCTCTTACTATCTAAAACATGATGGCTTGTTCTGTGCAGCCCTATGGATGGAGGGGTGACTAGCTATGGGAATGGGGACACCTCCAAAGGAGAACTCTGCCCCTTAAATACAATGTTCCTTAAAAAAAGGGAGTGGGGTGGGATTGGAACTGAAAACGAAAGAGGAAATTTCATCTCACTATACAAATGTATCTTGGTTTCAGTATATACAAATTAAAGAACATTTTAAGCAGGATAAAAGCTTGGTTTTAGTGATTTGGATGAATTTTGGGATAAAATATTGTTAGGAGAAAAGAAAATAATTACAAGCATATATAATAAACTTATTGGATGGGCTACAGAAACAAAGGAGATTAAAAATTCTATGATTCGGTGAGCAAGAAATAGAAGAACAGTTCAGCTGAGAGAGTGGGAGCAAATCTGGTATAAACGATTAAAGTATACCTATGCCTCAGACCTCCAGGAAAATTGGCTAAAGTTGCTACACCGAAGGTACATTACACCAAAAAAATTGGGAATTATGTATAAAAATATGGATAAAAAATGTTGGAAGTGTTAATCTCAGGAAGGGTCATTTTACCACATGTGGTGGTCCTGTGAAAAAACAACTGAGTATTGGAAAATGATACATGCAGAATGTAAAAAAATCTTGAATATTGACTTCCCTATGAAATCAGAATATTATTTATTAGGAATGTTTGAAACATAGATGTTTAATGATATCAATACTGAAAAACTATTTACCTTTTTGGCAACAGCTGCTAGAATTCTTTTGGAAGAAAGAATCGATCCCTCCAAAGACACAATGGTTGGACAAAATAATAGAGATTAAGGACATGTATGAGTTGACTTTTTGGCTTAGACAAAATAATGGGAAAGGAATGAAAAGGACAGATTGGAAAGCCTTGGAAGACTACCTGAAAAAAAGAACATTAAGTAAACATAATATTGATAGAAGGAATAGAAGTTGGAGGGAAAATATTTTTGTAGTTTTTTTTTATTTTTTTGTTTATTTTTTGGAAAGATTTTTCTCTCTGTTAATTTCCTTTTTGGAAAGGAAGTACGGAAATACAACTAAAATTAAAGAAAGGCAAAGGAATGTCACGATGCACGGACTTGACCGGCCCCTTAATCACACACACAGAGACGGACTGAAGGCTAACTACTTTATTGAATATAAAAACAGTTCAAAGATAATGTCCAATAGAATATAAAAGCAATCCAAAAAGCTTGAAGTAACAATGTCCAAGGTAACGTGGCAAATAGGCCAAAAGCTTAGCAAGGCTCCGCAAGACTATGCGGATCAGGAACCAAGGCAAGGCTCCGCTCAACCAGGCGGATCAGGAACAAGGCAAGGCAAGGCAAGGCAAGGCTTGATGACCACTGGCTAGTTTAGCTTCGTGGTCCCACTCCGCTTCACGCCTATTCAGATGAGACGTGGCCGGAGCATTGAGGATTCGTTCCCACGGATCCTATACTTAATCTCTCGGCTGAGGTCCCCGACGCTCTAGGCTTCTTCGTCTCCAATCGCTGCTGACGGACCTCGGCCGGTCTATGCTCTTGGACCATCCCCTTCTGCTAGACTCGATGTTCCGTCTCCTATCAAAGGTTCGACCTTGTCTCTCCGCAGCTGTGTTTCTATCTCCCTGAGAGCTCTCCTCCCTAGAAGCTTCCCAGCCGCTTTCTTCCATGTTTTCACTTACTAGCTCCTGAGAATCTCTCCCACCCGGATGCTCGTAGCTGCCAGAATCACTGTCTTCCATCTGCACCTGGTTATCTATGTCTTCGCTAGGGCCAAACAACATTTCTTCCCATGCCAAGCTCTCTGTGGGTGAAGGAGGCCCGTCAGGGGAAAGCTGCCCTTCGCCCCAGTCATCTAGCTCATCCTCTGAATCTGGTTCTGGTACTGCTGGCCCTAATGCTAATGGGACCCCGGGTCCTGACCCCTGCCCTCCAGGCACAAACGAGAACTGCTGTGCTACAAGGAAGAACAAAAGTCAAATCTTATTTTATTTTTTTTCTTCCTTTTCTCTTCTTTCTTTTTCTCTTTTCCTCTTTCTTCCCTTTTTTACTGAGAAGTTTGTAAAATGCTGGTGTTTGATGTGTAATTGTGGATAGATGTTTGTTGGTAGATTTGTGAGCTGTGTTATTTTAGAATATCCTATGTAATAATGAATAAAAATTACTTGAAAAATACAATTTTCCTTCAGAACCAAAGTGCATACAGTTTGGTTTGGTTTGTTTGTTTATTGTTTTGTACAGAAAACAGCATTGTCTGGACAGGAAACAACATTTTCTGGACTGAAACTATAATATATAAAAATAAAATCCTGTTTCTTGCACAGAAATTTTATTTTCTGCCTCCCCAAAAAAATCACTTGTGAATTTTGTACAAAATAAGCCCCAGACTGCTAATATTTTCATCACTCCAGATTTCTTTTGGTCAAGATTTCTCAACATTTGAGAAACGCTTATTTTGACTGCATTTTTAATACATTAAAATATTATTTCTGTTATTTGACCCTATAAGCTCAAAGCCGCCTTCTTGCCATTGTCATTGCAAGCGAATAAAATGCAGATTACCCTGACCGACAAAGTCAGAAGCACTCTGAGAAATGAGAATGTAGCCCCATTATTGTAATAGGATGTTTTCCTGCATTCACCTTTAACAGACTTCCCTGCTTTTAACTTACATGAGGTATGACAAATAAGATATATTTAATGCAGAGTGCTGTTTGCTGTTGGAAATAAAAGTAGGTTGGCCAGTTAGCAAAAGAAGCTTTCAGTTGTATTCCCTGCTACACTGTCAAAGTCAGGTCAGGTTCACCCAGGTTTCAGTGTCAGATGATGGGGTGTGTGTGTGTGATTTGAAGTGGATGAGAAAGGTACTCATATTTTCTTCTTGTTTGTTGAGATTTCACCCCCCTCCCCCCGGCCCACCGAGTTCATTCTATCCCATTTCTGTATCAGTCCATGAATGCTTTTAAAAAAATCTATGCACATGTTTATATTGTAATTCCCCTAACGTGCAGAGACTTTTCAGTGGTATATGCATGTTTTCTATTATGCTGAATGCATTTAATAATAATAATAATATTTTCTTTTTTCAGTGCATTTTAATCAAAGAACATAATCACAAAATATGAAGAGGTGCTGGATAACTGTGCCCCGTTTTCTGTATTCGTTCAGGAAAACAGTGATACACAAGCAATGAGTTTACCACACAGGTAACTGGGATACACAAGTATAGACTTCACAATAGCAAAGATAACAAAAATATAATGTGTCACCTTTGGGTCCATGGAATTACCTATGATGGGGCCATGTTATCGCACGATTATATTATTTCCATGAAACGCCTCCTTGTATAGCACCTGGCCGCTTGATAAAGCCGTTTATCGGCGAAACAGACGGGCCCACTGCAGCTGAAGCCGTTGCGGCGTGCCCGGCGTTTCTCTGGCACTGGGGACTGCTACTTGTGTATCTCTCCAGCGGAGCCCCTCCCAGGACGACGTGAGGGGCTCGGGTTACCAGTCGCAGCGCATCGTGCGCTTTGCTCCAGGCAAACAGCCTTAGTGAGCAGGATTTCCAGGCATTTGCCTTGGCCGCTAATTACAGGCTTGGATCACGCCGGGAATATTCCACCCGATTACCTCATTGCTGTGATTCCCATCCCCGCGAACTGTGTTTCCCCATTGAGCCGCTTCACCTCAGCTCCTGGAACTCCGCCCGGTGACTACACTGCGCTCCATTTATTGGTATTTTCACCCTCTATATTGTTACTGCGAGCGCCGGGGGGCACTTATGTCACTGCCCCCTCACAGTTTGTACCTTGTGCTTTGTTATTCAATACACATTATATTTTTGTTATCTTTGCTATTGTGAAGTCTATACTTGTGTATCTTCGTTCAGGAAAGGCAAATTAAGGATGCATCTAAACTAGGCATGGGCAAACTTCAGACTTCCAGGTGTTTTGGAGTCCATGCCTGTTTGCCTATGCCTGACTATACTGTAGTAGAATTAATGCAGTTATACACAACTTCAACTGCCATGGCTCAATGCTGGGAGTTGTAGTTTTGCATGGTTTACTTTTTACCTTTTTCTGCCAAAGAATATTGATGTCTCACCAAACTACAATTCCATGATTCCATGGCAGTTAAAGTGGTGTCAAACTGCATTAATTTTACAGTGTAGATTAGGTTAGTTTATATTAAAAGCTGAAACAATTGAAGCATGTAAGCTAAGAGGATTTTGCAACCATCCCTACTTTATTTCCTTTGAACATGGGCAATGTGCTACAAGTAAGTTTAGTTTGGAGAAGAGAAAAAGGAGATGTGGGATGATAGCTACCTTTACATAGCTGAAGGGATGCCACTGAGAAGGTGGAGTGAGCTATTTTCTGCTGCCCCTGACAACAGAAAATGAACCAATAGACTCACATTACAAGAAAAGAGTTCCTGCCTATGTAAACGTTAGGAAGAATTCATTTATTGTCAGCACAGTTCAACAATGGAATAGATTTTAAACAATTCCTACGTTGGGAATCAGTTTTGTGATTGTCTTCTACAGGGTAGTCCTGGAAGGAGAGGACCTCAAGGAGAACAGGGTGAACCTGGTCCCAAGGTGAGTGCTATGACATCTAACTCAATTATGATTCAAATCTGGGGTAAATCTTGGGATCAAAAATGTGACCTGCAGAAAATACTGCCCAAAGAAGGACTTTGGACTGTAGACACCATCAGGCATTGCTCACATATATTTCTTTTCTTTACCTAAAATAAATATTTTCTAGAATGAACCTTCTCCTTAACCATTAGACCCATAAAGTCAGCAGCAAAGACCTCTTCCTCCCCCTTCCCCTTCGCACCCTTTCTTCCCCCTCCTGCCGAACACTTACTTTTTCTTCTCCACTTGGGCTCCCTTCTTCAGGAGGGGAGGGAGGAAGACATGACCCGTGCGGGTGCTACTGCACAGACTTTCCCCGGGTCTTCCTCCCTCCCCCCTCCCCTCCTGAACACGCTCACGCTGCCCCCTTGGATCAAAATGGTGGCAGCGTGAGCAAAGCAAGGCAAAGTGAGCAGAGTGAGGCTGGGAAGAAGGGAGCCTGAGTGGAGAAGAAAAAGTGTTCGGCAGGAGGGAGAAGAAAGGGTATTGGAGGTTCCGATTTCCCACGGCACACCTGATGATCACTCACGGCACACTAGTGTGCCACGGCACACTGGTTGGGAAACACTGATCTATATCACTTGCCAAAATGACTTTGCTGCCTCTGAGTACTTTGCACTTCTATCTCTTGTCTTTAGCAAAAAAATGTTGTTGAAAATGTTTATTATTAACAAATATGTTGAGATTTTTCAAATTTTGCAATTTAACGAGGCTTTTGCAAGCCCCCTCCATCCAAAAAAAGATTCTATGAAATAATGAGCCATGTGGAAAAAGAAGCAAAAATGTATGAAAAATAAACAAAAAGCAAAACAGAAAAAAATCTTTAGAAAGAAATAAGCAAAAATGTGCATCCCTAGTAGGAAGCCCAGGCAATGGCCTTCATCACTGCAACACGCTCTACCTGGGGATGCCTTTGAAAACTTTGAAGACTGTTCGGAAACTTCAACTAGTCCAATGAGCGGCAGCCAGATTGCTCACTGGAGCATCAATACAAGGAGCATACCACCCCCCTGTTATGTCAACTCCACTGGCTGCCGGTCCATTTCCAAGCACAATTCAAAGTGCTGGGCTTGGCCTATAAAGCTCTATATGACTCTGGCCCAGCTTACTTGTCTAAACGTATCTCCTT
This sequence comes from Anolis apletophallus, assembly GCA_030556195.1. Taxonomy (NCBI): domain Eukaryota; kingdom Metazoa; phylum Chordata; class Lepidosauria; order Squamata; family Anolidae; genus Anolis; species Anolis apletophallus. The sequence continues at coordinate 14,935,130 of JARBWK010000005.1, read as the reverse complement.
CTACGTTCCGCCTTGTAGCCTAAGATCTGCCAGGGAGGCCTTGCTCTCGGTCCCACCAGCTTCGCAAACTTGGATGGTAGAGACGAGGGAAAAGGCCTTCTCACCCCCGCCCATGGAACTCGCTCCCCAGCAAAACCAGATCGGCTTTCTCCCTCCTTTCTTTCAGAAGAAAACTAAAGACGTGGTTGTGGAACCAGGCGTTTGGCTAAAGGATATAATTGGCACTGAACATTGAATCTGACCTTGTGACTGTTTAATGGAAAAGGCTTTATGATTGTTTGTAATTTATGGTATTGTATGTTTATCTGGTGTTTTTATTGTATTTTATTGCGGCATCGAATCGTTGCCATTGTTAGCCACTCTGGGTCTCCCTGCGGGGGTGAGAAGAGCAGGGTAAAAATGATGTGAATTAAATTAAATTAATCATCTCCTTTGTTTTGGAAGTTTGCAAGAGTATGAAGAAAGAATGGATAAATTGGCTTATATCTAAATTAAGAACAAAACTATTCCATTTGTACTCCATTCCATCCAATTTCTATACTAGTGTGCCCTTACATTGAGAATTCCAGGTTAGGTTGCTAAGAGTTTTCTGGGCTGTATGGTCATGTTCCAGAAGCATTCTCTCCTGACGTTTTGCCCATGTTTTGATGCTAAGCCTGAACATGAATCAAGGAACATGAAAGACACTGCAGGCTAATTCAAGCAGAGAAATCAGCCATAGCAGAGCACCTGATGAACTAACCTGGACACTGCACATTATTTGAGAACACAGAAATGCTGGACCACTCTAACAGTTACCATGTTACACAGAGAAGCCATTGAAATCCACAAGCACGTGAACAATTTCAGCCGAAAGAGAAAACCATGAAAATGAACAGAATCTGGCTATCAGTCTTTAAAAAATCCCCTGAAATCAGGACAGTAAATAAAGAGCAACACTCAAAAGGCAGGAGAATTACGAACAAGTATCAATCAGGGACAACGAACACTTCCCAACAAATGATTCCCCCAGACAGCAACCAGCCAGGATTTGAAACAGCAAGACCCTCAATGCTAGTCAAGGTGGCCAATTGCAATTGCACACTTGCCTCAAGAAGACATGATTTCTTTCTCCCACCCTGGACATTCCACAGATATATAAACCCCACTTGCCTAGTTTCCAACAGATCTCACAACCTCTGAGGATGCCTGCCATAGATATGGGTGAAACGTCAGGAGATAATGTTTCTGGATCATGGCCATACAGCCCAGAAAACTCACAGCAACCCAGTGATTCCAGCCATGGAAGCCTTCAACAACACAATCCCAGGTTACTTTCTCATTTAATTGTTTCATTTGGTCCTAAAACAACTTGCAAGCAAAAAAATTAAAGTTCTATTATTTTCCACTTTTTCTGGGACACATAGAAAATGTCTTTTTGTAATTTTCAACCAAAAAATAAAATAAAACTGAGAGTGGGAAGAATTGGGTTCCTCATAATGGCATAAGAAGCTGCATATGGCTCATGGGTGACACTTTGGCCTTCCCCATTTAGGACACCGTTGTTAGAGAGAAAGCATGTTTATGTTTTTTTTCCCATAAAGGATTTTCCTATAAAGTATTCCAGGCACTTAAATGGTGTCTACTCATTGACTTTTCTTTCATTCGATCTTACAGTTCTGTTATTAAATCTATGACAGGGGTTTTTTTTGCCTCCCAAATCAGTGTGACAGCCACAGAAATGAGCTTACTTTCTGCTCTAGATCAGCAGATGAAAAGAGTCAGCAACCTTGATGCTACATTGCTGAAAGCTTTGGAAAATGTTGAAATTTATTATTGCAACGTTGGCAGCTTCTGTTCTGTCCTTTCACATGTCACATTGAAAGGGAGATGTGCCAAAATGTAGAATTGGACTTTCTGATCAAAGCGGAAGATTCATAATAGTGTTTTAACATAAGGTGAATACCAGGGATCAACTATCAATCAGAATGTAAATCAGGATTTTTGAATCAAAATGTGTATGCCTGTCATTGGTAAAGTGCTTACTGTGGCTTTGAAAACAATAATAGAAATGTAGTGTTGAAAGGGGCCACTTGGTTATCCAACACAACCCACTGTCAGTGGAAGAACCCACTAATAAATCATCCCTGACAGGTGGCCATCCAAACTCTTTTAACAAAACTCCAATGGGGGAGAAGCCACCACCTTTCAACATGAGCTAATTCACAATTGAGCAGCTCTTACCAATGCAAAGTTTTTTCCTAATAATTGAAGCTTCAAAGAAAACTAACTTTTTCTTGTTCTCATGGAACATCTAGACTGTGGGATCAATGCAGCCTGGCAGCACTTTTACTGCTGTGGCTAAATGTTATGGACTCGTGGGAGTTGGAGGTTGGTGAGGCACCAGCACTATCTGGAAGAAAGGCTAAAGACCTTGTCAAACTTCAGTTCCCAGGATGCTATAGCTTTGAGTCATGGCAGTTAAAGTGGGGACTATTACATTAATTCTACATTAATTCTGCTGGTCCAGTTCCAAGCACAATTCAAAGTGTTGGTCTTTTAAAAAATAATCGTTATTGAGTTTTACAACATGCACGTTTTTTTTAAAAAAAGAAGAAGATATACACATAAAAGTAAAGAAAAAGTGCTGGTCTTGACCTATAAAGCCCTTTATGGTTCCGGCCCAGCGTACCGAACGTATCTTCCTCTACATCCCACCTCAGAGCTTAAGATCTTCTGGGGAGGCCCTGCCCTTGGCCCTGCCTCTGTCACAAATGCGCTTGATGGGGACGAGGGAAAGGGCCTTCTCGCTGGTGGCGCCCCGCCTGTGGAATTTGCTTCCCAGCGAAATTATGTTATCCACATCCCTCCTTTCCTTCAGAAATAAATTAAAAATGTGGTTGTTGGACCAGGCCTTCGGGTAGCACACCAGCAATGAGCCAGTAAGTTGAAGGTGAACCCGGCGAAGACGGAGATCTTGTGGCTGGGCCGCCTGGGGGGGGGGGTAGAGACCCAGTTGCCGACATTCGACGGCGTGGCTCTTCGCCCGCAACCATCAGTAAAGAGCCTAGGGGTCCGGCTGGACGCCCAGCTGTCTATGGAGGCGCAGATTGCCTGAGCCTGCAAGATAGCTTTCTACCACCTACGACAGGCAAAACGTCTGGCTCCTTACCTCTCCCGCTGCGACCTGGCCACAGTGATCCAAGCCACAGTCATCTCGAGGCTCGATTACTGTAATGCGCTGTACATTGGCCTACCCTTGTCGGCGATCTGGAAACTCAAGCTGGTGCAGAATGCTGCAGCACGTCTGCTCTCAGGAGCATCAAGATCTGCCCATGTGACTCCACTCTTGCGCGAGCTGCACTGGCTTCCTATTGAATTCCGGGTCACCTTCAAGGTGTTAGTTTTAACTTTCAAGGCCTTATATGGTTTGGGGCCAGTGTACCTGAGGGAGCGGCTTACCCCTTATGTGCCCAGGAGATCACTGCGCTCAGAGGGGCTCAATCTATTGGATGTGCCGGGCAGTAAGGTCTATAGACTTGCTAGCACGTGGCAGAGGGCGTTTGCCGTAGCTGCGCCAACCCTGTGGAACACCCTCCCTGACGAGCTGCGAGCCATCCGGGACTTAATGCTGTTCCGCAGAGCCGTAAAGACCTGGCTATTCAGACAGGCATTTGGCCCATAACCAATGCCGTGTTATCAGCATCCTGTTGTGTCGCTGTCAGAATTTTATTTTAACTGGGGGTTTTAATCTGGTTTTATTGCATTTTATGTGTTTATCTGTTTTTAACTCTTTAAACCGCTCTGGGCTCCAGAGAGAGCGGTATATTAAGTCGAACGAATAAATAAATAAATAAAATAAATAAATGATAATGGTAATGACGACAATTGCTATGGAAATGTTCTATGGACAAGCTTCTAATAGAGTCTCTGGTCATAGAAATTTGGCTTAGACTAGGCCACCAGGCTGTGATGTTTTAAACGGTTTTTAAATTGAATTGATTTAATGTTTTTATCTATATGTAATTATTGTATGTTTATGTGTATATAGGGACATTGAATTGTTGCTGGCTGTAAGAGTCCTGTTCCCCCCACCGGGGGAGGGGGGGCTACAAATATTTGAAATAAATAATAAGTAAATAATAAATATAGTTTAAATGTATCCTAATAAGCCTGCTTCCTTAGATGCAGGAATAATGTGTTTTGCCCTCTAGGCACTAGGATTATTATGAAAAATAACTATTTCCAAAACTTGGAAGTCCATAGGCAAAATGGTCAATAGCTGTGTTGGATGGAGAATTCAGAATGAGATCTGACCATATGACCGTCTTAGACATTGCAAATAAGATAGATAGTGCACCTTGCAGAAGATATACTAATGTTTTGATATATATATATTTTGTTTCTGATTATTTTAGGGTGAGCCAGGTTCACCTGGTCAGGTTGGACCAGAAGGTCCAGGAGGACATCAAGGAACTTCCGGTTCCCAAGGGCTGACTGTGCAGGGTCCTATTGTAAGTGGTTCTGGGAAATTTGGTCCCTGAAAATAACTATTCCAAGATTTTATCAATTGGGATGTCATGGAAATCTGAGGATTGAGCACATAGAGTGCATCAAACTGGATGCAATTTGACATCACTTTAACCACCATAGCTCAATGTTATGGGATTCATGAGAGTTGTCGTTCTCCAAGATGTTTAGCCTTCTCTGCCAAAGAGTGCTTTACCAAATTGCAACTCCCATAGCATTGAGCCATGGCAGTTCAAATGGGGTCAAACTGCATTCATTCTACAGTGTAAAAACACACTTAGACAACTACTTCTGACTCTTTCAAGAAGAATGTGGGGAATGGGAGACAGCTTTCTCATGAGCAGGTTGTGCATGTTCTTGTTCTCACTAAAACTACTATACTTGAAAGTTACCCTCTTCATGTGATAGTAAGTCTCTTAGAAATACAAAGGTTTTCATCTTTATTTTCATCTGTGAATGACTGCAAGCTAGATTAATTTGTGTAAACACATCTTTCTCCTCTTCTCCAAAACATCTGTAATTTTTGTTGCATTCTAATTCAAGGGGCCACCAGGTATTAAAGGGGACAAAGGAGACAATGGCAACCCAGGGATACAGGTAATTGGAATACATATATCATTTGCTTTTTGATTTCCAATTATTTATATTGTGCCTGACAGTTTTCCTAAGCAAGATTTAAGATCTGTTCCAGTTGCTTTCTAGCTCCACTTTAAACAACCCTTCTTCCTGGGAGGGAATCCCATCGCAGCACTTTTCACTGGCTTAGTATCCCCCTGACTTCAAGGTCCTCATTTGTAGTGAACATTAATTATCTGAAGCATAAGAGTCCCTTTCTTCTTCTTGGCTTTTCTTCGCAAACAAAGATTCAGGAAGGACTCATCCCATGCTTTCTACAAGTGCATTGATGATTCGGAGGTTGGATGTGTCCTTCGAGCCTGTGCAATGGACCTTTCTGGTGGAGCACAGTGTGCACAGAACTGGACTCACCCTTTAAACCAAAGGTTCATCTGCTGGGGCCTAGCAAATTTAGGATGGTGGCAGCAAGATGCTCAGGTCGTAGGTTTGGTTCGACTTTCCTTCTCTAGATGGTTGACCTTACAGGGTTAAACGAGCACCATCTGCCCAGGTTTGAAATCAGTTTTCCTTCTCCTAGGATGGTTGCCAAAAGGCTAGAGAGCCCATCCTGCCCTTTGACGCTCTTTGTCAGACCCTTCGGTTGTGACCTGTCTGGCATGGGAGGCCCTACTGGTGGCTATTATGCCACTGCCAGCATAGCTCACAACTTCATTAGGGTACGCAAGCCTCTGCCCCACAACAAGGGGGCACCAACTGAGAGTCCCTTTAGAAGGTCAGTAAAAGAAAAATGGAGATTTAGCAAATGGGTAAACTAAAGGGAGAATGTATGTGACTTTGGGCAAGAATGAACGGCATACAAATGGTAATAAGGAGGGGAACAACATATGGTAGAAATAAGTAGGACATGTACAGTAGGTGGGTTTGTGGTTCTGCCTATAGTAGAGCCCTGGCAGAATTTATTGGAGAGCTAATTAGAGTTTTTAGCATTTTCTGGAGGGGATGCAAAGCCTTAGGGAAGTTGTAGAACTACAAAATCCAGTTGTAGAGGGTAGGGGAGGATTACATGATGTTGGGTCGAGAAGGGCCGGGCTGTAACACAGCTGGTTAATCACTAGCAGCAATAAATCACGGCTGACCGGAAGGTGGCAAGTTTGAAGCCCGAGTCAGTGTTGAGCTCCCTACTGTTAATAGCCCAGCTTACTGTTCTCCTAAGCAGTTCTAAAACAGCTGTCCTGTGAGTAGAGAGATTAGGGACCACTTAAAGCAAGGAGGTTGATATATGACACCATAAAAATGCTGAAGATCAAAGAGCAAGGAAGAAATACTACGATCAAAAAGACTTGGTGTCATAGTGGATAAAGTGACAGCTCCCCCCTGTGGCTGGAATCGAGCAACCTCCGGGATCCAAAGTTGGAAAAACTGCTGGATGACCTCTATCTGTCTGTATGTCTTGTATGTTTAAAAATGGCATTGAATGTTTTCAGTGTATGTGTGCATTGTGATCCACCCTGAGTCCCCTTCAGAGTGAGAAGGGCGGAATATAAATACTGTAAATAAATAAATAAATAAATATTTAATTAGGCTAATTCAGCCTTCTAACCACATCTTGCCAACACGTTGTCTCAGGGATATCCACCAGGAGATGTATGCTACTGCTCCCTACATTCTATGCTCTTTAAATCACTGATATATCAGATGCATAGTCCTCTGACACTGGATCTGATGTATTGTCAACTTGATTTGCAGCCATGGATTTCTCCATCTTCCATGTCTTATCGAATCCACTTTTGAAGCCATCCAGGATGGTAGCCATAATTACATATAGCCCTAATTACATATAGCATGTCATTGCTTTGACATGGAAACATGGTTTCTGAATGGCAGTTCCGTTTGTTTGCAGGGTCTGATGGGTCCCCAAGGAGCCCCAGGCAAGGATGGAATCCAAGGCTCAAAGGTAAATGGACAAGTCATGTTTAAATCCTTCAAAATTAGGGCTCTGTCCCCACACATGGCATTTTATGATAAATTGTAAGTTCATCCCTAGTAAAGGAGCCATAAATGTAACTGGGAGGGGGAGGGATAAGAGTGATCACTCAGCTAAGAATTCTGCTCTTCCAAATGATATTTTTTTCTGCCCTCTAATTCTTAGTATTGAATCCTTGTGTTGCCATGTTTACATTCTCTTGGTAACTTTGCTTGCTCTGTTTATTTGGATGCTTAAATTGTAGTTCTAAATACTCAACTGGGAATGAAGACAAACTTCAGGAGGGGAAAGAGATTTCTTTTTTTGAGGACAATGCCTTCATTTTGCCTCTGGTCCTGGTAGTACACCCCTGATGGGAGCTGTGATCTGAATCAATTGCTTTCTGTTTTCTCCAACTGAGCCTTGATCTTAATCCTCTGACTTGATTCCCAGGGTGTTCGAGGACTGGAGGGCACGGCGGGACCACCAGGGCCACCTGGACCAAGGGTGAGAGATTGCTGTGATGTGAAATAGAAAATTTCTACTTCAGAGGATGGCTTCCAGGAATAGGCCAAACTGAGTGAGGAAGAACAAGCTAAAAAGAATGACACGCTTCATGCTTTCATTACCTTTGGGCAAGTGAAACATGGACCTCTGACACTTATTTAGCTAGCACTGGAAAGCACCTGGTCCCAGCCCTTGGGCTATCTCCTATAAGCCAAATTTGCCAATGGGGTGCCACTCTCTTCCTCAAAACATTCTCCTCCCCATGTTTTAGAAAAGACAGGACTGTTCTTTAAAATTTAAGTAATTGTGCAGAGAAGCAAAAATATTTCAATATCAGGGAGTCAAGTTTCCTGGTCAGTTGAATAGCCCACCTGGGAATATATTCCTTCTTGGGCTGCAAGAATGATTAATGATATATTTTCTCAGTTAAAGTGATATCAATCTGCAATAATTTGTGGTATTTTCTTTTTTTTAAACCCCCACTCATTTCTGTTTGTTAAGGTTTTTTTTAGTTTTCTAGTTTTTGTTGCTACACAGTTGACAGAAGTAGATAAGAACCTCAAGTGTAAAGGCATTAAATTAAATACCAACGTCAAAATAATTCCAGCTACAGTATTTTTGATTTTTATGTATGTTTGTAAAAACTGTATAGTGAACAAAGCTGGAAGTAGGAAAATTGGGTATTTCAAATGTGGTGCTGAAGAAACGTTATGTCAATACTGGGGATTACTAAAAAGACAAATGAATGGGTCCTGGTGTAAATAAATCACTAGAACCAAAGATGACTTGTTGGTCAACATTAAGGGTTGAGCAGCCCTTATCCGGAATCCCCAAATCTAAAATATTCCAAAATCTAAAACTGTTTGCATGGGTGATTGAGATAGTGGTACTTTGTTTCATGCACAAAATTATAAAAAAATATTGTATATAAAATTATCTTCAGGCTGTGTAAGGAGTAGATGAGACATAAATTACTTTCAAGTTTAGACTTAAGTTCCACCTCATTATGTATATGCAAGAACAGACCCTGGGTTACAAACATCTGACTTGCATACATACAGATGGGGTGAAATAACAGAAAGTGAGAGGAAATCTACCCCTGAGAAGGGAAATTCACTCCTATAATAGTTATTATGGGGAAATGTGTCTTCATTGAAGCTTTATCACCAATCCTTTTTTTCCACAATAACTCAAATTGTTCAAAATCCAATTGTCACAGGGACAGATAATGAGGTGAAGTCTTCTGAACAGAGGCACAGATAGCAAAACAATGGTCTCATTAAAAAAGACCAAAAGTGAAGTCAATCTGATGGCAACCACCGCCACCACCAACTAACAATATGCAGGAATTTCCCATCAACCCTATTTTGAAATATTTCATGCTTCTCTGAAGTATATTCATTGTGTAGTCATTATCACAGACAAGTGATAAAATAATATTATTTACAGCTGATTTCCCCCCAGTCATTTACTTGTGACATCTTTATTATTATGCCCTTTTCTAAAAATTCAAGATTGTGTATGTGAATTTTCCATTTTATTCTTACAACAGCCCTGCAAGGAGTTTTCTGTTTTTTTAAAAGAAAGAATGAAGAAGCTGAGCAAGTGGCTAGACAAAGGAAGGAAGAGGCAATGGGTGACCGGAGAAATAAAGGAAAGATAAAGGAGGAAGAAAGTGTATCCGACAGAAAAAAGAGCCACAGAGAAATATGGCTAGAGCTAAAGCCCTGCATAATGAAGCCATTAAAAACTGAAGGGAGGCAATATCCCATGGCACAATTCTCTAGATACATAGTTCTGACCTACTCGCTCGCCTCTAAATTACGACATTGATAGAAAATGAAATGAGCATGAGTCACATATGATATACTTTTAACATTATTTTCCTGACTGGGTTGAACATTAGCATGAACCTGGGGGAAAAATTCATCTCTGGTTTTGCAAACCAGTTTGGGTGGTTTGTTTGTGAACTTCAAGTAGTGGCATCATTAATGGTTTCATCTCACTGTTCTTGTTTGCAGGGCTTTCAAGGGATTGCAGGGGTCCGAGGCAGCCCTGGGGAGAAAGGGCTCCCAGGAGAGGTTGGGCCAACTGTAAGTGTCCAATTTTCCCACATCTACAAATATGCAACAACTAAGGTTTTCTTTACTTGACTTATCAATTTTCAAGACAATACTTAACTAATCTTCTGGATGGAGGCAAGCTTGGACCCTTCTACACAGGCACAAAAATCCAGCTCCAAGCCACATCAAGGTTGGAGCATCCACAAAATATATAACACGAATGTGCACTGCAAAGTGCATCCAGGTTGCAACAACATATTAAAAAAATCACTGGAAATTCTAGTTCAATTGGAAGTTTCATGTTCAAAGGCTTCAAAAGCAACTCCAAAGGCAGACCAAAACATGTATCTTTGCAGCAGAGACTTCCATCTATTTCTGAATTGGTCTCGGACTTTCTGGAGAAAGAACGATCCCAGAAATTACCCCACCATGTGCAGACAATGGGGGGGGGGGTTTACAACAAGACAAAAAATCCACTGCAGCCAATCAGTGAATATTCCATGCAAAGCAGGAACCCGAGACCAAAATTCAGGGTGCTTGTGAGGACAGGTCTAGGGTTCCCATATGAATTTATTTATTTATTTATTTATTCAATTTTGTATTCCGCTCCTCCCCACAGGCTCACCACTGAAGCATTTGGAGGAAGCTTGGTTAGAAGGTAAACAAACACGTCCCCCCAAAAGGGATTGAAAGTATTCCAATGGAAATCCTTGCTTTCCTTGCTTTCACTTTCTTGGTTTCATCCAGCACTGATAATCATTGAACATGCTGCTTATATCATTGCATTCCACTTGAAGTAGGCAAAAAATGGATTGATCTGTAATCAGCAGATCTTTGTGGCCACTCTCCCAGCTTCCAGTGAGTCCCTGGAGTGCCTGTGTAGGCACAGGGAACCAGGTCTCTCTAATCCACATCCTGACCCTTATAGGCAGTGTAGAAGCAGTCTATAAGAACCGACACACCTAATAAATAATGATTACCCATAAAAGTTGACTTGTCACTTTCTGTTATGGGCAATTGTTCTAAATCAGGGTATTGCAACACAGCTTTATTTTGCATATGTAATTGGCTTGATTGTCCATTGTTACTCACTTAATGGTGACATGACTTAACAGCTCATTATTCCCTGCATGCAAGCACAGAGCTCTGCCTCCTTACTGCTAAGATGCATGACATTAGAATTTCTCAAAGTGGTGCCTCCTCCTCCTGTGATGCATAACATTTCTTGTTTATTCATTCAGTCATTTCCAACTCTTCATGACCTCATGGACCAGCTCATGCCAGAGCTCCCTGTTGGCCGTGGCCACCCCCATCTCCTTTAAGGTCAAGTCAGTCACTTCAAAAATAACATCAATTCATCTTGCCGTTGGTCAGCCCCTATTCCTTTTTCCTTCCATTTTCCCCAGTACCATTATCTTCTCTGGGCTTTCCTGTCTTTTCATTATGTGGTCAAGACTTTAGTTCCTGGAGTATGGACTGGGTTGATCTCATGGTCCACTCTCAGAATTTTCCCCCAGCACCACAGTTCAAAAGGGTCTATCTTCCTTTGCTCAGCCTGCCTTATAGTCCTGCTCTCGCATTCATAGATTACTATGGGGGAGACGATTGCTTTAACTATGCGGAACTTCCTTGCCAGTGTGATATCTCTACACTTAACTATTTTATCGAGATTGCTCATTGCTCTCCTCCCAAGAAGTAAACATCTTCTGATTTCCTGGCTGCAGTCTGTGTCTACAGTTATCTTTGCTCCTAGAAATACAAAGTCTGTCACTGCCTCCACGTTTTCTCCCTCTATTTGCCAGCTATCAATCAGTCTGGTTGCCATCATCTTGGTTTTTTGAAAATGTTTCACTACATTCCAGTCTTTGGACTTTCTTCTTTTGCTTTGGTTCGAAGGCTCCTCAGCTCCTCCTCACTTTCAGCCATCAAAGTGGTATCATCTGCATATCTAAGGTTGTTAATGTTTCTTCCAGCAATTTTAACTCCAGCCTTGGATTCATTAAGCCCCGCACGTCACATGATGTGTTCTGCATAGGGAGAGAGTATGCAGCCCTGCTGTACTCCTTTCCCAATCTTGAACCAGTCTGTTGTTCCATGGTCAGTTCTTACTGTTGCTACTTGGTTGTTATACAGATTCCTCAGGAGACAGACAAGGTGACTTGGTATCCTCATACCACCAAGAACTTGCCCCAATTTATTATGATCCACACAGTCAAAGGCTTTAGAATAGTCAATAAAACAGAAATAGATGTTTTTCATAACATTAGAGCTTCTCAAAATGGTGGCATAAGAACCAGTGCTGATCCCCAAAGAGGTTCAAGAAAAGCATCACATCTAATGCTGGAATCTTGTTATGCAAGGAAGTGAATTATATTTTTGAACAAGAATTTCTAGCTGTGAACTCTCTTGGCCATTATATGCAGGAAAGTGTTCGGAAAAGGGTGTGTTTCTTGTTCAGGAGAAGAAACTGACCAGTAAAAGCTTATTAAAAATCAGTTTTCACTATAGCATCTGCCTTCAGGGGTTTGTATGAAGTTTTCAGGTTTACCCTTAAAATTGCGGAGAACTGTGGCAGTTGTTAAAGTGACCTTTTCAGTTTTTGTTTGTTGCTAAGATATATATCAGGAGGGGGAGAGAGAGAAAGAGAGAAAGAAAGAGTGCAACATCCCTACTGGCTTCAAAATGTCCTGGACTTTTATTTAGTTTATTTCTTAATTTCTTAATATGTTTTAATTGGTTTTAATTTTGTGATGGTTTTGATTATTTCTTACTTTTCTATGCTGTATGTTTGCCTTCTCTTGTAAGCTGCCTTGATTCTAAAACTGAGAAAATATAGGTGGTGTTGGTGATTATTGTTATTGTTGCTGCCTTTTGCTTTTCTCTTTCTCCTGCAGGGGCTTCCTGGTCCAAAAGGAGAAAGAGGAGAGAAGGTGAGTCTCTTTAGTTTCCTAAATGTTCTTTAGTGATTTTCTTGGGCTGAGTTCACATTGGGGCATGTTTTAAAGTGGTGCAGCTACTGTATCAGAAATAGGAATGTAAATCTTTGATTATTTCATCCTTGCATAGGATGATACATGATTTCAATAGCTTTCTCCATAAAGAACATTTATGTTCCGTTTTCACTATGTTATTTCAAAATCTTGAGACATTTCAATAAAGAATTGAAATAAAGAACCGGAGCCACCAATGGCACAATGTGTTAAACCCTTGTGCCGGCAGGACTGAAGACTGACAGGTCAGAGGTTTGAATCTGGGGAGAGCATGGATTAGCTCCCACTGTCAGCTCCAGCTCCCCAAGCGGGGACATGAGTGAAGCCTCCCACAAGGATGGTAAAACATCAAAACATACAGGCATCCCCTGGGCAATGTCCTTGCAGATGGCCAATTATCTCACACCAGAAGCAAATTGCAGTTTCTCAAGTCGCTTGTGATATGAAAAGAAAGAAAGAATTATGTACAAAAGTGTATGCAATACTTTTTAGGGTGGGTGGAAATACTTTTGGTTTTTGTCTAAAGTGTTTCCACAAACATACTTTGATAATTTTTTGCGCAAAAGTTTATTGGACACTCTCACAAAAAAGTGTATTTTTGGAAACACCTTTTATTTGAGTGAACACAATTTTTCAAACACATGCACCAAGCTTACAGATGAACATTTGGTTTCTTGCACAAAAATCTCACCTTCTCTGTTCTACAGGCAAACCATACGAGTCTCTGGAGACAAGCCCCTCCCCTTCACAAAAAACATGTTTTTGTGTAAGAAAATGTGTATTTCATTACAGAATTATATCCTGAAACTCTTTGCAATGTGCAAACAGGTAAAACTGGTAGGGTTTGCTATTTTTCCAGTTGGTTTGCTTGAGGGATTAGGGGCCTTTCCACACAGCCCTATATCCCAGAATATCAAGGCAGAAAATTCCACAATATCTGCCTTGAACTGGGTTATCTGAGTCCACACCCAGATAATGTGGGATTTTTTGCCTTGAAATTCAGGGATAAAGGGGTGTGTGGAAGGGCCCTTTGAATCCTCCCCCCCCCCCCACCTGGGACATTATGTGTTTGTTTAGCATACCATACCAAGCCAGTAAAAGACAAAACCCATGCCAACACTAAACATTTTAAAAACACATTGAAATACTCTTCTAAAAGCAGTAGAAAAGCAATCCTAGTATATAATGATATAACAATAATTTTAGAGATTCAAGGCCATGCAGAATGGCTCTGTTTTTGGCAAAAGAGATGGAGCTAGCCCAATGTTCTTGCTTAGATTATTCTGTTGTTGGAATAACTATGGCAGATAATTTCTTGATCCCGAATCATAAGTACTGATGGTGTTGAGATTTGCAATTTGCTGGTTCAATGAATTTTATCCCACCCACATTTTTAAGCCCATTAAGCATGGTGCCACTTGCCAATATGCTCTTCCCTTTCCCTAGTATCTCCAGTGACTGTAACAGAACCATCCGAGCTGCTCTTGATTTGAAATGATCCACCAATTTGATTATACCATGCAATGCTGTAGAAAGCACATTCTTTCAAAGTATGGGCAGGGCCCATTTTCCACTGGTAATATTGACACTTTCTGCTGGACACTATTTTGTTTTCTATTTTCTTCCTGGAAGATGCCAGAGGAAGAAAGTTTGCTTCCATTGCTGCTCTTATTCCATACTGGCTTTGCAATGTTGAACTGGCTCCACGAGACTGTATAGGTGGAGCAGGGAGCATATTTTACACTGCGTCTGAGTAAAAGTTAGCAAGCTAAACAATTTGGAAGTTCAGAATGCTTTTGTAAGTCCTTTGATAGCATTTTTCATGCTCATTTGCTATCTTCCTTTGTATGGATTAGCAACATGTTTCAACTTTTTCTGTAAACACAAATGTGGGACAGGATTTTTGATGTTGACATATGTACGGAAGTTTAGCCTCCACTCATCATTTCTCGACTCAAGGTCCATAAAAGCTGTGGAATAAAAGATGGTGAGCTCTGACCAATTTTGTATTTCTAGGGTAAATGTTTATGAAACTTTGTTGCCAACACAGACAGGAAGGGTAAATGGGGTGGGATAATCCACAAACACAAACCCAAATGCATAGGGATAAGGTGGGAGACACTGGGCTCAGTAGTCCTACATATGGAAATGTTCTTGGGATTGTTGGTGATGATAAATTGAATATGAAGCAGCAATATAATGCTGCAGCAAAGACCCCAAATGCTATCTTAGCCTTCATTCATAGAAGCATATTTTAAATGTTGAAGGAAATAATGATCCCAGTATAGTCTGTGCTGGTCAGGCCTCACCTGGAGTACTGTTTTCCATTCTGAGTGTCTCATTTTAAGAAGGATATAGATTAGTTGGGGCAGATTCAGAGATGGGCAACAAGGATGGGAAGAGGGGATGTAAAGGAACTGGGCAGGTTCAGGCTGGTAAAGAGAAGCCACATGTCTTTCTAATAATTCAAAGGTTACCACACAGAGGATGGGACAGACATGTTATTTGATACTCAGAGGGTTGGACTATTTATTATTATCTATTTGCCATATTTATATCCTGCCCTTCACAACTCCGAAGGGGACTCAGAGTGGTGCACATAAAAGCACAATTCGATGCCATACATTACATATAATACATATACAACAAATAAAAAACAATACATTAAAACACCCAAAGCCCCCAGTGGCACAGTGGGCTAATCCTTTCTGCCAGCAGGACCAAAGACCGACAGGTCAACAACAACAACAACAACAATTTTATTGATTAGCCAGAAGCCATATCACATACACACAGAACACAGACACATTGCAATGATTCTAAAAACAATCTGAGGAGAATTCTAGACCATTACATCAATTAAACCCCTGTTTTGCCCAGCAGGCAGGATTCTAAGGGAGGTGGTAACAATTCACAGGTCCCCATCTCCAACACAATTTATTCCAATTGCATCTATGTAATCAGATCTTAGTTTCATGGCTTTACAGAGAAAACGAGCAGTAGCATCTGTTATCAGCTTGTTGGAGCCGGCCAGCAGAAGTGAGACTTTTGCTAGAGGGTCCCAATGATTTTTTCCCACGAGAAATATCTCTAGCAGTTGTTTTCTCTCTGTTTGATAGATTTTGCAATAGAGCAGAAGATGCGTTAGATCTTCGATCTCAGGGGTACCACAAATACAGATACGCTCTTCATAGGGAATTTTCTTGAACCTCCCATATCTCACCATTGAATCTAACTGCTCAAACCTGGCTCTAGTGAAAATTTTCCTTAGGTGGTGTAACCTTCCTTGCTGTAAGTAAGTGGTTAATTGGAAGGATTTCTTAAAACCACTCAACCATCTCAGGGAAACAGTAGAACCCAAAGAGTCTATATCGGTTTGGGCAGTTTTGGGAGGCGAGACGCCTCCATCTCCATGACCTTGAGCCAGTAGTTAAAGGCTCTGATCTTAGATTGTGTGCTAATAGAGAACATTCCCAACTCCGCCCTAACTGCCGCTGCTGGGGAGCTTCTATCGACCCCTAAAACCACTTCAGATGTTGAGCTTGGGCCTTATCCAGGAGGGAGTATCATTTGCACCCCAGATTTCAGAACCATAAAGAAGCAGCGGGGAGATTTTGTGATTGTAAACTTTCAGAAGGGGAACGAGGGAGCCCGGTTGCCGTTGATTCAGCAGCTTTAAGAGTAAGCTCGTTCTGCCCCTGGCTTTAGTTGAACACCTGTGGAAATGATTATGCCTTAGACCATTTTCTGCAAAGTCTAATCCTAGGTAAGTGAAGGATCTAACTTGTTCTAATTGTTCGCCTTCTATTTTCCATTTTATTTTGGAGGGGCGTTTACCAAAGATCATCATTTTTGATTTGGTTTTGTTTATCTTTAGTGCGTTTCTAAGGCAGTAGTCACTAAGTTTTCTTAATAACCTCCTCATCCCTATTTGGGTGTAGGAGAGTAGGATCATATCATCTGCATACAGAAGTGAGTTGATTTGCAAGTTAGCTACTTTAGGCATATGGACATCCGCCCCTCTAAGCGAATTTGGAAGGTCATTTACATACAGATTAAATAGCAGAGGGGCAAGAATACATCCTTGTCTGACCCCTTTGCCGGTGTTAATAGGGCCAGTTCGGTCACCAGCAATACCAAATCTCACAGTCACCTGAGAATTATGATGTAGGGCTTTGATCAGCAAAATCAATCTAGGGTCTGCATTCATACGTTGGAGTTTGTCCCAAAGGATTTCCCTATCAACTGAATCGAAGGCCGCTGACAGATCTATAAAAGCGGCGTATAGTCTATTACCCTTGGCTAGGTATTTGGAAATCAAGTGATTTAGGACAAAACAATTATCCATTGTCGATCTATTGTGTCTAAAGCCAGACTGCTCTTCCACCAAGATTCCATTTTCAATTACCCACTCCTCCAGTCTACATAGAAGATACTTTGCATACATTTTGGCCACAATATTCAATAAACTGATAGGTCTGTAGTTGGTGGGATTTTTCTTATCTCCTTTTTTGTGAATGGGGATAATGATCGCCATATTCCAACCCTTTGGTATATATCCTGTGTCATTTATATATGAAAATAAACCAGCTAAAACAGGGGCCCACCAGGTCTTGTAGGCTATAAACAATTCGGAAGGCAGATAGCCATCTCCCGGGGCCTTGTTACGTTTCAGAGAAGTAATAATATTTAGAATTTCTTGTTCCGTGACCGGGGGCCAGAGAGGTAAATTAGTCAACCCGTCCAATTCCTGGGTGGATTGCCTAGAAGGAAAGTTATGGGAGGAGAATAGCTGCCCATAATACTCTTCCCACACATTTGCTGGAATTGGGTTATCAAAATCAGCCTTCCTTTCTTTTAGGACGCCCGCAACCTTATGCCAAAAAAGCACTGAATTTTTACCAGCCGCTGCAAGCTCCAATCCTTTCCATAATTGTTCATTGTAGTTGTTCTTTTTCAGTCTAATTAGTTTTTTATAATTTTGCCTTAGCAGCAGCATGTTGGCATGGAAATGTGGGGCTGTATTCCTTTTCACAGGTCAGAGGTTTGAATCTGGGGAGAGCGTGGATGAGCTCTCTCTATCAACTCCAGCTCCCCATTTGAGGATATGAAAGATGCCTTCCACAAGGGTAGTAAAACATCAAAGCATCCGGGCATTCCCTGGGCAACATTCTTTCAGACAGCCAATTCTCTCACACCAGAAGCGACTTGCAGTTTCTCAATCACTCCGAACACAAAAAATTATTAAAACACCCACTAAAAACATATCAACATTAAAATTATTAAAATCACATAATCCAATATCATAGTCCAGGCCATCCCAGTTATCATTGCACCATTTCATGTTCACATATTGCACTAATCAATTATGCAAATGTTTGGTCTCACATCCAAGTTTTCATTTTTTTCCCTTAAAGATCAGGAGGTAGGGGGCTAATCTGATGTCACTAGGGAAGACGTTCCACAAACTAAGGGCCACTACTGAGAAGGCCCTGTCTCTCATCCTCATCAACCAGACCTGCAAAAAAGGTGGGACTAAGAGTAGGGCCTCCTCAGAAGATCTTAATCTCCAAAATGGTTCATAGAGAGAGATGAATTCAGATAGGTAAAGAAGGCCAGAACGGTTTAGGACCTTATAGGCTAAACCCAGCACTTTGAATTGTGCTTGATAGCAGACTGGTATTCTAGATCTACTAGATCTAGACTATAGATCTAGTAGTTTTAAATTACAGGGTAGTAGATTCAAAATGAACATTAGAAGGAACTTTTTGACAGGAAGAACAGTTCCACAGTGGATCCAAGAATGATGTTGGGATCTCCTTCTCTAGGTGTCTTCACAAAAGAGAGTGGACAGGTAGCTGCTGGAGATGGTCTAGTTGAAGACCCTTTACTGAGATGGGTTTTGGACCGGATTTGCCATGATGTACCTTCCAACTATGATTCTATGATCTTTTAATCTGAAAAACAAATACAGAAGCACCCCGTTCTATTCAATATTGTTCCCACTAGGCTTTCCTTTCTGAAAGATTTTTCAGTTGTGATAGCATTTTTCATATTTATTTCCTGGGCACCCTGCCCAGGTTTTGTTTAATTTTGTGTCAAGCCTGCACAGGGATCCAGACGGTGTCATCAAAAATCATGCTGTTTGGTATAGAGCTCAATTTTCTTTTTGTGATGAGCTTTTATGGATAATAGCAGTGTTTATTTTTGAATTGTTCCCTGCATTTTTATTATTTTATTACCTACCACATGATAAATACAAGTGGGTGGGTATGATGTGTATGTAAACAGAGGCACAAAGGCAAAAAGATGCCACCGCAAATAAAGTCTGTTTACTAAATCATGAAGAAAAGTCAATTGGAATAAATCTGCATTAAATATTCAAGCATGAATAAATTTCAAGAGCAGTATTTGTTCATATTCATTTTAAACATCAGAATTCTGCCTGAATATTGCTTCAGGGTCCCTATATAGGCTTGTAATTGTGTTCAAATTTACTGTTGCCCTGGGTGGTATCTTATGAATACATAGTTCTTATAGGCAGTTTCACAAAAAGGATGATTGATATTTAATAAGATTTTCCCCCATGCCACTGTTAATATGAAAAAGGCAAGTAAATAGCTGTTTTTAAAAGGTTCATTGAGGAATGTGGATTGCTAATGGATTGTCTATCTAATCTGACTCTTATGTGGCTGTAATTTATCTCCAAGCTGATTTTGATGGAATGGAGAATTTATCACAGTGTTTTCTTGGCAAAAGTTTGCATTGACTTCTTCTTAGGCTAAGAGTGTATTGCTCTCCTAAGTAATCCAGTGTATTTCCATGGTTGATTAGGGAGTAGAATTGGGGTATTCCAGAGTAACAAAGAAGGACATCATGCTGGCTCACATATATCTCATTAAGAGCCACATCCACTGTTTTAAGGTGCTGTATTCCACACTGGGCATATGTATTCAGCATCAGAGTGGCAAAGCGCAAGGGCAGATGTTTTCACAGTGTCTGGTTGTGCTCCCCAGGTTGTGCCAGCCAGCTTTCGTATGATATTATTTCTAGCGCCTACTTTTTGCTTGATAGTCAAGCAGTACTTCTTGTAAGTCAGAGCATGGTCCAGGGTAATTCCCTGGTATACTGCTGTGCTGCAATGCTTCAGTGGGATTCCTTCCCATGTAATCCTTAGAGCTCAAGATACTTGTCTGTTCTTAAGATGAAAAGTACTTATCTGTGTTTTAGATGGATTAGAAATCAGCTGGTTTTCCCTATAATGGGCAGTAAGAGCACCTAAAGCTTCAGAGAGCCTCTGTTCAACCATTTCAAAACTCCCTGCTTGAGCAGTGATGGCACGATCATCAGCATAGATGAAATTCCCTGTCCCTTCTGGAGGTGGCTAATCATTTGTGTAAATGTTAAACATTTACACAAACATTTACATGGAGCAAGCATGATCCCTTGAGGCAGGCCATCCTGTTTTCATCATTGGCCCTGGAACTCAACAAGAAAGCTCCTGTTTTGTATCAGATTTCCTATGCGGCTCTGAATGAGACAGCCGCATTATCACAGATTGTCTATTCCCTACATCACTGGAAAAAATTATACTGTTTAGCCAGTATTGCACTACCTGTCATCTGCCAGGAAGTACCAGCCGTTAATGAAAGGACCAAGGCAGTGACATCTTCAGTTCATCCTCTGTTCAGATATCAGCCAGCATACCAATGCCTTAAATCAAGAAATAGTTTCCTAAGATCTATAGATATACTCTCAGGAACACCTCAGCAAGCGAGAGTCCCAAAGTGGCAGGCTAAAACCCAGAATCTCAATCAGTGGCTGATACCAGATGAGAGATTCCCCCCTGTTCACACAGAAGACTGAACAACTTGGAAGGCACTGAACAGACTGTGCTCTGGGACCACAAGGTGCAGAACAAATCTTCAGAAATTGGGCTACAAAGTGGAGTCCATGACATGCGAGTGTGGAGAAGAACAAGCCACAAACCACCTATTACAGTGCAGGCTGAGCCCTGACACATGCACAATGGAGGACCTTCTTACAGTGACACCAGAGGCACTAGAAGTGGCCAGCTTCTGGTCAAAGGACATGTAGTATACTGCCAAATTTTTAACTTTGTGTTTGTAAATATGGTATATTTATTTTTTATTTATTTATTTATTTGGACTTGTAGACTGCCACTCCCAAAGGCTCGGGGTGGTTTACAACATAGCTCAATAAAACAGACAGTGAGTAAAAACATAAAATATAAACTACATAAAACAGCAGATAAAAACACATTTAAATCACAGGCTTTTGAAGGCTTGTCTAAACAATAACTGTACCCTCAATTTGTTTCATATGTCTCATAGATATGTCTGCTGTGACATATGTCCCAAAGGCTATGCACACCCATTGGTGAAAAATACTGACCAAATGTTGCATGCAGTTACCACCTAATGCATCACCTCAGTTGTCATTGAAGAAGAGAAACAGAAATTCTTCAACAGCAATGAGTGCGACTGGAAGGAGATGTGAGTTTCTGTGAGAAGGATTCCTCTCCCTATTTATGAATTTCATCCACAAGTCTTAGATGAAAAAACAGTTAACGGAATAATTATTTTCACTAATAGCTCTCTATCCACATACTTATTAACAACAACAGAAATGTTGCCTTCATTTCAACTTTCGTATTTATTTATTTGCTTTTGCAGAGTGGATTGGAATCACAATGCAAACATATCCAACAAGGTTAAGGGTCTATAATGCTCTGCATTCAAAATCACTGAACATAGTACAAGCCAGAATTAAAATTTCATGTTTTGTATTGCATTACATTCTCTATTGCAGTTAAAAAATTCCTAACCGAGTGTTATATGTCTGTATCTGCTCCAAATTCAGTAAGATGTGTCTAAATCGGTCATATAATTTAGTTTGAAGAAAACTCAAGATTTCCACAAAATGCACATTATAAAAACTTACCAAAAAGTCCATAACAAGCCAGATAATGCAATGCTTTCCATCCCTTTGTTCTTATTACCAGTGCCCTGCCATGCATCAGTGGATCGAGGTAGAATGGTTGTGAAAAAAATCTACATTTTCAGGAGGCTGTGTCTAGCTATCAGGCTTGGTTTAGAACCCTAAAATCGCGATTCTAAAATCAAATTGGGGGGTGATTAGTAATAGAAAGACTTACAAAAATTTCCCAAAAAATTCTAAAATGTAACGTAATTACTAACGAAATTTGTTAGTAGTTCGTATGCCAGTGCATGCGCATTCCAGATGGTTTTGGCCTACAACTCCCAGAAATCCTAACAGCTGGTAAACTGGCTGGGATTTCTGGGAGTTGTAGGCCAAAAACTGGAATAAATCACACTGAATTCTAGATGGGACTCTCCAAATAGGAAGGAGGGAGGGGGTATTCTATTCTTGGAAGCAGCAAAAAAAAAGGAGGAGGAAGAGGCCCCCCGCCTGCTCCTCGCTGCCTCTCTCTCGCCCCGATCCTGAGGGAGTGAGGGCCCAAGTTTGCCCAGGCTGAGGGGAAAAGGAAGAGGTTAAGCATATACATAAATAATGCACAGTCCCCCCAATAAGATCAAACACGTAATTAGATGAAAGTCTGTATTTAGCAAGATAGCCAACAAACATATACAGTGGAAATCAGTTAAATGAATGGGTGGAAGCCTGGAAAAATGTAAACAGAGAGGTTTACTCAAAGTAAATCTGCAAAGGAGGGCACTTTGGAGGAATTGCCCTCCTTTGCAGATTTACTTTTGAGTAAACCTCTCTGTTTACATTTTTCCAGGCTTCCACCCATTCATAGAGTCACAGCCGGCACTATAGGGTGTACATAGAAAAGGTGGGGAATCCCCAAGCGAAGCAGAGGAGAGCGAGTGCGTCTTCCCCCAAGGCAGAAGGGGGGGGAGATCCCCAGGACTACTGCATGGAATTCCCCCTTCGGAGTCCCCGCTGACGCAAGCAAGCTGCGCTGGCTTCTGCCTTCGGAGGAAAACGCACTCGCTCCCCTCCGCTTTGCTTGCGGATTCCCCACCTCAGCGCCGCTCTGTTCCTGCTTGTGTGTGTGTTTCCCCCCCCCACACACACACACTTCCAGCCGCCTGCACTACATTTCGTCCACAGAGACACTGGTAATCTTACACCCTCTAGTGCCGGATTCCCCACTCTATGACATGGGTAGTGCCGAAGACCTGGAAAAATGTAAAGAGAGGTTTACTCAAAAGTAAATCCGCAAAGGAGGGCAATTCCTCCAAAGTGCCCTCTTTTGCAGATTTACTTTTGAGTAAACCTCTCTGTTCACATTTTTCCAGGCTTCCAGCCGGAGGAGCAAGCTTAGGGCTTGCCTTGCCAATACTTCAGTTTATTGCCAAGGGCAGGAGGGAGGGTGGTGAGAGAGGAGGAGGATGCCCCCCCCCCCATACGACCTAATTTCGAGACTTACAAAAAATCATGGCCTGGAAGTTCGATAAACAAAGTCCACTTCCTGGTTGGCATTCCAGATGCGTAAAAACTCAAAAGTAGCATTTCTTACAAATCTCTTCCGATAACGATTAATTTTCATAACTCGGAGCCCATGCCTACTAGCTATAGATAGATACTGCAGTTCCTAGTTTCAGTTTCTATCTGCATTCAGTAAATAAATACTATGGCCACCATCCCAACCTCAAAGCAGTTCCTGGAATACCTCACAATGCCTGAGGATGCCTGCATAGATGTGGGCAAAACACCAGGAGAGAATGCTTCTGGAACATGGCCATACAGCCCAGAAAACTCACAGCAACCCAGTTCCTGGGGTATTTGTGTAGGCACTACACAATCCAATCAGTTCATTTTAAATGCTAATCAGCATGGCCATTTGCAACGCCCCTCAAGTCCACTTGCCCAAACTGCAGGCAGGAGTTCTGATTCCACCCTGACATTATTCCACAGATATATACATGTCACTTGCCTAGTTTCTAACAGCTCACTACCTCTGAGGATGCCTGTCATAGATGATGACTGAAATGCGTCAGGAGAGAATGCTTTCTGAACATCTCCATACAGCCTGAAAACCTCACAGCAACCTGCCATGACCTGGCCATGAAAGCCGGTAGCAAAAGCTGCTGTGATTTCTGCCAGGATATCTATGTTGTGTTGATTGAAACTGAGGCCCAGGTTTCACACTGACTGTTGGCTGGCGTTAAAAACATATTAACCTATATGTATTAATGTGTTAGAGTGTCATTTTGTTTCATTTTGGTGCTGGTACTGACCTTTAATTTTTAAATGTCAAAAGTGTGCCTCAGCTCAAAAAAGGTTGAGAAACACTGCGCTAGGCCACTATGTTCAGAGGTGGGTCAACTTCTAGAGGTGCCCGGCGTTAAAATATACCATGTGATGGCCAGAAGAAGGAGGGCCTTCTCAATAATTGCCCCCACCCTGTGGAACGCACTGCCTTCCGGAGTCCGTGTCCTTACGGACTTAGTGGCATTCCGGAAGTCATGCAGTACCCTCCTGTTTTGGCAGGCCTTTGGGTATTAATGCTGAGATTTGTAGGCTACTCTGCCTCCTTGCATTGTGTGTGCCGATGTAGTTACACACACCTGTGCCACCGGCTTGCTGTGTATCGTACTTATTGTATTTTACTGTGTTTTTATGTGTTTTATGGTGTTTTATTCTGTTTTTAATCCTGAATTTTGGTGTAAGTCGCCCTGAGCCACCCGGGAGTGGTGACTCACAAATTTGAATAATAAATAAATAAATAAATAAGGTAGAATGAGGGTGTTGTTTCTAGCTGTCTCCCACCTGCAAAGGAGTTGGTATTAGTGAAAAGCAGGACACCATACACTGAAATCCTGTTGGTGTTTTACTGGTACCTTTATGAATATGGTTGTACGTTTTTGCCCATTACATAAGGTCTACATTCTGTTCCCAGTTCAAAAAATGGCAATCTAGAAGTGCAATAATCACAAGGGCAGTTGTCAACTCTTGGATGATTTCTCCTTGCTTTCAATGGTCTGCGTAACTCACTGGGATTGTAGTTGTAGCACATTCGCCCTTGCACAATAGAACAGTAAACATGCCAATTTACAGATCCACACATGCATTTGGTTGTGTAATGCAAGTATTCAACAGAAGGTTGGAGGTTGTGCAACCATCACTTCAGTTGTTGTTGCTGCTGCTGCTCTGCTGCTGTTCATGATGATGATGGTGGTGGTGTGTGCCTTGAAGTCATTTCTGAAATATGATTCCTTGAGCCAAACCAATCACAGGGTTTTCTGCAGTGAGAGTACATAACTCACCCAGTGGATTCCTCCTATGTCTAAGGAAGGTCAACCTCTGGTCTCCAGAATCATAGCCTAACACTCAAACTACTGCATCACACTGGCTCTCACACTTCAATACTTGTGTATAACTGTGTACCATCTAAGTGGGTTGCAGGATCTCCTCTATATTTTCTTCACTCTTCCACCCAAGAACATTTGTTGTTTGCTGAAGCCCTAATGAGTAAATTACAGAACATATGTTGGCCTGTAGGCCTTCTTCTACATAATGCAATAATTGACATGAAGAGTTTGTTTCTGTCTGTCTCTGGGTTGCTTCTGTACTACATGTGTCGAGTGTTTAGCACAATTTTCTTTTCTCCTTTCCCCCCCTCAGGGTGAAGCGCAGTCCTTGTCGACAATCTATCATCTAGTTAATCAAGCTTGTGAGCGTCTGATCCAGTGTGAGTACAAACCTCTCAATCAAACTGAACCACCAGCTTGCCTTCCACTGTAACTGGCTTTCCTGCAAACACTCAAACTTCTTTTTGGACTTCAATTTCCAAAAATAGACTGGCTGGGGTGTTCTGGGAGCTGTAATCCCCCCAAAAGTAACTATTCCAAGCTTTGGAATAATGTGATTGGGAAAATGCATGTATGATTCATTTTGTTATGGAGCTAGGTTTTAATGACATGTTCAGTGCTCTGTTTCTGGCAATTTGATTAATTTCAGTATATCAACATGTTATTTGCCACTCCAGTGCATTTCATCCTGGAGTATTTTCCATCATGCCACCTACAGTGGCATTTCTCAAGTGTTTCACAACTGATATGCACTCCTCCAAATCCAAAGCCCCCAAATTTATAATTTATGCTTGGAAGCCTAAGCTTTAATGCAAGAATGTGAAACAATAAGTATTTCTGACCCACAAAGGAATTCATATAATCATAGAGTTGGAAGAGAACCTAAAGGCAATCTTTCCATGCAGGAAAACACAATCAAGTACTCTTGACAGATGGCCACCTAGCCTATGTTTAAAAACCTCTAATGAAGGAGACTCTACCAGGCTCCAAAGTAATGTATTGTACTGTCCTACTATGAGGAGGTTCTTCCTAATGTTTAAGTGGATTTTCTTCTCCTGTAATTTAAATCCACTGCTGTGTGTCCTAAATCTCTGGAACACCAGAAAGCAAAATTGCTCAATTTCCAATATGACATCCTTTCAAATACGTAATTATGGCCAACATATCATCTCATAACTTTCTCATCTAAACATAGCCAGCTCCTCAACTGCTCCTCATAGGCATGATTTTCCAGACTGTTTAGCATTTTGGTCACCATCCTCTAGACAAGTTCCAGTTTGTCAATATCCTTCTTGTTTTTTCATGCAGTATTATTCATGGTGAGATCTCACCAAAGCAGAATAGAATGGTACAATTACTTTTCTGGAATTAGACACAATACTTATGTTATTGCAGCCTAAAACTGCATTAACTTTTTAAGCTGCCACTTCACACTATTAATTCAGGTCCCTTCCAATGATGTTCATTGCTCTGTGTCAAATTTTGGAAAGATTACTGGATGGAGGTCTGCTACTCCCCCTGCCCTGAACTAACCAGAAAATGACTATAGTTGTGAGAATTAGGAAATGGCTAAAGATCAGCTGAAAAAAAAGGGGGGGGTGGGGTGGGGTTAGGCCGTTTTCTGAGTGGTAAGGAATTGCAGCCTCCACAATAATAAAACAAAACTTAATCATGGTGGCCTAAGTTCATTCAGGAATGGGTATCCAACAGAAAAAGTCCAACCCATTGTGCTTGATTAACAAGAAGCCAATCAGCATTTTCAAAGAAGTCTGTTATATGAAGGACTCCTGGAAAGCATGGAAAAGAATGCAATTGAGTGTAATAATTCTATAATTGATTTCTTTTCCTTTTTTTAACCACTGCAGCTCACGTGTTAAAGTTTGATTCATTCATCCATGAACATTCCCAGAAACCTGTTCCCATTTGGGAAGATAAGATAAAACCTGGGGAGCCTGGTCCTCCTGGCCTTCCTGGGCCCCCTGGCATGAAAGGAGAAAGAGGAGAAGTGGGGATGCCTGGGCAGCCTGGCAGAGATGGATATCCAGGAGAAAGAGGTATGAAGAGAAGTCCTTGTCCTATGGTTGGGCAACAATGGGAAACTAGGAGGGTATATCTTGGTGCCTTACCCCCAACACATCACATCTTCAGCCAAATTTCCTCAGGGTATTTTTGGTTCAGAATAGTCATTTTGTGAGCCACAGGGCTGTTTCATGTACATACCCTGTTACATACCCTGTTTCATGTAGAGCCCTAAAATGGCCTCTTGAGGAACATGGTAAGAATACCTACACAATCTCTAGAGAGCATTTTGGACCAAAAAAAAGACCTCTGGAGAGCTTGGGATGCACGTGCAGCCCATCTTCACATCGTACTGTTGTATCTTCATGCCTCCAAATATGATCAAATGAAGGGCGCTCTTCTATTCCATGTAAATCTCTGGAACGGTATAGGAAAATTTAGTATACATGCAATTGTTGGTGTCACTAGGAGGTGCAAAAGGTTTGGCATTGGGTAACATCATCAGCACTGCATTGGGTAACATCATCAGCCAGGGTGATGCCAAAATAACTTTTTTCATAGTGTTTGAGTAATTTATTGGGTTGCTGTGAGTTTTCTGGGCTGTATGGCCATGTTTCGGAAGCATTCTCACATGACATTTTGGCCACATCTATGGCAGGCATCCTCAGAGGTTGTGAGATATGTTGGAAACTATGCAAGTGGGGTTTATATATCTGTTGCATGTTCAGGGTGGGAGAAATAACTCGTGTCTGCCTGAGGCAAGTGTGAATGTTGTAGTTGGCCAGCTTGATTAGCATTGAGTAGCCTGGCAGCTTTCTGCCTGGGGGAATTCTTTGTTGGAAAGTGTTAACTGGTCCTCAAATTCCCCTATCTTCTGAGGGTTGTTCTTTATTTACTGTCCTGATTTTAGGATGTCCCCCCAAGTTCCTCAAAATGATTGTCCTGTTACATGAGGGCCAGCACGGTCAAGTCAGATATGGCGATGCTCTCTCGGAGCCCTTTCTCATAACTAATGGAGTGAAACAAGGTTGTGTTCTTGCACCAACCCTATTTACAATCTTCTTCAGCATGATGCTCCAAAGGGCTATGGCAGACCTACAAGAAGAAGACGGCATATATATACGCTATCGTACTGATGGTAGCTTGTTCAACTTAAGCCGTCTGAGGGCTCGCACTAAGACTCTAAACTATCTAGTCCGTGAGCTACTTTTTGCTGACGATGCTGCCCTTGTCGCCCATTCAGAAGCAGCCCTGCAGCGCCTCACATCCTGCTTTGCAACAGCTGCAGAGCTGTTTGGGCTGGAAGTCAGCCTGAAGAAAACAGAAGTCCTCTACCAGCCCGCACCACAGGAAGAACACCACCATCCTCACGTCAGCATAGGCACATCTGTGCTTAAGTCCGTTCAGCAGTTCACCTACCTGGGAAGCATCATCTCTTCAGACGCCAAGATTGACAAAGAGATAGATCACAGATTATCAAAGGCATATAGTGCATTCGGAAGGCTTCACAAAAGAGTCTGGAGCAACAAGCACCTGAGACAAAGCACCAAAATCAGTGTGTACAGAGCTATCATACTGTCCATTCTCCTCTATGGGTCTGAAACATGGGTCACCTATCGCCAACACCTACGACTCCTCGAGCGCTTTCATCAGCGCTGTCTTCGCACAATCTTAAATATACACTGGACCGACTATGTGACGAATGTTGCTGTCCTTGAGCAAGCAGGGATCACCAGCATTGAGGCCATGCTATTGAGAACACAGCTGCGCTGGGCAGGACACGTCTCTAGGATGGAGGACCACCGCCTCCCAAAGATACTACTCTACGGTGAACTCGCCACGGGTCAGCGCAAGAGAGGCGCCCCCCAAAAGAGATATAAGGACTTCCTGAAACAACATCTCAGGCTTGGCCAGATTGATCACCAACAATGGTCCACCCTGGCCTCACATCGGGAGGCATGGAGAAGCACTATCCACAATGCTGCGGCCTCTTTTGAGAAGACACGCCGAATGGGTCTCGAAGAGAAACGACAACGCAGAAAGAACCGCAACTTGGAAAAAACATCACCCAAGGAGACTTTCTGCTGTGCTTTCTGCAACCGAACTTGCCTATCTCAGATTGGCCTTTTTAGTCATCAACGCGCCTGTAAAAAGCGTGGGATGAGTCCTTCCTGAATCTTCGTTCGCGAAGTAATGCCGAGAGAGAGAGAGAGAGAGTGATTTTAGAGTTTTCAATATTGGTAGCCAGATCTTGTTCAATTTTTATTAATAATACTAGCTGTACCCGGCACACGTTGCTGTGCCCTATTTAGTAGATGCGAGAAAGTATGAGTATGTAAAGGTTGGAATTGATGTTACTTATGGTCTTGGTGGGGTCATGGCTGTGTCGTTGTGGGTTGTTCTGGTGGGTGGGATGTTGAAGTCCTGTGGAGTTGTTGGTGTGTGGTGTTGCTGGCGTTCTGCAGAGCTTGTGGATATACAATGTTTTTTGTCTTTCTGTCTGCTGTGTTGATGTAGAGGTTCTGTGGTTTCCCAACTCTGGAGCACGCTACGTAGAGTTGTCCGTGGGAGCAGCATTCTGTGTCAAGGTCTATGCCACAGATTTGTAGTGTTTGTCCTTGAGCCTTGTTTATGGTGATGGCAAAAGCCAGTGTAGTGCAGTGTCTTTCTGTTCTGGCATTTGTTCTGCCCTTTTTTGTGTGATGTATGTAGCGTTGTGAGTGTGTTGTCCGATGCTGTTCTTTTTAGGAGGCATGGCTTGTCTTTTGGGTCAGCTTATGCCTGTGTGGAAGGAAGGAATGGCATACAAATGGGTTGAGCAGTAGGTTCTGTTATGTGTGTATTGTGTTGTGTGTAGGTATTACTTTTGTGTTATTCTGGGGGTATGTGTTTGTCAGTGGTGCCTGTGTCCCTGGTGCCCTATTTGTCTCCCTCCTCGATCTTGACCGTGGCAGTTTAACCCTCAACTGAAATCACTCAGCATTCTAAGTGGCTTTGCCCAACGTTACTATGGTAACTGATGTTGGCCAATGGGTATCGCTGGCTGCCGCAGAGGATGCTGGGAAATGTAGTTTTTTTGTATCGTTGTTTTGGGGCCTTCTAGGTTTGGGGGAGGGGAAGTTTCTTTGCTAAAAACCTTCCTTGCCTGAGGCCTATTTGTATTGGCAAGTTTGATGTCTCTGCCTTGGAAGGTTTCTCTGTCTCTGTCAGTCGTTCGACGACGGGACCTCTTTTATATAATAGATAATATCCTGTAATTCATTATAACTACAAAAACATTTTTGTAAGCCCACCTTATATGAATTGTATCAATATACCTACAAATCTAACTATGCTGAGTAAGGTTTGAACCTTCTAATTTGCATGCACTCCAGTCAGAGGTGTCATTATTATCCAATTATAATGATGCTTTGAATCATTGTCTGTGTGCACTACAAGCAGGCCCCCTATTGGGTTGTTTTTTGTTTTTGTTTTTTTGCATTTCTGGGGGTTTTTTTTACAATCACTGGTTTTTGTCACTGCATTCAGTTATATACAGGAATTGCAATTTACAAGCAACATTAGTACGGTAGGAGGTCCATGGGGCTGACATAATGAGTTACTGCATCCTAGGGTCCTTCCACATAGCCCTATATCCCAGAATATCAAGGCAGAAAATCCCACATTATCTGAGTGTGGACTCAGGCCCGATCCAGACAGGCCTGTATCCCAGGAGAATCCACATTTTTTAAACAAGGATTTTCCTGGGGGCATGTCCACACCCACCCCAAGCCCCCAGCCTGAGAGAATGTCTGAAGCCCCACCCCCAAGCTCCCAGACCCCTTAGATAAGTAATGAAAACTTACCTGGCTTCAATTACAGGCTCCTGCCAGCTCTCCTGTCACATATTGCCCAGTAAACTGTGGGAATGCAGTCCAGAACCAGAAATAGTGGATGTATCCCGTGCCTTCCAAGAAGACATGGAATAAATCCACTATCAAATTAATTCGCTACAAACCAGGGTTTTTCTGGTTTGTAGCAAATTAATTCGGGACTGTCCAGAATGTTGTCTGGACAGCCTCCTCCTCCTTTATTGCAGGAGTTACTTCAATAAAGGTCCTGTCTAGATGGGCCTTCAGATAACCAAGTTCAAAGCAGATATTGTGAGATTTTCTGCCTTGATATTCTGGGATATAGGACTATGTGGAAGGGCCCTTAGTGACACCACTGAATATGATCAAGACTTGTACTTTCAGGATCGGAAACATGCACATCTGTGGGTATATCACACTTATATCTTCCAACCTCTGAATTCTTTTCCACCTTGGATATTAATAGCTATCTGAAAGGACTTCATCTCCAACCGCATTCTCATCCATGCAGCCCCCAAACCTCCTCCCAATACACATACTGGCAGCAACAACTGAAAGTTGTGTTTTGGACTCAAAAATCCATTTGAGATGCCAACATCTTCAATAAAATAATAATTCCAGCCTGTGACAGCTATAGAAATCCAAATGCAATACTTTCCTACTTTCCAGTGCACCAGGATGTAAGAACTTACTGTCTATTATTTTGTGAAACTTCAGGCTCATTTCTAAATTATGGCAACCTTAAAGCAAACCTATTGCAAATCTTTCCTGGTAAGTTTTGTTCAAAGCTGTTTTGCCCTTTCCATCCCCTGAGGATAAGAAAGCATCTCTTACTCAGGGTCACACCGTAGGTATTCATGGCCTTTATAGAGCTCATGATAGTCCCTGGGAAATATGGTTTCCCATGCCAGTAGCCCTCAAAATTAAAATTCTATCACTAATTTGTAAGCCTTATATCTATTTTACCAAGAAGTGGGAAGCTGAAGCAAACTATAACAGCACCGAGAGCAGGGCAAAGCACTGAAGAGGCAAGCAATCACCAACATCCAATCTTTCATTAAGTGTACAGGTAAATAAAGATGATAATCAAAATTAGGCTCTGCAATTTTAATCAATACCCATCTTATCCACTTTGCATAAGTTCTTCATTCCAGGCACGCTGGGTTGTGCTGTCATGAAGTGCCATAGGAGTGTTGTGTGGTTGGCTCCCTGGGAACCCCTGATAGTCTTGTTGCAATGTCTCAAGAATGGTGCCATTCTTTCCTTTCTGTTCTGCATGACATTTCTGGCAGTTAAGTTGAAAATAATGGGTTGTAGCTGCACTTCCTCTCTATTCTCTCTTAATTCTCACCAACTTGAAAGTAACTTTCCCTTAACCAAAGACAAATAGCAGAAACACCTGCAACAAATCTTGGATATATAGATCTACAAAACCTGAGCTCACTGAAGATCTCAAACATACAGTATACGAGAATGCTCTCTTAAACCTTATACATTGCACCAAGCTTTCCATAGAACACAGTTTAGTATTTCTGAACTTTCCTTGATTTAAGCATGCGTTTGCATTTTAGAACTGTATGGATTCCTTTGTGTGTTTTTTCAAATGTCCACCAGTTGTCAATTATATTTTTATTTGGCAGTATTTAATTCCAGGTTGGAAAATGTACAGTATGCATTTCCGACTGCAACTGGTGCCCAGGTCTGTGGTCAGGTCTTTGAAGTAGAAAGTAGGTCAATCCATTAAAATTAATCTAATGGAGTGAATTGCTGTTTCCATCCCATTCAAGATATGGCCAGTAGCTATTTGTCATTTTGAAGATCAGCAGTTGTAATAAAGTTAAACTGGTTAGCATTGTATTTAGGGGCCTTATATATCAATCAGGAAATTCCTTCAGTTCTGAACTGAAATGACTACAGTTTGAGTATCTCTTATCTGAAATTCCAAATACTGAAACACGCCAAAATCTCAAATTGTCCAATGGGTGACACTTTTGTTTTTTTGATAGCTCAGTGGACACAAGCTTTATTTCATGACCAAAATTATTGAGAAATATTGTTTAAATTGCCTTCACACTATGTGCACAGGGTGTATATGAAACACAAATGGGTTTCCTGTTTAGACTTGGGTTCCATCTCCAAGATACCTCTGTATATACATAAATGCAAATCCAAATCCCAAAACAATTTAGATTCCAATTTTGGATAATTGATGCTCAACTTGTATCTGAAATGTCTCAGGTTCATTCCCCAGCATCTCCAGTTAGAACTGGAAGAGATAATTATCTAAAATCCTGCGAGTCCTATAATAGTTGATATAGATAAGAGGTGGACACAGCACAACCAGTGGTTTGCAGAAAATCCATGAACTTTACATTTCTATCCCCAAACCATGA
This sequence comes from Anolis apletophallus, assembly GCA_030556195.1. Classification (NCBI taxonomy): domain Eukaryota; kingdom Metazoa; phylum Chordata; class Lepidosauria; order Squamata; family Anolidae; genus Anolis; species Anolis apletophallus. The sequence continues at coordinate 14,901,933 of JARBWK010000005.1, read as the reverse complement.
GGAAAGTCCTCCAAACCTGCAAAAATATGCAAAAAATACACTCACCCCACAAAGGACACCATAATGCAGTACTGCTCTCAAATACTTTTATTTTTCCTAAAGTATTTTGGACTGCTATGGATAGTGGAATCCATGCAGGGAGCTGAGAAAATGGTTTCTGTAATTTGTTAATGCTTATCCCTATTCTGAGCTAGATAGACTCTTGGTTTGGTCCAGTGTAAGGCAAATTTCTATATTCCTACTGTAAATGACACCTTCCTTAACAACTTGTCTATTTTGGAGGCTGAGATGAACCCTTGCCCCCCTGGGCCAGGAAGCATCAAATAGTGTGATTCTCTTAGGCCGATGCAAAGATGGTAGTATTCTTGGCTGATAGTTTTTTCCAACCTAGGGAAGAATGACGTGAGAAGAAGCTTATCAGACACTGCAGCAGGCACACACATAGTTTTATTTTTGGACTGGCTCTCTTCTGAGCTTGAGAGAGAGAGAGAGAGAGAGAGAGAGAGAGAGAGAGAGAGAGAGAGAGAGAAATGGCTTATCTCCCTGCCCTCTTGGCCCAGAGCTAAAAGCTGTCCTGTTTTGTGAGGAGGCGGCATTACCACAACTCTTTGTTTCACTGCAAATGCCGAGTCATTCTGGCAGCTCCTTTGGTTTTAATGCAAGGATTAAGCCTCCATCTGTTCAAGGACCCCTCTTTAGACACTGCTTGAGAACAGAACAAGCTGTATTATCATTAGAGCTGAAGGGAGTTGGTTCTGCATGGGGGCGGAGGGAGAGAGCAAAAGCTATCTGAGACAGCAAGGACACCTATTTCAGCCTCCTCCTTTAGCAATGGCTTTGCTTCTGCTTCTACTCAAGTGGCCGAGTGAGTGAGTTAATTGGCAAGCTTCAGAAAGTGGATTTGTACCCCTACCTGAATCTACAAAGTTGTGTGTTTTCTGCCCTACGTCCACTCAGTATTTGAGAAGCTCCTGAAATTGCTTACAGGAGCAAGTGATTATATTCATGGCTGTGTAGGAAATGTCTAGGGGTGAGTTTGGAGTGGGATCATGGCATGGAAATAGGTTCTATAGTTGCCATTTCATGGTCTTACAGAAGAGGCTGAAAGTAGGTAGGGAATCCATTAGCTGAGAATTTAATATGCCTTTCTTGATCTGGAAGATTGTTCTGCTTTGAATAAGCGGAGAAGAAATGGAAACCCAGTGCTTCTCAATTAAATGGAGGGGGTGGACTAGAGGTGTTTGGGGTTGTCATTAACAAAGATAATTGTAAAATGTTGCAGATGGTGCTGGAGGGAATGAAATACACACAGGTAATTTGGCACACTGTTGAGAAGGATTGAAAAGCTGGAGCATGACTAACAAGCTGACACGCATTAGCAGTGTGATATTATGCCAGGGGTCCTCAAACTTTTTAAACAGGGGCCCAGTTTACTGTCCCTCAGACCATTGGCCAGACTATAGGTTTTTTTAAATAAAAAAAACTATGATCAACTTCCTATGCACACTGCACATATCTTATTTTGCTACTATTATGAATGGTAATGTAAATATCTGATATACAGGATGTATTTTCATTGTTACAATCTGAACATAAAGCATAGTGATTTATCACAAAAACAATATATAATTATACATTGTGAAATATTTATTTCTAATTACAAATAAATGAAATTTTGACTTCAAGCATGTCACAGCATGGGTAACAGTCTTAATAGGGAACCCATGAATATGTTTACTGATCAGCCTATCAACTGAACTCCCATTACCAACAGAAAATACTGGAGAGGCTTGAGGAAAAGATACTTTGGCATTTGGGAGTTGCTGGGATGAATAGTTCCTCCTTCAACCAAGAGCATTCTGAACTCCAACAATGACATTGAACCAAACTTGGTATACAGAACTTCCATGACCAACAATAAATACTGGAGAGGCTTGGGAAAAATAGACCTTGGCATTTGTGAGGTGCTGGGATGAATAGTTCATCTGCCATTGAAGACCATCCTGGAGGGGTCCGGGCCTGAAAGCGATGAGGGGCTGTGCGCGATGCTCACCTGGCTCACGTGAGAGGTAGCAAGCCAGGTAAGCTGCACCACAAGGTCTCCTTCTCAGTACCCGTCGGGCCTTGCAAGCGGTGAAAGTGGCAAGGGGATTTGTGCGAGAACAGGCTGCGCAGTGCAGCCTCCCTTGCCTGCCTTACATGAGGGGCAGCACAAGCCAGGTAAACTGCACTGTGCAGCCTGTTCTCATGTGAAGCCCTTTGCCGCTTCCATTGCTTGCAGTTGAGGGGATTGGGCCTGGCAAGCGGTGAGGGGCTTTGCGCAAGACCAGGCTGCGCAGTGCAGTGCAGCTTACCTGGCTTGTGCTGCCCCTTGTGTGAGCCAGGCAAGGGAGGCTGCACCACGCTGCCTGGCCTTGTGCAAAGCCCCTCACCACTTTAACCACTTGTCAATCCCAATGGGCATTGAGAAGGAGGCCTCCTCCTCAGCAGGTCAGATAAATGCCCTTGGCGGGCCGCGTGTAGCCTGCGGGCCGTAGTTTGAGGACCCCTGTATTATTCTATGTAGGTCCAGGGTTGTTTTGGGCTGAGTGGTTTGTTTTCTGATTGTACTACAGAGGCAAAGAATATTCACAAGTGTTCTCATCCTTAAAAAGAAGAAACGCCTCAACACACTGAAGTCAACTTGCCAAAATAATGGTCAACCATCATAAGACTTTTCATATTTGGGGAATATTTGCAAAAATGCACAGAAAACAACATTGTAACATAAGACAATGTATGCTGCAGAAAATACATGGATATATAATTTTTGTGCATGATGTTACTTTGCACAGATTGGAATTTTCAAACAAAATAAGTATTGAAATGTAAAAACAACTAAAGCACAAATTTCTCATAATATTGTATTTTCCTGAAGTTAGATCATGTAGAGGATTCAGCATGAAAAAATGAAGGCTATAAAGTGTCATAGCATCAAAGCTTTAATTCATAGAGTTCATATGTGCCTTAAGCACATAACAGAGTGGTGGCAAAGATTTTCCCACACTTTATTTGTTGAAACTGTAATTGGAATACCACGTCCGGAAAAACAAAACAGCTTGCAAAGGATTTGCTACTTTTCTTGGTATAGAGAGGTCTCCTCTTTGTATTTTTTCTGGTGATGGTGGGATAATTGAACAAATAACCCAACTGCATGTTGTAAATCTTTTATTATTTATTTATTTTCTACATTTATATACCGCCCCTCTCAGCCCAGGGGCGACTCAGAGTGGTTAACAATTGGCAACAATTTGATGCCAGAACAATTACAACAATTAAGACCATCATAAAATACTATTAAAACACTAGCAAACAATAGAAAATATAAAAACTGTACAAAGCCTTAAAAACATTATCATAAGCGTTTCCATATCAAGTCATTGTTCAGTTGCGTCATCACATGATTCCATGCTATCGTATATCTATGCAGTATTTGGGAAGGCCTGCTTGAAAAGCCAGGTTTTCACCTTTCTTTGAAAAGTCAGGAGGGAGGGGGCCCATCTTATCTCTCTAGGTAGGGTGTTTCACAGCCGAGGGGCCACTGCTGAGAAGGCCCTGTTTCTCATCCCCACCAAACGCATCTGTAAGGAAGGCGGGACTGAGAGCAGGGCCTTCCCAGAAGATCTTAGCATCCTAGATGGTTCATAAGAAGAGATATGTTTGGATAGGTAAGTTGGACTGAAATTGTTTAGGGCTTTATAGGCTAAAGCCAGCACTTTGAATTGTGCCCGGAAGCAAATTGGCAGCCAGTGGAACTGGCGCAACAGAGGAGTTGTATGATCCATCATGAAAAAAAAACCTATGTTATTTGGTTGTAACATTTTAGATTGTTTCTAACTTTCTTAAGGGATTTTTTCAGATTGCTCATTTTATGGGAACTTTGGAAAGTGATTCCGGAGGGTGAAGGTGGTTAGCAATAGGACAGAACACAATGGATTTTTTTCCCCTCACTTAATAGGTGCCCCTGGACCCAAGGGAGAAAAAGGTTCACTTGGCTCAAATGAGGAAGGTCTTCCAGGACCAAGAGGCCGAACAGGTACCAAAAATGCATTCATGTATATATTTTCTGTTCTCTTTCTCAAAAATACAAAAGTACTTTCAGAGTTATCCTAGTAAAACAGTCAGGCAGCAACCTTAGTTTGATAAAAAGCACACAGTTAATTCATGGAATTCATGGGTACAGGTTGCCAAAAAGATCATCCACCATAGGAGAGTATTTAAAAACAATTATTTTGTGTGGTAGAAGCTTTGGGACAAGGAGTAACATAGGAGAGCAGCTGCCCACTGGAGTGAGTCTGGATTCCTTTTTTTCCAGCCCAGGATCCTCCTTGGCCATACTGAATATTTGAGATGGAAAATGAAACCAAAAGTGACTAGAAGGCCACCACAGATTTGAAAAATGGTGTTCAACAGTGTGTTCAAAAGGCCAAAGAGGACCAGACATAGATCAAAGGCTGGACTTTCTCCATTTTTGGAGCAGACAGATAGTTCCACCTAAAAGATGAAATCATCTGATGGGGTAGAGGAAAGCACAATATTCTAATACTAACTGTTGTTGTGGTTGTTGTTAAGTGCCTTTAAGACGACACCGATGTATGATTCCAAACTTAAGCATTGATGTTATTGCTGTCATTTGCCATCATGATATTTTTGACTTATGGCAACTCTAAAGTTAAACCCATGTGGTTTTCTGACAGAATTTGTTCAGGGGAGTTAACCCAGGCCTTCCTCTGAGAGAGAAAACATCCACTCAGTGGACTGAGTCAAATTCTGGTCTTCCAGTTTCCTAGTCTGACACTCAAAGCACTACTCAAAGGCTGGTCTGAGTCCCTCTTTCGAGGTGAGAAGATTGGGATATAAACGTTTTAAATAATAATAAATAAATACTCCAAGATGACTCTCTCAACCTTATCCTAGGATTGTTGGAGTTTCTTTTTTATTTGCCAAGGTTTCATTGAAAAAGATTTGCCTTTGCTTTCCACTAAGAGAGAATGAGTTGACCAAAGTCACCCAGTGGGTTTCCATTACAGATGTAAGATGCTTCATCTTACACCTGGTGAAACTAAATGTAGCCCATGAAAGATTGGGCTAGAGATTTCATTTTCCTAATTATTCTCGAAGATGCTAATGAATTCCTTTGAGTTTTTAAAATGACAGAACAAAGTAAGTGGTTATTTAGATCTCAAGATAATGTGCTATTTTTAAGCTTCTGATCAAGACTATCCATAGCCTACACTGACCCTGAGGTACTTCTGAGTTCTTGTGGTTGTTTTTTTCCAGGCCCAGCAGGGGAAGAGGTACTTGGTAAGCAAGGCTCAATGGGGGCTTCTGGCAGTACTGGAGCCCCTGGATTTCCTGGGGCTAGAGGGCAACCCGGAGAACCTGGCCATGCAGGTGACTGCCTTCCTTCTGGATGCTCTGAAGAAAGTACAATAGGTAAGTCTGGCAGACGCTGGAGGGTGTCCAGTGCCTTTCATGCCAAAAGGGGTTCTTGCTGCCTCCCTCTTATTTCAGCCAACTGGGTCTCCCAAAAAGCAACTCCTGGGGTAAAAGGGATCTCCTCTGGAATATTTGGAGAATCAGTGCAAATAGAAAGTCATCTCGCTCCCCTTTGCATGAATGGAAATGCCTATCACATATGCAAGAGGTTCTCCAGCTGGGTTAGCAGTAGAGAAATATCAAGCATGATGGAAGAAGTAGGAAGGAAGAATGCTGCCCAGGGTCATGATCCACAATGATTTTTTAAACTAAAGAAAGCAATGGTGATTGGTGATTCCATTTTGGGAAGTGTGTAAATCAGGGGTGCTCACACTTTTTCAGCATGCAAGCTACTCTTAAAGCAACCAAGTCCAAAAGATCTACCTGCCCCCGCTGCCGCCACTCGCTCCTGCTGCTGCGTGCTCCTGCCACCGCGTATGCTCCTGCTGCTGTTTTCTGCCTGCGCAGCGCTTCTTCCGCCTGCGGGGCATTGCAGGAAGGAGAAAGCACGAGGCGAGGTATCCAGAGGGAGCGCCCCACTCTGCCTGTCTCACTGGCAACTGAGGCTGCACAGCTGCTTCTGGACAAGAGAGAGGCAGGGCGCTCCCTCCAGAGGCCCTGCCTCATGCTTCCTTCTTCCTGCAATGCCCCGCAGGCGAAAGAAGCACCGCAAGAGCGGAAGCCAGCAGCAGGAGTGCGCATGCATGCAGGGTGCGCGCGCACATGGCAGGAGCGCCCCATCCGGCTGGTGAGGCCCGAAGATCACCTGGAAGAGGGCCGAAGATCTAATAGTAGCTCGCGAGCTACCTAATGAGCACCCCTGATGTAAATCTTCTCTAGGCTTTAAAGGAACTATCCAACGTCCTGAAGCTATCTGCAGAGAAAGGATAAGCATCTTGAAGGGCTTCTTCACAGTACAGGCTAAAACTCGAAATGAGTTTACATACTCCATAGCGAAGAAAGCCGGCACTGGAGAAAAGGTGTTTTCTGTAGCCAAGGAAGCCCAGAGGCACCTTAGTAACAGAAGGGAAGATGCATGAAGGTTTATGATTAAGTAGCACATACCTTTGTATATATACAAAAGCTCCTATGGAGCAATAAAGGTACAAGCAATCTAAAGAGGTGAGAAAGATCCAGAAACAGTTGGAAAGTTTTGTGTGTCCTGGCAGCCTTAATGGACCTTAGAAGAACCTGAGTTATTGGCAATAGGTTGCAGAACAACTCTGAATTGCTTTCAAAAGCAAGAATGCCTGGCTGTCTGTCTTACCCTTACAACATTCATGTCTCTTGCTGCTAATGGTCTCATTAAGAGTGAAAGTAGCATGTCCATATTGACAACTTCCATATTTTAGCATTGCTTCACCATTAGTTTCTGGACTCCTCAATCACATGATCAGAAAACCATTCCCTATATGGAGTGGCTTAGGGAGCTAGGTCTGTTTAGCCTGGAGAAGAGCTAATTAGGAGGCTACATGGTAACCATGTCTAAATATTTTAAGGGATGTCATATTGAGGATACAGCAAGCTTGTTTTCTGCTGAAAATAATTCAAGCTATAATAAAAGAGATTACACCTAAACATTAGCAAGAGCATCCTGATGGTAAGAGCTATTTGAATTATTCTGTCTCAGAGTGTGGCACAATTTTCTTTTTTGGAGGTTTTTAAATAGAATCTGGATGGCCAGGAGTACATTGGCTATATATTCCTACAGGGCAAAAAGTTGGACTGGATGGTCCTTCCAACTCTATGTTTTTATGTTTCCAATACATCAGTATACTACTGAGCGGAGACAGACAACTTTATACTTTTGGACCACATTTACTAGAATTCTGCAGCTGTGTGACAAATTCTGAGAGTTGAACTCTTGAGACTATGATATAATTGCAAATATTTCAGTCAGGAAACTCCCAATCACAGCCTTTTCAGACCTGTGTCTGGACTCCCAAAGACCAGGATAAATCTAGGGGTGGGGCTTTGCTCTGAAAGGGCCCTGTTGGATTTCAGACCCCAAAAGCAAACTCTGGAATGTGAGCAGGGAGGCTCCCATTTCAGCCTTTGCAACGGTCTCTGCCCTTTTGTGTTTGTGTGTAGTATAAACTTTGTATCTTGCTTTTGTTTTCAGATGAAGGGTTGATCCCTTGATGGCTGCTGCAGACCAGTACATCCCACACTTTTGCTGTAAACTTCTATTTACATAAAGGACAGCTGCCACTTGGAATGTTATATTTTTAAAATGCTGAATGCTCTGGGTTTTTTATTTGTCTATTAGTTTCATTGAATAAAATAGCCACATTTCCTATGGCCAATAACTAGATCTGCTTTTATGTGCTTTGTTATTTATCACACAGCTTTCATGTTGGGGTATTAGTCAATTGTTGCACTGTTGTCCAGTTAAAACAATGTCTTTAGATAATAACTAGTCAACTGTATGCTCTATAGAAGTGATTCTCAACCTTTTTTTGACCAGGGACAACTTGACCAGGGACCACTCTCCAACATTAGTTCCAAAAGTTTTACAAATCAGTTTTTGGTCAACTTTAGATTTGGTTTGGTCATTTGGGGTGTTGATTCAGAAAATTGCATTGGATAGACCACACCAGCTCTAGTTTCCGATACAGGACATATACCATCCAGTAGTCGCCATCTGCTCAAAAAGCCATATTTAATAAGCCTCAGCACTATAGGAGGATTTTGTGAGACCAATCTCTCTCATTGTAACGGTGTAGTAACAGCAATGCTAAAGACCATATTTCAGTTATTGTGGACCACTGGTGGTCCATGGATCACAGGTTAGGAACCACTGTTCTATAGGGTAATTTAAAAAATACCTATAGAAAATGGAGTTGCATTAGGGTAGCAGGTTAAGTGGCATAAACTAGATTTTTAAAGGTTAATGGGAGTCATTTTCTCTGCAATTAGGAATTGTACTTTTGGGTTTGGAGGGACTGGCCCTTTTAATGACTTTGTTTCAAGATGTCCATAAAACTAGTGCTCACCCAGAAGTATTACGTTCCATGGTTAGGGTTTCATCCCTGCCCTCTATTTGTGAATAGGAAAGAGAGTTTCTTCAGTAAATGCCTCCAGCATCAACCTTACAGTTGGGGCCCTCAAATTGTAATAAACAAGTTGGGAGTCACTGAACAGTTTATGTTGCTTCCTTTTTACCAATCTCTGATTTTACCCAACATCTTTACCATTCCTTTTCATATGAGGTTGGAACTTCATCATCGTCATCTTTATTTATATCTTGCCACCATCTCCTTCAAGGGACTTGAGGTGACTTACAAGGCACTCCAGGGTGCACATATAACATGGTATAAAAGTATAAAACAAGTCACATAAAATTATAACAACAGCCCCCAGCAACACATGCAGCATAAAATAAAAATAATGTGATTTTAAAACAACAGTATATAAAACTAACAGCCGTCAATTCAGGGCAGACCCACAAGGGTGGGATAGAATTATATGTAATAAATAAATTCACAAAATGCCAAGTGTCAACTTAATATGGGCCCATTCAGCCTACACAAGGTCAAAGGCCTGTCTGAACATCCATGTTTTCAGGTTGGAATGGAAGGATTGAAGGGTGGGGGCTAATCTAATCTCTTTCGAGATGGCATTCCAGAGCTGGGGGGCCACCACAGAGAAGGCCCTCTCGTCCCCACCAACCATGCTTGAGATGGTAGTGGGACCGAGAGTAGGGCCTCCCCTGTCGATCTCAGAGCCCATGCCAGTTCATAGAAAGAGATGCAGTCATGAATATAGGTTGGACCCGAAATGCTCATAAAGGAGTGTGGAAGGAGAAATTTTTGAAGGTTTTTAATTTTAGGGACAGCAAAATGAGGATGTTGCCTTCCAAATAAATCCCCCCAATGTATTATTCTCCATTCCTGTAATTTCTAGCAGTGTACTAACTCAAAACTTCAGCTGAGATGTTTAGAAAGAGAACTTAGCCATCCAATGAACAAGAAGGGATAGGGAAATGTGAGCACAGCAAACATAAGAGTTGTGGGGAGAAGGCACTCAAAAGATTCAATCTCTGCAATGATAAATGCTTTGGGGCTGAAAGAAAATTCCACTAAGAGCAAAGTTCTAATTGCAATGGCATCATTTTCCTACCTCTGTAGCTACATCTCTGGAGGGAGAAGCAGATAAGTATTGCATTGGAAAAATCTGTGCCTATGTGCCTCCAAGCTGCATGTTAATTTATGGCGATCCCATGAATTCCAAAAGGTTTTACTAACCAGGAAATAATCAGTGGTGGTGCTGATTTCTCCCTCTAGAATATAGCCCACAGCACCTGATATTCATTGATGATCTCCCATCCAAATATTGATCAGGGTTGACCCTGTTTTGCCTTCAAAATCAGACAGGAGCTAGTGCTTTTAGAGTATTTAGGTCAGCTCCACACTTTTCCTCCCCAATGATTAGTAACTACAACTTTAATTACTAAGAGGGAAAAGAAAGAAATTCAGCACAAGTGACAGAATAGACAATCAGTGGGAATACAGAAGTCCTTTGCATTTTAATACTCCTGCACTCAAAAGGGAAAATCAGTGTAGATTGTTCCCTTTATAATAGCTCCTAAATTATACCTATCTTCTGGGTGAACTGTTGGGAGAATAGCATGTCATGTGCTGTCTTGCATGCACTTGTGCAAATCCTTACATTTGCATCTGATTATTTATAGGGGGAGAATGTACTTTCCTGTATTGCACATTAGTTTTGAAAAAGCACTGCTGACCCTTAATTCACAGAACTCGATCTTTTCCAAGCTGATAACGCAAAAGCAATTACTGGGAAATGGTAAGTGTATAAACACAGGCCCAAACCAGTGCATGTTGGCCAAGCAGAAAATAGCTACCTATGATTACAGTAAAAAGGTGCTGAGATATCTGCACTAATAGCTCAGCAATCTGGTGCTGATACAGATGGTGGAACCTGGCCAATACAATTAAATGGCTATGTGATAACTCTGGCTTACGTATCAGAGTTAAAATTGAGGCTTTGCATGATTAGGTCCTTTTGAAGGGAATGTGATGAAAGGTAGGAATGGGAAGGGCAGGGGAAGCATAAAGGTTATCTCAGCCATCACCTGTCAAAGCAGGTGCAAATTAAAATTTATAGCATTTTGGCTCAGGGCCCTTCTACACAGGCCCTACAATGTGGAAGAAACAGGAATACAAGGTGGGGGTAGCTAGATTATATTTGCCGAAAATGTCTGCTGGAACACATTAAAGGCTAAAAACATGTTAAAAATCTGATATCAGCTTTAAAATGCACATAATCTCACGATGATATAATCCTGCAGTCAAGAAAAATGCATGACTTTGTTGCTATATGCTGGTGCAGACATGGGGCTCCCCGACATTAAATTGTATTATGAAGCTGCCAACCTGGTAGCAATAAAAGAATGGATAACGTTAAAGAACCAGAACTTGCTACAACTAGAAGGCCACGATTTACGTTTTGGTTGGCATGGGTACCTATGGTACAACAAAAGGTCAGTGGAGAAAAATTTCAGCCATCACATAATCCGAGCCTCCCTCATGAAAACGTGGGAGAAATATAAACAAAGAATCTTTGGGAAGACCCCGATGTGGGTACCCCCATCGAGGCCTTCCACAAGAAGGAACTGGAAGCTGAAATGTGGCTAACATACAAACAAATACTAGAAAAGACAAACAAATCTGAATTGGGCATTAAACCAATAGAGGATCTGAGACAAATAAACCAAAAAACATCCTGGTTCAATTACCACCAAATACACCAAGTGTACCAAAAAGACCGGGTACTAGGGTTCTCGGAGGGGAAAGATCACTGGGACCGAATAATGGAAAAGCAAGAAAAGAACATCAGTTTAATATACAGACAGTTGCTAAAATGGTCAACAGAAGAAGAGCAGGTGAAGGAATGCCAGATAAAGTGGGCAAAAGATTTGAAACACACAATACTTTTACGACAATGGGAAGAAGTCTGGGGGAAAAAACTAAAGTATACGGCAGCAACAGACGTTAGGGAAAATTGGCTGAAATTACAATATAGATGGCATTTATGCCCAGATAAGCTATCCAGATTCAACAAAAACATTTTTAAAAAGTGCTGGAAATGTAACAAAGAACCTGGAACATTCTTGCATCAATGGTGGGAGTGCAAAAAAATTAAAAAGTTCTGGCAGGCAATACACAGAGAAACACAAAAAATTATTAAAGCAAAATATAAATTAGACCCACAAATCTACTTGCTCGGCTTCACAGTACCCAATCTAAACAAAAACCAGGATAGAATGCTATTCTTATTAAATACAGGTGCCCGATTAACGCTGGGGAGAAAATGGAAGCAGAAGGACATTCCAAATGTGGAAGACTGGTTATGGAAGACCATGGACATTATACAAATGGACATACTATCCCAGAAACTATATGAGAGGAAGGAAAAAATGGATTGGTCCGGCTTTAAGGAATATGTGCAGAATAAAGGAATACGTTTTCTAATAAACATTAATGAAGTTTAATTGTAATGATATATATAACTTATTGTGCAGTATAATTTGAATGGAGATATAGAATATTAGAGGGGAACCTATGATCAATCAATGTAAGATAACCTTGAGAGGATATTGGAAAGTCTTTTTATATGTACCACTGTACCCCCTTTCACCTACCCCCACCCCTGGTGTTCTCCTTCCAATGCCCCCCACCCAACCCTCCCCCCAGTAACAGCCCCCTCCCCCCCTCACCCTCCCGATGTCGCGGACAGATTTTTCATCTTCTGTCCAAAAAGGGGGGGGGGACCCAGAAAAAAACACATGACTTTGTTGCTATATGCTGGTGCAGACTGCTCCAGTGCATGTGCGCATTTAAAAATTCCAAAACAGCTGATGAGGGCTGTAAACAAACAGCCATAGACACAAATGGAAGGGGCCCTTGGTGGTGCAGCAGATTAAATTGCTGAGCTGCTGGACTTGCTGACCGGAAGATTGGTGGTTTAAATCTGGGGAGTGGGGTGAGCTTCTGCTGTTAGCTCTAGCATCTGTCAACCTAGCAGTTCGAAAACATACAAATTTTAGTAGATCAATAGGTACTGCTTCTGTGCTCCATGCAGTCGTGCTGACTACATGACCTTGGAGTTGTCTACAGACAACACTAGCTCTTCAGTTTAGACATGGAGATGAGCATCATTCCCCAGAGATGGACATGACTAGACTTAATGTCAGGGAAAACCTTTACCTTTACTATCACTAGAAAGCAGACCCTGGGAATTGGTTCTGAATTTAAATTTGGAGACTGTTGCCAAGCTATAGGAAACAGTTAAATTTCATGGCATTCGGGCCTGTCAATAAGGCAGTAGCTATGTATAAGTTTGTCTCCTAATTAAATACAATTGATTTCAGATAATTTAGCCCTCAATTTCTCTGTAAAACTAATGTTTTGTTCGCATGTATAAATAAGATTTATGCATTATATGTTGCACGTAATTCTGTGTTTATGAAGAGACCACATCCCCAAAATATAGAATTTTTGGCATCTTTTTCAGTCTTTTCAGAGATGCATTCCTTATTCAGTTGGCAGGGAGCTATTACCACAAGGAGCCATCCTTTGTGGTAATAGCTCCCTGCCAACTGAATAAGGATCAAGAGCTCAGGCCTTCAAATACTAAAAATCCCATAGAAAAAGGAAGGCTTGACTACTCGACTGTTGGACAGAGGTAAAGCCTCCACTGATCTATCACACTTCCACTTTGATGAATGTAAGCATCCAACTGCACTTGGTTTTACTTGATAAGTTCTAATGAGCTAATGAACAGTAGCCGTTTTAATCACTAATTCTTGGGGTTTATCTTTAAGTGCACAAAGATGAATCACAGCAAATAATTGGCATTGATACCTCCCTTTCTTGCAAGACTGTTCTTGCCTTAAGCTAAAGATAAACATAAGAAAGAGGTAAAATTACATAAGCTTACTATTAGCTGAAGCCAATGATTCACAGTCTTCTGGGAAAAATAATCAAAGTGGTGAGGATAGACGAGCAGTTAGAGTGGTAGAAATGGGAAGGATTCCCAAGAACCACTTAGTTCCTCAAGCAGCAGGAAACAAGCTTGGTCTATCTCCTGCATGACACCTTTTCAGATTTTAAAAAGTTTCTATCATGTCATCTCTCAGTCTTCTCTTTCTAAACCGCATCACTATTTCCCTCAGACATCCCTCCTAGTGCATGTTTGCCAGAACTTTCATCATCTTGGCCATTCTCGTGTGGATACATTCCAGCTTGTCAATATCCTCCTTGAACTGTCATGCCCTGAAATGTAAACACTATTTCAGATGAAGTCTGGCCAAAGGAAAATAGACTGCCAGTATTACTTTTCTCAGTCTAGACATTATGTTCCTGTTGATGAAGTTCAAGGCCTTATCATAAATATCAGAGGAAACACCTTTTAAGATGGCAACCTCTGGATGAGGACCTGACACATACCCACTCCATCACACTGGGATCTCTTCTTTCCATACCTAATAAGATATTGTGCTTTGACCCATCACACAGCAGATGGATGACTCCTTCCAATATATCAGGTGTTCCCCACATCACTGGAGTTTCCTGAAGCACTAGAGGACTCCCGCTGATAATTCTGAATTCCCCCAATGAACTGCAAATCTTATCATTACTACTTGCGGGGGATTCTCCTTACCTGGATATCATTGAGCAGGAGATTTGACCTAAATGCCCATAGGGTCTCTTCCAACTCGCTGTGATGCTGTGTAGGCCTTGCAGAAAGCCACCTCACAACCTCTGAGGATGCCTGCCATAGATGGGGACAAAATGTCAGGAGAGACTGCTTCTGGAACATGGTCATACAGCATGGAAAACTGATTTGTTTTTATTTGTTTCTGAATTTCCTCTGCCATATTTAAATTGGTGAAGGCAATTTATATTATTTTTTAAAACTTGCATAAAATATAATTTAACTAATTCTATATACACAAAACAAGAGCCCCCGGTGGTACAATGGGTTAAAACGCTGAGCTGCTGAGCTTGTTGACCAAAAGCTCACAGTTTCAAATCCGGGGAGTGGGGTGGGCTCTCACTGTTAGCCCTAGCTTCTGCCAACCTAGCAGTTTGAAAAGATGCAAATGTGAGTAGATCAATAGATACCGCTCAGGTGAGAAGGTAATAGTGCTCCATGCAGTCATGTCAGCTACATGACCTTGGAGGTGTCTACGGATAATGCTGGCTCTTTGGCTTAGAAATGGGGATGAGCACCAAACTCCAGAGTCGGACACAACTGGACATAATGTCAGGGGAAAACCTTTACCTTTACTATATACACAAACATAGAGAGAAAGAGACAGAGAGCACACGATGAAACAAGAAGCTGGATCTAAGTCAAAAACACCAACGAGCTATTTAGGCTCAGTGGAATTTTCTACCAGTCAGCTATAAACCAATAATGAGGGAACTAAATTAGCCCACTCTGTGAAAAAAATCCCCCAAGACAGGCAGAAATCTGCTACTTAACAAAATCCAAGATTGCACTTTTGACTGATAAGGGATAAAACCGAGCTCCCCCTTTCTGAACGGTGAAGTTTTAATTAAGTGGATGTCTGTCCTACCCAGAATCCCCAATGCTGAATCTCAAGCATCAGTACAGCCTTTGCAATCATGTTTCCCTCCGTATTCCAGGTGGAGGGAATTGAACCCCTCTGGACTTTGCTGCTACATGTTCATTAATGTGAGGGCGCCATTCAGCCCGAATATCAAGTGAGTCTCTCCTGCTTGGGGAGCCGACATTCTTGAACTCCTTCGGAAGTGGTTCTCTGAACCATGATATGGAATTATTTCTCCAAGTGTCATGCATTTTTCATTTGGGAGATTGAGAGATGTTCAAAGCTACAGAAGGAGCAAAGGTGGCAAAGGGGAGGGGGCCATTCCCCTTTGATGCTGCAAGCCCTTGGAGGAAGGGAATGCAAAAGAATAACCTCTTGTACATATTTCTGGTTGAGTTCAGCAGCCTCCCAAAGAAAGCATTAAACCACACAGATGGATGCCAGCACAACATAGCAGCAGACTTAACTATACTCCCACAGCTGTATCGGCATCAGATGCATCCTGTTGTAACATCACTTTGATGTACTGTTGGCTGAGATGAAAGACCATTACCTGGAATCTACTGATACATAACAGCCAGAGCCTGGTTGGCGCATTGTGCACTTATTAAGTTACCCTTTGGAAATTGTCAGAAGGGTTGGCATCATGTTAAGATTGTGGAGATTTATTTGTTTACAGTATTTATATTCCACCCTTCTCACCCCACAGGGGACTCAGGGCGGGACACAATCCATATACATGGCAAACATTCAATCCTATTTAGACATATAACATACATAGACAGAGGCAATTTTAACATCCCAGCTTTTCCAGCTTCATGAGGGTATGCTCGGTTCCAGCCACAGGGGGAGCTTCCGCTTCACCGTCCACTAGTGACACCAGGTACTTTGATGGAGTATTTCCTCATTCTTCTGCACACTGCTGGAAGGTTTCATGGCATCATAAATTAGTTAAATTAGCCTCCCTAAATTTCCTACTTGACAGATGCAACTGTCTTTTGGACTGCATAGGTCGATAGCAAGCTTACTGACTTATTAAACTTGGCACTTATATCATGATCGAGAGCCCACATTAATGGGGTTATTGGGATAACAATACAAAAGGTTTGCGACCTGGGCCCCCCTGAACCAAACTGGCTTTGAACTCATGACCTCTCTGTCAGTAGTGATTTAATGCCGCTAACTACTAACTAGCTGCACCACACCCTTATACATGAGATCCAGTACGGTGTAGTAGCTTGAACATGGAAGTATTACTCTGGAAATCAGACTTTGAAGTCCTGCTCAGCCATCAAAGCCCAATAGGTCATCTTGGGTCACACTCTCTTGGCTTTAGAGGAAAGTCGTTATGAACCCACTCTGAACAAACCTTGCTAAGACAACCCTGGGATAGAGTCTCCTTAGGATCACCCTAAGTCAGAAATGATTGAATGCACATCACTGTAATAGTTATTTATTTATTTATTTTGTGTCAAAAGCATTGCATAAATAAATAAGTATAAAACTGATAAAATAAAGGGAGCACAAGCAGCCAGATAATTCTAGACAAAAAACGGTCAACAGACATACAGACAGATAGACGTCATTGAGTAGTTTTTTCCAACCAGATCCTGGAGGTTGCTCGATTCCAGCCACAGGGGGGACCTGTCGCTTCATCCACTATGATGCCAAGCCTTTTGTCGTAGTATTTCCTCTTTACTTTTTGATACCCAGCATTAATTTATGATGTCATAAATTAACCCCTCCACTTTAAGCGGTTCCTAATTTCTCTACTCACAGCACATTTTTAAAAACTGATTAGGTGAACAGTAAGCTGGCCTATTAACAGTCAGGAGCTCAACCCCACTCGGTCTTCGAACTTGCCACCTTCTGGTCAGCAGTGATTTCTTGCTGCTGGTGATTACCTAGCTGTGCTACAGTTTCCATAGGATATTATTGTGTGCAGCTACTTTTGCAATAGTTATTGTGAATGTTTGATAGATGCATATTGATGAACAAGAAAATGTGTATTCTGACTCATATGCACCTTGTGTTGTGCATTTAGTTGCTCATTGTTCAAGTTCATTGACAAGGCAGCATTGCATAACTGCTACATAGCTCCATGAGCGTAAAGTTGATTTTAACTAAGGCATTGTGACTGAGTGTCACGATGCATGGACTTGACCGGCCCCTTAATCACACACACAGAGACGGACTGAAGGCTAACTACTTTATTGAATATAAAACAGTTCAAAAGGTATAATGTCCATAAGAATAGCAAAGTAATCCAAAAGGCTTGAAGCAATCAATGTCCAAAACAGCTTGGCAAGGCAATCCAAAAGCTTAAGCAGGGCTCCGCGCAGCAATGCGGATTCAGGAACAAGGCAAGGTAAATGCAAGGCAAGACTTGGTGGCCACTAGCCAACTCAGCTCCGTGGACCCACTTCGCTACATGTCTGCTCAGAAGAGACGTGGCGAGAAGCACTGGGGATTAGTTCCCACGGATGCTATACTTAATCTTTCGGCCAAGGTCCCCGACGCTCTAGGCCTTGTCGTCTCCAATCTTTGCTGACGGACCTCAGCCTGTCTAGGCTGCGGTGCCATCCCCTTCTCCTGGACTCAATGCTACTTCTCCTATCAAAGGTTCGACCTTGTCTCTCAGCAGCTGGGTCCCTATCTCCATGAGAGCTCTCCTCCCTAGAATCTTCCCAGCCGCTTTCTTCCATGTTTTCACTTAAAAACTCCTGCGATCCTCTCCCACCCGGGTGTTCATAACTTCCGCTATCACTAGATTCCATTTGCACCTGGTTATCATCTATGTCTTCATAGGGGTCAGGCCAACCTTCATCCCAAGCCAAACTTTCGGTGGGAGAAGGGGGCCCAGTGAGGGGAAACGCACCTTCAGGTAACCCTTCCAAATCCTCTTCAGAATCTATCTCTGCTGGTGCAGGCCCTAATGCTAATGGAACTCCCGGTGCTGTTCCCTGGCCCCCAGGCACAAACGAGAACTGCTGTGCTACACTGAGAGACAGTTGTGACTTTTTCCATTTTTAAGTGTAGGTTGTTAGATCTCTAGGTCTGACTTGAAATTCACAGTTCTAAGGTGAGGGATATCTCAGCAGGGAACTAAAAGGAAATAAGTGTTATTTTTCATATAGCTTGTTTCATATGCTTCTTGACAGGGTTTTGGACTGGATGGCCCACAAAGTCTTTTCCAACTCTATGATTCTAGGTGTGTGTGAAATGAAACAATCTGGACAGTTACAGAGTCCCACTTTTTTCTCTATATGGGGGCATGTGTCCTAGGCTATGCCCCCTCTATGAGAAGCCCAACCCTAGAGAACTGTGGGAAGCATAACATGGCCCTTGGGCCATGTGTGACCCATCAGCCCCCATTATTAAATCAACCTGTGAAGAACTGAGAAACAGTATGTCCCAAAGTCCTGCATTGTCATGGTCACACACCTGCGGATTCTGAGAGATGTACAAATCTGTGGCTCTGAAGTTTATGTTTGTTGAAGGAAAGAATCTATTTGGTGGTGTCACGATGCATGGACTTGACCGGCCCCTTAATCACACACACAGAGACGGACTGAAGGCTAACTACTTTATTGAATATAAAAACAGTCCAAAAGGTAAATTGTCCATAGAAGATATAAATGCAATCAAAGGCTTGAAGCAACAATGTCCAAAACAGCTTGGCAAAACAATCCAAAGGCTAATGCAAGACTTGAGCAAGGCTCCGCAAGGCAATGCGGAAACAGGAACAAGGCAAGGTGAATGCAAGGCAAGACTTGGTGACCACGAGCCAGCTCAGCTCCGTAGATCCACTTCGCTAACACGTCTACTCAGAAGAGACGTGGCCGAAGCACTGAGGATTGGTTCCCACGGATGCTATACTTAATCGTTCGGCCGAGGTCCCCGACGCTCTAGGCCCCGTCGTCTCCAATCTCTGCTGACGGACCTCGGCCTGTCTAGGCTGCGGTGCCATCCCCTTCTCCCAGACTCAATGCTACTTCTCCTATCAAAGGTTCGACCTTGTCTCTCAGCAGCTGGGTCACTATCTACATGAGAGCTCTCCTCCCTAGAATCTTCCCAGGCGCTTTCATCCATGTTTTCACTCAAAAGCTCCTGTGACCCTCTTCCCCCCGGGTGCTCATAACTCCCACTATCGCTGTCCTCCATTTGCACCTGGTTATCTATGTCTACGTCAGGGCCAAAACACAGCTCTTCCCATGCCAAACTTTCTGTGGGCGAAGGAGGCCCGCTGATGGGAAACTGTCCTTCCCACCCTTCCAAATCCTCTTCTGAATCTGTCTCTGCAGCTGCAGGCTCCAATGCCAATGGAACCCCGGGTCCTAGCCCCTGTTCTCCAGGCACAAACGAGAACTGCTGTGCTACAGGTGGTGGCTCCATGAAGTGAGAATTGTCTTCCCAGGGAGTTCTTTTTGTCTTCCATAATAATGTCATATAATAATGCCAAGCACCAGATTTTCATATTATCCCCCCCCCCCGGGTTATTTATGTTTGTTGGAGCCCCTGGTGGCACAATGGGTTAAACCGCTGAGCTGCTCAACTGGATGACTGGTTTGAATCCAAGGAAGGGGGTGTGCCTCTGCTGTTAGCCCCAGCTTTTACCAACCAAGCAGTTTGAAAAAATGCAAATGTGAGTAGATCAATAGGTACTGCTCCAGCAGGAAGGTAACGGCGCTCCATGCAGTCATGCTGGCCACATGACCTTGGAGGTGTCTACAGACAATGCCAACTCTTCGGCTAGGAAATGGAGATGAGCACCAACCCCCAGAGTCGGACTCAAGTGAACTTAATGTCAGGGGAAAGCCTTTACCTTTACCTTATCTATGCTTGTTTTAAAATTCTTGTTGATTGTGCTCCAAGGACTTTTGTGTGTGCTGTGGTGCTTATATTCTTGTTCTAATTGACTTTTTGTTATTATTTTCGAAAGCCACCCTAAGATGGGTGTGGAATAAACCAAATAAAATAAAATGCAGGGAATAAATCCCTATGGGAGGAAAATGAAGTTGGCTGAGCAGCCATGTGGGAGAGGTTTCCCATAATTATGTAACTGCAGTAAATGTTCTTTAAATGTCCTGCCTTTCTTGCCATTTAAATATGAAGTAATTATTTAAACCTCACTTTCAATCTTCCTTCCCTTCCCCACTCCCCCTCCCCATGAATGACCAAAAACTGAAATGATTTTTTTCCCATTCTATGATATAACTGATTAACTTTAGAAGCATTTGGCAGGGAGGTATTATTGTGAACATTATTTCAATATTTGATTTATTTTAGTGCTCTCTCTCATAATATTTTACAATTCTTGAGACTCAATTCCTCAGAATCATTAATGTGGTGTTCTTTTTTTAAAAAAAGCTATGTTACTGTCATATTTTTTGCTAGAAAAGTGAGTAATAAATTTGTCTCTAATGATACAGATCTGATGATGAAATGGCCTAAAAAGAGCAAGACGGAGATACTGAAATATGAATGGATAACATATCATAAAGCAAGCTGTATTGAAAGCTATGTAGTATCGTGGTCTAAGATAGGGTTTATTCTCCCAAGCTCTCGGTGACCTTGAATGATCTTACAGAGTATAGCATTCCACATGCTCAGCCCCCATGCTTCTCCCCTACTTCACATGCTCAGACAGTCCTTCGCTGGCTGTGAGGGAAGGAACGAACAAGCCAAAAGCAATGACTGATATTCTGTTATGTAGTTACATTATTGTAAATGGCTTACAATCACATAAATCTGATTTGCACCATTGCAAACATTATTTTGCATTTTAAGGAGAGGGACAGAGATGAAACTATGCCTCTGTAAATGGAGCCATCAGAAATGGTGCCACAAGTCCCATGTTACAACAGGCATCCCTATGCTATGGATCCCATGGTGCAATAGGACACACCACATAAGACACCTGGTACATATCATCACAATTCTCAAAAAGCACTGTCTATTCTGTCAGAGATGTCATTTTTGTACCTTCAAATTGTTCCAAACTTATGACAACTCAATCACAGTGTTTTCTAGACAAGATTTGTTCAGAAAGGAACTGTTTCCTCTGAGATTATTATTATTATTATTATACACATAACAAGATTAGTACACAGAAAGCAAGATCACCATGCTGACTTTTGGATTTGATCACACATCAGACACTTCCCAAATGCCTAAGGCTGTGCGATGTATTGGCAAATAATGCATGCAGATCCAAGCAGGGTGGTCTTTTGCAGATGACAGCTGGTAATTTTGTCAGCAATAATTGTTTTTAAGTGCAGGCCAAGGTCTTTAGGTACTGCACCCAGTGTGCCGTTCACCTCTGAGACCACCTTTACTGTCTTGTGCCAGTCTTTGCAATTTGATCTTTAAAGATCCTCATATTATGTAAGCTTTTCCAGTTGCTTCTCATCAATTCTGCTGTCTCCTGGGATTGCAACATTGACGATCCACACAGCCCCCAAATGATTGTGAGGTCAAAAGTATTGTGTTCCAAAACTCTGTCAGTCTGAATTCAGAAGTCCCAGAGTTGTTTGATGTGTTCATTTTCTGTAACTGTTTCCAGCTTGTGATCCAGCAAATATCCCACCAGTTCTTTGTCACTGGCAGATAGTATTTGTGGCACACATTCCAGTGGGTCATCTGAGCAATGGTATTATGCCTCTGCTTGTAGTTTATTTATATCCCACTTTTTCTCTCCACAAAGAGACTCAAAGTGGCTTACATTAAAAGCATTTCAGTACAATTTAAAAATGGTGCAACACGACTTCAACTATCCAAGCTGCTCGACAGAGCTTTGGAGTTTTATATCCTGCTTCATGACCTGATCAGGATTAAAATTGCAGGAATCCCATACCCAGATCCAACCCTAGGAAGCCACTGAGAAAGACTTTTTCCATGTTCTCACCAGATATATTTGTGGTGGGACAGCCTCCATGCAAGATCTCAAGACCTGGGTAGATTCATATTGGAAGACTGGTACCTTTCAATTAGCCTAGACCTAAAGTTCTAAACCATATTGGGCAATTTCAGCATCAGGATTGGGGGGAAACCATGTGGGAATCTCAAACTCACTGAGCTATTCAAGAGTTTTGTATGGGTTCTCTGGTTTCAGTTTTATGTGTTTCTTTAATTGGTAACATTGCACCTGCTCTAGTAGCAATGAGTGATGTGCATGGGTTCTGCATTTGTGTGCTGAGTGCATGTGTGGGTGCATGCATTCATTCATGTCTGAGAGTTTGACAGTGCGATATTCAGTCTGCAAAATAACATCCTGAGTTCCTGCTGTTGCCCTTGTATTTTACTCTTGTAGTCTCCCCGGGTCCCCAGAGAGCTCTGTATTTTTAGATTTTCCTCTTTTGCTTGCACGCTACAGCAGCTGTTTATAGTCTCCATATGCAGAAGATTTCTCAGGTTAATGGAGAGCTCAGTGCTCAGCAATGGAGGCCAGAAATATATGATGAGACCCCCCCCCCCATTTCCCATTACTACCAGTCAGGGCCGTAGCCAGGATTTTGGTTCGGGGGGGGGCTGAGTTTGGTTCGGGGTGGGCTGAGACTGGGTGGAAGAAGGTCTACCCTAGCAAACCTTTTGTATTGTTATCCCAATAACCCCATTAATGTGGGATATAATGAGCATGGTAATCAGATCATGATATGAATAAACATAACAGTTTAAATAATGTACCAGTAAGGCCTTTTCGTGGACCACCCTGAGAATTTCGGGGGGGGGGGGCTGAAGCCCCCTTAGCCCCCCCTGGCTACATGCCTGCTACCAGTACAGGATTTCCCTCGTAGCTGAAGGCTAAAGAGGGAGATGATTTTGCACCCCCTCCCCCAGAGAAAGAGGAGGTTCTTGGAACCTCTTGGAGGCAGGGGGCGTGGCCTCCCTTTAGGAAGGCCAGCCTCCTGAGAGCTCAGTCGGAGCTCTACCGTGAGGAGACGGTCGGTCTCCTCCTTCGGGTGAGCTTCGGGCCTGGGGGAGCGGGCTTGCCCCCCCTCGCCATGCTCGGACGCGTGCCGCAAGTGGGGTGAGGGAAGGCCGGAGATGGGCCCTGCTGCCCTCCTCCGCCGCGTCACGACACTTTGGGGCCCGCTCTTTTGCTGCGCCGCCGCCGGCCTTGCTTGCACGGGGCGGCGGCGCAGAGGGTGTTGCTGGGGCGGCCTGCCTCCCGCCAGGGCGCGCTGTCGGCGTTTGGTGGGGAGCGCCTCCCGCGCTTTCAGCTGCCGCTGGCTGGATAGGGGCCGTTGATCGGCCTCGGGCGGCAGCTTTGGGCCCGTCTTTTTCGTGCCGCTGCCGTAGGGCCTTGCAGCCAGGGTGGCTCGCCTCCCCACCAGGGGAGCGCCTCTCTCACGCTTTCCCCCGACGCTCGTGGTTCCTTCGCCTCCCCGCATGGCGTGCTGGCGGGGAGGGCATCTTTTCGGGGGCGGGGGGGGAATGGAAGGTCAGATAACTTGGCCTTCCACGTTTCCCCCCCACCCCCCGTCCCCGTCTGGCGTACTTCAATGCGTGGTTGGCTGCCAGGTCCCAGGCAAAACCCGTCCTTCATGGTCCCTTCCCATTGGCCATTACAGTGTGGCCTAGTGCTATAAGGCGTCAGACTATGGCCCTGAAAACTGGGGCCGTAGCCCACTAAAAACCCAAAGGGTTTTTTGCTGAAAGCTGGGTGGGTCGGCCTTCCGCCGCTGCCCACCCCTCCTTATTTATTATTGCCTACTCCCCTTGCTATTGCTTGGGGCCGCCATTTTGGCCACATGGCACTTGCCCTTCATGGGTGGATGGTGCCTATTTAGGCAGGCTCAGGCTGGGTTTCTGAGCGGCCATTTTGTTTGATAGGGAGGAATAAGATGGGCAATAAGGTGGATAATGATAAGAGGATGAAATAAGAACTAATTAAGGGACACTGTTGATTATGGAAAAGGCACAATTAATATATATTGGATAATGGGAAATGGTTATATATATATTAGGTTTTATACATTAAATAATGAAATATTTCATTGAATATTGAATGAATTAGTGAGAAATATTTACATGTAGACTGGTAGCAACAGGAAATAACCAGTTGATCTATGGTTATACGCACATTATGCCATTTGGAATGTAATGAGGGAATGGAATAATACTAGTAATGGGAATGATAACAATCATAGCCGGCAAGAATAAATTCAGTCGGCATCGAATACACACGGAGGTGTTCCTGTATATGTGCACGCTTATGGGCAGTCAGGCGCATGCATGCGCTGGCTTGATGAAATTATACTAATAATAATGATACATTTGATATTTCAAGCAATGCATTTATTATTTCACCTGGGTCACTTTAATTTTTAACTTGAGGAGTGAGCTCCCGGCCCTTGGTGTGGGCTGACTGTTGACTTATGGCTGACAGCATTAGCAATT
This sequence comes from Anolis apletophallus, assembly GCA_030556195.1. Classification (NCBI taxonomy): domain Eukaryota; kingdom Metazoa; phylum Chordata; class Lepidosauria; order Squamata; family Anolidae; genus Anolis; species Anolis apletophallus. Next base: position 14,877,410 of record JARBWK010000005.1, on the reverse strand, counting down.
TAGTTATTAATTTTAAGCAATGCATTTCTCATTTTACCCGGGTCTTTTTAATTTTCAACTTGAATGAGCTCCCGACCCTTGGTATAGCTTACTATTGGCCTATGACTGACAACATTAGCAATCGAATTACTGGCTTCAAGCAATGCATTTCTCATTTCACCTGGGTCATTTTAATTTTATATTGAAGAGTGAGCTTCCGTTTCTTGGTATGGCCTACTGTTGACCCATGGCTGACAACATTAGCAATTGAGTTGCTAATTTCAAGCAGTGTATTTATTATTTCGCCGGGGTTATTTGCAATTTCAACGTGAGTGAGCTCCCAACCCCTTGGTATAGCTTACTGCTGACCTATTTTTGTCAACATTAGCAATTGAGTTATAATTTCAAGCAATGTATTTATTCTTTCACCGGGTCTTTTTTTAAAAAACAAAACAAAAAAAACTTCAACTTGAGTGAGATCCCGACCCTGTGTATAGCTCTGTTGACCTATGCCCGTCAACACTAGCAATCGAGTTACTTTTCACCTGGGTCATTTTAAATTTCAAATTGAGGAGTGAGCTCCCGACCCTTGGTATGGCTTACCGTTGACCTATATTTGTCAACATTAGCAATTGAGTTATAATTTCAAGCAATGTATTTATTTTTTCACCGGGGTCAAATTTTAAATTTCAACTTGAGTGAGCTCCCGACCCTTGGCATAGCTTACTGTTGACCTATGTCCGTCAACACTAGCAACTGAGTTACTGTTTCACCTGGGCTATTTTAAATTTCAACTTGAGGAGTGAGCTTCTGACCATTGGTACGGCTCACTATTTACACGTTTGTCAACGTTAGCAATAGAGTTACTAATTTTAAGCCATGTAATTGTCCTTTCACCATTTAACTTGAGTAAGCCCCTGACCATTGGGGTAGATGACCATTGACCTACACTGGTCTGTTAGCATTGGTAATTGGGTTATTGATTTTAAGCAATATATTTGTCCTTTCACCTGGGTCATTTTGAATTTCAACTTCAGGTGCGAGCTCTCGACCCTTGGTATGGCTTACTGTTGACCTATGTTGTCAACTTTACCAGTTGAGTTAACAATTTTAAGCAATGTATTTGTCATTTTAACTGGGTCATTTTCAATTTTGACATGAAGAGTGAGCTCCCGATTTTTGGTATAGCTTACTGCTGACCTATGCTTGGCAGCATTGGCTATTGCGTTATTAGTTTCAAGCAACGTATTTCTTAATTTACCGGAGTGGGAAATACAGTTGTCTCCAAAGGAGACATGCTCTCTCAGCCCTTATTCATGGCTAGAGAGTTAAACGCTTAACCTTTTTCTTAAAAGACCGTACCGTCAGGCCTACGTAGGCACACTCTCTCGGCCTTATAAACGGCGGGAGAATATGAAAAGCGTGTTTCCTTTTATACAAAAGAGGACTAGTTATTGAAGTCACACCCTCTCAGCCTTATAAACGGCTGCCGAGTTCGAAAGCGCCTTTTCTTTAAAACTAAAAAAGATTGGTTATGAAAGTCACACCCGGTCAGCATTATAAATGGCTAGAGAGTTTGAAAGCGCGTTTTCTTTAAAAATAAAAGTATAATAGTCATTGAGTCACACCCTCTCAGCCTTAAAAACGGCTGGAGGTTATGAAAGGGGTGTTTTCTTCAAAATGCAGGACGATTAGTCGTTTCAGTCACACCCTCTCGGCCTTATTAAAGGCGGGGGAGTTTTATGAAGCGCCGTGAATTGGGCCTGTCTGATGGCAGTGACCAGCCGTCAAGGGGTCCTACATTTCATTTTGGCCAACATTTTGGCCTGGACTCCATTACCTTTTGGAATGGAGTGGTAGACGTGGTCTGCAGCAAACTTGCATTAACGGTCTTTACCCCCTGTTGATTTGAGGCTCTAAGCTGATACTGGCGGAGTTGTATCCACATCTAGGGGGAACAGCTTTGGCTTGCGGATGGGCAAAGCGTCTTACAGGCCCGAGCAAATTCATACTGTTTGGCTGGCATGGCTCCACATACACATCGTCCGGTCCGCCAATATGCCATCTTGTTGGTGGTATGGCGTGTGGAGATGTGAGAGTCCTCATAAAGTGGGGAACAAGGATGGGGCCATGCGCTCAACAGTACGGGGGGTAGCACGCTACCTCCTTTATCCAGGGCTCGCGACAATGCTTTGTTTGCTGAGCGGTTGGATCGTAATATCGGAATTGGGCAACGCCCGCTCATCTAATATAGATAGGGGGTGTTAGGAGTCTTGGGACGATGGGGACTAGGTAGACACCTGTCCCCAATCTGTGGCGGAAAATAGCTAGGGAAAGCCCATAGTTGGTGTGCACCTAAGGCACCTCCTTCAGGGGTGAGGGCCATTAAGTTAACATTCACCTCAAAGTTCAAGTTGAGGGGTTAACAAAGTGTAATGCCCCTGGAATGAAAGAGGCTGATCTCAAGATCTTGAGTACAGACTTCTCATTCATTTCCCTAAAAGGGGTTGCCCTGGTTGGATAATCAGGGAATCCAGGTGTTTCGCCCGAAATTGATATCGTTAGCCGAGGGGGCATGATACCTCGGCTAGAATACACCTTGATTCCTGTCACCTTCTGAGTTAGACTTAAGGAACTTTAAATAGGTAACTTTAAATAAAAGTTGCTCAATTTGAACCCAATATTTTGTGTCTCTTTTGTTCAGGGGGTTGGAGAGCAACAATTTTAATTGTTCATTTGCAGACAAGACCCATAATAGACATTTACATTACGTAAATGTTTATTTGTTTCTCAGCACAATGTGACGTATTGGGTTATGGCCTACCAAGCTTTATACAACATTTAACCCAAGGAAGCCAGGACAAATATGGCCAACCAACATTAAGATGGCAAAGGTTATAAATGAGAAAGAATACATAAACTACAAAGGGCTGCAGAATTTTGCATTTGCCTGAGTCATCTGGGAAGGATACAATTCTGTTCCTTCCTTTCTTTTACCTGGTGGCAAATTTACTGAATGCAGACAATTGTTGCACTTTAATTGTGAATTCAGTTTACAGCAGTGGTTCCCAACATTTTTTTGACCAGATCAGGGACCACTTGACCATGGACCACTTTGACCAGGGATCACTCTCCAACATTAGTACCAAAAGGGTTACAAATCCGTTTTTGGTCAACTTCAGATTTGGTTTGGTTATTTGAGCTGTTGATTCGGAAAATTGCATTGGATAGACCACATCAGCTCTAGTTTCTGATACAGAACATATGCCAGCCATTTGCTCACCTACAGAAAACCCTATTTAATAAGCTAGACCTTATGTGGTAGTCGTAATCTTTCAGGGACAGCCAGCCCCTCTCCTCCTGACATACCCACTGTCTCATCACTATAAGAGGGTTTCCTGAGACCAGTCACTCTCATTGCTGCATAGGTTTGAGGCAACGATATAATAGTGGAGAGGCCACAGACCATATTTTCATTCTTGAAGACCACTGGTGGTCCACAGGCCACAGGTTGGAAATCACTGGTTTACAGCAATTGAAAAAAGTCAGAGGAGGAAAGAGAAACTCGTATGTTTTAAAAGCATCTGAAAAAGTGGGATGACAAAGGATTAATTGGGACAATGCCTGAACAGAAAAAGGTTGGTGGCCAGACTGTTAACTGGAGCAAGTTACAGGGAGTAGTCGACCTCCTGTTTAAACGGCTCTACTGGCTGCAAATTCCAGTCCCAATTCAAGGTGCAGGTTATTACCTATAAAGCTCTAAATGGTTCAGGACCTGGCTATCTTCGTGACTGTATCTTCTCCTACGAGCCCACACGGTCTCTAACATCTTCCGGAAACTCTTCTCCCTGTCTCAGGCACAGTTAGTGGGGATGAGAGAAAGGGCATTCTTGGTGGTGGTCCCGCGTCTCTGGAACTTCTTCCCCAGGGAGATCAGGTTAGCACCCTCCCTATCAACGTTTCGTAAGGAACTAAAGACATGGATGTTCCATTGTGCATTTGATCAATGATTCCTTTGACAGATGGTCCTTAACCATGGCCTCAAATCAAGTTCCTGTATTTTATTACTTCACTTTAAGTTAAAATGATCCTATTATAATTACTCTATTCCTATGCTGCAATATATTCTATCTACCTTTGACCAGCCTATCCTCTAACTTGCTTGTAGACCAGCCTTCCCCAAAATGAGACTTGAAGTATTTCTGGTTGTAGCTTACAATGTTTTATTTTGTTTATGATGTCAGTTATACATTGTTTTAATTTTTTATTTGCCTTATTTTAATTGCATGTTATTTTGGGCTTGGCCCCATGCAAGCCAACCTGAGATGGGGAGATGGGGGCAGGGTAGAAAAATTAATTCTTCTAAACTGTATAATTGATAGTAAATTACCCGGAAGGCTAACAGAAGCTCCCAATCTCCTTTCTACCCATAACAAGTATATATCCACATATGAGTCAATGTTGACTTAAATAAGCAGAGCTGAAGTGTGAATGTGTTGGGGAAAAGACAGGACTGTGAAAGCTCTCTACTAATGAAATGCATCCATTGCTGTAGAGTTTTCTCATTCTCCATGTGGTAAGTAATCAATTTCTGTTTTTTGCCTGGTATTTCTGTGTTTTTGGATGAAAACTTTCAGAATTTATGAGGCACCAGTTTTCCAAGTGGAAATGGCATTGCACTGCTTCATCCTAAGTTTAGCAGCTCCACTAAGAGGAGAGGTTCACCACAGGCTTGAAAATTCCTGAGGCATTATGGGATTTTGAAATCTCTTCCTCAGATAAGCAATGTTTTCAAGTTCTTGTCTTGTCTTGACAACACCACTTTGGTTTACATCTCAGAATTCAAAACACTGAGTGTTCTTCAAGGCAAAATCATCATCAGTTGCTACTTATGGTGATTACATTCAAATGTTTTGTCAGTCCACCTGGGAGCAATTCCAAATAGGCCAACAAATCATCTGAATAAAATCATGCATACATCAGAACATAATAGCACAATTACAAAAAAATAGCACTGCTTGGGATGTGTCACATTATCCAGTGATTCCTTACTGGTTCCTAGATTCTTGCATAAAATCTATCCCAGTCAGCAACATCTGATAGGCTGTGAAACTGACATAATAATAGTTATTTCTAGTAATTGCCTTATGTTTCAGTCATAGCCAATTGAAGTCCAGGGAAAAACAAAAAAGTACTGCTGGCATCAATAGGAACTAAGTTGGCAGGAAGAATTTGGGGGATCTATATACAACTGTTTCAAGACCCCAGGTGCCTAACTACATTAGGTTTCTTTTCATGTCAGGAATGACTTGAGAAATTGCAAGTTGCTTCTGGTGTGAGAGAATTGGCCGTCTGCAAGGATATTGTCCAGCGGACGCCAAGATGTTTTGATATTTTACCATCCTTGTGGGAGGCTTCTGTCATGTTCCCGCAAGGGAGCTGGAGCTGACAGAGGGAGCTCAACCTGCTCTTCCTGGATTTGAACCACTGACCTCTCAGTCAGCAGTCTTGATGGCACAAGGGTTTAACCCACTGCACCACCGGAGGTTCCAACTAGTGTCCTACTTAACAATCACTGGGAACAAGCAATTTCCCTTTGTGTCTTGGTTACTCAATTTTTTCCCATGTCAGGAGTGACTTGAGAAACTGCAAGTCATTTCTGATGTGAGAGAACTGGCCATCTGCAAGGACATTGCTGAGGGGACACCCAGATGTTTTGATGTTTTACCATCCTTATGGGAGGCTTCTCTCATGTCCCTACATGAGGAGCCAGAGCTGACAGAGGGAGCTCATCCATGCTTCCCTCCTGGATTCAAACCTGCAAGCTGTCTGTCTTCAGTCCTGCCGGCATAAGGGTTTAACCCACTACTCCACCAGTTACTCAATGAATCATGATAATTGGTTTTCAGCATCTGTTACTTCATACTGGAGGGTGGAACTTCTCTCCGTCTCAGTCCTCCATCATTCTGACTCAGTGAGACCATCATTTCTAGGAGCTTCAGATTTCTGACAATCTTCCTCCTTCTCTTCATCTGAATCTTCCAACTCCAGAGGCCATGCCATAACAATGTGGAAGGAGTGCATGTTTTAATGGATCAAGAACTGGTCACACAGTGTGTACATTTAACCTGTACAGCTAATGAAGTTTGACACCACTTCTGCCGTGACTCAATGCAATGGAATTCTAGGAGTTATAGTTTGGTGGGGCATAAGCCTTTTTTGGCTGAGAAGGCTAAAGACTTTGCAAAACTGCAACTCCTATGACATTGATACAGTGCAGTTAAAGTGATGCCAAATTGCATTAATGCTGCAGTGCAGATGCACCCAATGTTCATGATTGTAGTGCTAGGATTGAACTTGCTTCTTTATTTACCTATCTAAACAATACATAACCCAAGAACAACATAGAATGTCACGTAAAAGGAGTTGGGGGGTGTGTTAGTGATGTCCATGTCAGTGGGGATGTGAATGGATATTAAAGGAGTTGTCCAAGGTATTGAACATGTTCTGGGAGCAATTATTAGAATTAAATATGACTTAATGCATTTTATAATTTTAGGCATAGCAGAGGCAATAAGAATCCCCTTGACCAACTTGTGAAAATGCCTAACAACACTGACAGGAGTGCCCAGTGTGCATTTGTGCTCAGTTTGCATTGAGAGTAGTGAGATATGCATCCTGTTGTATATTGGTCACACTGCATATTTGTCATGGTAGTAGGTAACAGCAATCCTTAACTGGATGTAGATGTTGCAGAACTGCTCAATTCTAATTCCAGCCACTACTTTGGGTTTGGTCACTTAACCAATTACAAATCAACATAATAGTAGTATTGACTAGTTTATTTGCAAAAAGGTCATGGGGGACCTTGTTGAAGGACTTACTAATAAGCCTTTTCTCAAACATCAAAGAAGACACCATAATAGCACCCTAAGTTTGGCTGCCAGCCAGCTAGTGGTAATTTATGGCAAAATGTAACTGTATGTACAGAAGAGGAGTGGAGGACTTGTAATGTTATGGACATTGTTTATTCAAAGGTGAATAAAGAAAAACTGTTTTCTTTGTCACAAAACACTTGGACTAGAGGGCACTCCCTGAAGCTCCAAGGTAGGAAAATTAGGACTAATAAAGGGAAATATTTCTTCACCCAGAGGGTCATTGGGTTATGCAACTCACTTCCAGAAGAGGTTGTGACAGCTGTCAGCCTGGACAACTTCAAGGCAGGATTAGACAGATTCATGGATACCAAGTGTATCGGTAGTTACTGAAAAGGACATTCAAGTGCCACCTCGGAGTTGGTTGAGGTAGGCAGGATTTCCCCGGGTACTGGTTGTGGGGGGTCGGGAGCAGGTCAGGGTTTTGCCCTCCCTTCTGCTCGAGATCCCCGTGTACAACTGGTGGGCCACTGTGTGATACAGAATGCTGGACTAGATGGGCTGAGGTCCGATTCAGCATGGCTCTTCTTATGTTCTTATGTTCTTATGTTCTTATTGTTGGATTATAAGGGCCAGAATCCCTCATCTTTGACTATTTTGGCCAGACCTATGGACGTTCGGAGGCAAAACGAAAGACTGGAGTGCAACAGGTCTCCATATCTCTGGTTTACAGTGTCAGCCAATCACAGGAGCCCTGCATTATTCCACTAATTCCTCAGCTTACTGATTTAATTACTTCCCATGGCATTTAATTGCACTTCATTATGCGACACAGGTCTGCCTACCGCCAGCATGTTCCCTCCCTGCAGAATGTTCCGTTACAGCACTAACCATAATAACAACTTCAACTCGCTCTGTGATATGATTCAATATTTGGGTCACCTTCTGCAAATTTCTCATTAAGCGCTGAGTTTCACATTTTAACTCTTCAAGCAGTGACTTTGAAAATCTGGTGTTTAAATAAAGTTCACTTAACTGTAGTCTCAGGATTTTAGTAGCTTCCTTGAAGTCCTGTCCTAACAACACACAGAGTTAGACTGCTCTGTGGAACGAGTAAGCCCCACGGAAAGTAAAGGGACTTACTTCCAAGTAGATACACAGTATGGTGTATGGCCAAGTAGATACACAGTATGGTGTATGGCCACACAGACTGAAAACCATATAACATCCCAGATCTCAATATATTTCATGCCCATCCTATATTTTAGATGCTTTTAAAATGGTACCGTTTCTCTGTTCTTCTCCTGCTTCCATCAGATTAACCTGTCTTAATTCTATTACTGCAAACTGAGTTTGAAGTGCAAAAATAGTTTGGAGCCAATTGAGTCAGGAAGTGAAAAGGAGAGAAGGGGGCAGAATATTGCCCTATCCCGTAGGCTCAAAAAAAGGCACGGTGCTGCAGCCTCTCCTGACTTATGCATTCTTCCTCATCCATAATATTTACCACATTTTGATGATTAGCTAACATTTGTGCATTGTTGAAGGATATGCAAGTTCAGATCAAGGAAGGCAGTCTTGTGGCCATCAGCCATTACAGAACTGATGTTCCAGGTATTCCTCACTCCATTCCACTTTCCATGCTCTAGAATGTACAAGCTGACATTGATTCCCTGCATTTTAGCACAATGTCTGAGGAAGTTGCAATTCTTAAAGCAAAGGTGGGGAACATGAGGTCCACAAATCACATGCAGCCCCAAGATAGAATCATAGAATCATAAAGTTGGAAGAGACCTTGTGGGTCATCCAGTACAACCCCCTGTCAAGAAGCAGGAAAATCTCATTCAAAGCACTCCTGACAGATGGCAAATCAGCCTCTGTTTAAAAGCCTCCAAAGAAGGAGCCGCCACCACACTCTGGGGCAGAGAGTTCCACTGCTGAACAACTCTCAGAGTCAGGAAGTTCTTGCTAATGCTCAGGTGGAATCTCATTTCCTGTAGTTTGAAGTCATTGCTCCTCATCCTAGTCTCCAGGGCAGCAGAAAACAAGCTTGCTCCCTCCTCCCTATGACTTCCTCTCACATATTTATATATGGCCAATGGCCATCATGTTTCCTCTCAGCCTTCTCTTCTTCAGGCTAAACATGCCCAGCTCTTTAAGCTGCTGCTCCTCATAGAGCTTGTTCTCCAGACCCTTGTTCATTTGAGTCACCCTTGTCTGGACACATTCTAGCTTGTCAACATCTCCCTTCAATTATGGTGTTCAAAATTGGACACAGTGTGATTCCAGGTGTGGTTTGACCAAGGCAGAATAGAGGGGTAGCATGACTTCCCTGGATCTAGACACTAGACTCCTATTTATGCACGCCAAAATCCCATTGGCTTTTTTTGCTATCACATGACATTGTTAGCTAAAGTTCTTCCTAATGTTCAAGTTGAATCTCCTTTCCTGTAGTTTGAAGTCATTGTTCCGCATCCTGGTCTCCAGGGCAGCAGAAAACAAGCCTGCTCCCTCCTCCCTATGACTTCCTCTTACATGTTGATCCAAGGCACTCAACATGTCTCCTCTCAGCCTTCTCTTTTGCAGGGTAAACACGCCCAGCTCTTTAAGCCGCTCCTCATAGGGCTTGTTCTCTAGACCTTGATCATTTTAGTTGTCCTCCTCTGGACACATTCCAGCTTGTCAACATCTCCCTTCAATTGCAGTGCCCAGAATTGGATGCAGTATTCCAGGCGAGGTCTGACCAAGGCAGATCCTGTCCAAATGGTTGAAAAACAAACCATGAATAATGAAAAAGTATAGATTGTGTTTTGTAACCATTCCCTCTAAAGTCAGATGCACAGGTTCCATTTAGGATATGTCTCTTTGTCTGTCGGCAAGTAATTTTTTAAAGACAAACACCATAAATTGTTTGTGGTCAAGTCAAATGAGGACATTGGCCCTCCCAGATGAGAACTTTGCCCTCCCACTGAATTTTTTTATTCAGTCCCCAAATTTCTATAATTGCAGTAACTTAAAACTTTAGTTGATTTTTTGGAAACATAGTTTAGGTATCCAAAGAAAGGGGGCTGGGAAATGGAAGAAACCTAGATGTAAATAACCTTCAGGATCTTGTTCAGTCAGCTTCACTGGCTGCCAGTCAGCTACCCAGCACAATTAAGTTGCTGGCTTTAACTTATAAAACCCTAAATGGTTCTGGTCCAGCTTACCTATCAGAATCTATTTCCCTTCATGAACCAGTTTGAGTGCTAAGATATGACAGGGAGGTCCTGCTCTTGATCCCACTGCCTTCGCAACATGATTGGTGAGGACGAGAGGCAGGGCCTTCTCGGTGGTGGCCCCTTGGCTGTGGAACTCGCTCTCCAGCGAGATCAGATTGGCTTCCTTCCTCCTGCCATCTAGGAAACAAGTTGACTTGGTTATTCAAACAAACATTTGGTGTGTGACAGGAATGCAATTTAATATCCTGTCACAACACGGTTAGAAACGAAGCAGCTGAATTCTGATTAAGGATTGGTGCAATGTGTTATTTGTGTATTGGATATATCATGCTTAATATGTTTAATGGTTTTAAATTGTATTTTAGATGTACTATTTTAATGACTTTATGTTATGCTTTAATTGTTTGTAGAGTTACAATGGTTGTAATTCTAGACATTGAATGGTTGCCTAGATGTATGATGTACGTCGCTCTCAGTCCCTTGTGGGGTGAGAAGAACAGGATATAAATAAAGTAAATAAATCAATTCACCTGGAACGTTAGAATTTCATTTGGGGGGATTTATATGGGGAGCAATTACCTCCTTATTCCTCCCAGTAGCTGCCCACCTTTTTGATACCTTATTTTTGATGTTTCTGAATTTTTACATTTCACCATGGATTATTGATACTTCGTTTTTATTTATTTATTATTTATTTATTTTTGTGTTGTATATGCTGCTCTTTAGATGGCACAGGATCCTCAGATGTGTAAACAAGCATTTGCTATTAATATTTTTGCTTATGAATGAATGAGTGAGAAAACAGCATGATTTAATCAGCAATAATCAGGAACCTTTCAAAGCCAGGCTATTATCATTAGTCTCATAACATACATGGAGAATTGAGGCTGGAAAAAAATACAAACAACCTGCAGTCTATACTATGGCTTTGTGACAAAATATATCCACATCTTGACTACTATGTGGTATGATTCACTTTGACATTCACTGGTTTTGAGCAACATTTGTTCACGGTAGGTGTCTCAGCTGTGGGGACATGCCGTAATTGGAATGTGTTTTGAAAAGGATTTGGACAGTGGCCACTTGTAATTCCCATAGGATTGGCATGTGGCATAAAGGACAGTCCTCCTGTCTCTTTAATGGTTGTACAAAAAAGGAAATTTTAGTCCTGTCTCTAATTTCACACTCAAGACTACCAATGGAACAGAGCAAGTGCATTAGACCTTTAAAATCTGTAAATTTTTGAAGTCTGTGAGGGATTTCAGGTGGAGGAATACATAAAGAAAAGGCTTGGTCTGAAAAATGCATATGGTTGAAAAATGCATATGGTAAAAAGTGCTTATACAACTACAACTCCCAGAATCCCATAGTATTGAGCTGAGATTCTTCCCTATGGAAAAATTTTCTGCGCAAAATTCCTGGTAAAAAATGCATGTTTTTATTTTATTTGCAAACGGTATGAGATTCTTCCCAGAGGGCAGTATAGCAAACATGTTTTTCTGTAGAGGAAACATGCTTCCTATAGAGAAAACTGTATTTTATGTGTGATCCCCCATCCCGGATTTCCTCTGTAGAGAATCCTATTTTCAGGGAGAGGAAATATTGCATTTTTACACAGTTAATTTCCAGTTCACAAAGGCCTAATCTACATTGCCATGTAATGCAGTTTGATACTGCATTACAGGCAGTCCCCAAATTAAAAATATCCAAGTCGTAGTTAAGAATGGGAGTGAGACAACAGGAAGTAAGATCAATCTTCCCCTCAGGAGGGAAGTTCAGTCCTGAAAGAGTTATCATGGGGAAAAGGTGTCTCCAATGAAATTTTCTCTCCAATCCTTGTTTCCAAAAGACTATTTTTTTTCCAAAATCCAATTATCACAGGGACAGAAAGGGAGAGGAAATATTCTGAATAGGGGCACAGACAGCAAAGCAAACAACACAGGGGTGTTGCCTCTTCCGTATGTGGTCCAAGGCTAAAAAATATACAGTTTTGGCTGGAGCTACACTTTAAAAATGTACCAGTTCCGACTTACAAATAAATTCAACTTAAGAACAAAGCTAAAGAACCAATCCCGTTCATAACTTGGGAACTGCCTGTATATGTTCAGTGTAGATCAGACATGGGAAAACTTTGGCCCTCTGGGTGTTTTGGACTTCAACTTCCATAATTCCTAACAGTTTAATATAGGGTCAGTTGCAGTTAAACTGCAGTTAATGCAGTTTCAAACTGTGTTATATGGCAGTGTAGGTGGGACCAAAGAGTTATTTTGCGAAATCTCTTGCAATGCTGTGAAAATCATTTAAATTATTCCTTTTTGCTATCAAAATGAGAGAAAAAACCCAAATGTACAGCCCTCCAAAAATGAATGCCTATGAGAAATGTTTTAAGACAGTCTTTATTCCATTTAAAAGGTATAAAAATGGGATAATAGGAGATGGAGGCAGAAAAGTGTTTCATCTTTGTGGCAGAATTAAGCCACAACACTTCCAAGTGTGTATGAAAATGGTGCAGGATGAAAATCTTAGTGTTTTGATGTTTTACCATCCTTATGAGAGGCTTCTCTCATGTTCCCACATAGGGAGCTGGAGCTGACAGAGGGAGCTCATCTGCAACTCTCCCCAGATTTGAACTGCAGACCTGTCAGTCATCAGTCCTGCCGGCACAAGGATTTAACCCATTGCACCACTGGCGGTTTGAAATATTAGCAGAAATTATGAACCTAAGTTATATTATTACTGTATTTAGACTAGGACCTTTAACTCAATTAAAGGGACTTCTTTGTTGACTCACTTTGCAACAATTTATTTAATGGTTCTATTCTAATTGGGACTAATCAACTGGATCTCAGCGTATGTGATGATTCTCACATCATGACTGGTGTCCCACAGTCGAAACCAGAGTCACCGAAAGCTAGAAGCAAAAGGAAGTGTATCCAAGAATCTCAGACAGCATCCTGTGGGGTCCTCCTGGAAATCTACTCGCTATTGTAAAAACTGTGTTTGAACAAAAAGCACAAACTGGTTCAAAGACAGTGGAGGAAACTGCAAATATTAGCTTAGTGTTGCCCAAGAGGCAAACTCAACAAAGCGTGCCATTGCTGAGTTTGCAGTTCCTGCCAGCAAACAGCCATGATGAATATGGATGAGCTCCGCTCATGGCCACAACCTGAAGAAAATGTAGAAAAGTAAATGGAAACCTCTCCTTAAGGGACGCACTGTAAATGCCTTCAGGTCTGAATGGGAGCAACTGGTCCTCCAGGGCCAGATCAAAACAGTTAATGAGAAAGGCCCTGGAAACGCTCAGTAGTGATCAGTTTATGTCTGGACAGAACAAATTCAGCCTACAAATGAGGACTCAGACACTAAAACACATAAACTTACAGTATATCTCAAAAAAATAGTGTTCTTAGGGAGAGAACAAGATTGGGAAATTGTCCTTGACACACTAGCTACTGAAAAGTTGGGCATTCTTATGGTCTCTACCAGGCATGAGCAAACTTTGGTCCTCCTGGTATTTTGGACTTCAGCTCCCAAAATACAGATATTCTAGACCAGGCATGAGAAAACTTGGGCCCTCCAGGTGTTTTGGACTTCAGCTCCCAAAATACAGATAGTCTAGACCAGGCATGAGAAAACTTGGGTCCTCCAGGTGTTTTGGACTTCAACTCCCAAAATACAGATAGTCTAGACCAGGCATGTGAAAACTTGGGCTCTCCAGGTGTTTTGGACTTCAACTCCTACAATTCCTAACAGCCTCGGGCCCCTTCCTTTCCCCCCTCAGCCACTTAAGCTGAGGAGTTGAAGTCCAAAACATCTGGAGGGCCCAAGTTTGTCCATGCCTGGTCTACACTATCAGTATTGCAGATAGAGATTTGTAACCTATAGTTAGAGATCCAGAACCAACTGATTGATATTTCATAAGACTACACACTTCCCATTCATACTGCAGAACTATAGTGTTCCCTCACTATTGCAGGGGTTATGTTTCATGACCACCCGCGATAAGTGAAGAATTGTTAAGTAGGGACAAGGAGGGGGAGGAGGGGAGGGGGAGCCGGCTGCTGGGCCTTACCTTGGGGCTTGTCTCTGGGCCGAGCCTCAGCCTGGCCCTCTTTGGCAGCGTCCTCCTGGAGACAAGCCCCAGTGTAAGGCCCAGTGCCTGTTTCCTCCTCCTCTTCCTTCTCTTCTGGTACTGCTTCGCCTGCTCGGCAGAGGAGGAGCTGGCCTATCCTGGGACCAAGTCACCACCAAAGGATGAAGCCAGTGCCGAAGAGGGCCACACTGAGGCAAGCCCTCCTCTTCCTCCTCCTCTTCCTCAGAGGCCCAAGAGACCTCCGAGGAAGAGGAGGAGGGGGAGCCTTGACATGGCCCTCTCCAAGCAGGAAGCTGGCACTGAAGAGGGACACACTGAGGCCAAGCCTGGCAGTCTCTGGGCTGGGCTTTGGTGCTCAAGGAGCCTCAGAGGAAGGAGCAGGGAGCAGCGGAGGCCCATCCCAGAGACAAGCCTCAGGGTAATGCCCAGTTCCCCCTCCTCCTCCTCCTCCTCTCTCCCCCTTGGCACCGGGGCAGGAGGGGGGATGAAAAACCCATGAAACAGTGAGTCTGCAATAAGTGAACTGTGAAGTAGTGGGGAAACACTGTATAGCACTTTGACACCATTTTAACCACTACAGCACCATCTTATGGAATACTGAAAATTGTAGTCTGAAATTTGTATCTGAAGCACTGAAGGTCAATATCTCACAAAACCACAAATCTCGGAATTCCATAACATTGATCCATAGCAGTTAATGTACTTGTACTATAGTAGCTTATAGTTATTTCTATTGAAATCAATTTTGTTAGTGTTGCTCCACCTCTGCAGTCTCTAAGGGTATTTTTGAATTCTGATCCTGTCTTCTGGAGTATTTTTCGCTGTTGTGAATTCCATCGCAATGGACTCCTGAGAATGAATGTCTACAGAAGGGCATTTAAGAATGCTCAGCCAGGAAGCTCCAGTGCTAAACGCAGTGGTTCTCAACTTGTGGGTCCTCAGGTGTTTTGGCCTACAAGTCCCAGAAATCCCAGTCAGCTTAACAGCTGTTAGATCTCTGGGAATTGATGGCCAAAACATCTGGGAACCCACAGGTTTGAGAACCATTGGCTTAACCAAACTACAAATCCCAGGATTCTGTAGAATGAAACCATGGCAATTGAGAGTGTGAAAGATTCTAAGTGAATGCCATTTGACATTGGCTGTTAAATACTTTGCTTCCTCTCTCTCTCTCTCTCTCTCTCTCTCTCTCTCTCTCTCTCTCTCTCTCTCTTACACTGTGCTATTAGGTATAACATTATTGTTCGTTTGAGCTTTTATCATTCCATTCTATGGATTCCTGGGATTTACAGTTTAGGTAGGTACATATAGAATTCTCAAACAGAGCACTTTACTATCCCACTAAACTACACACTTTGGGATTTCATAGTATCCAGTCATAACTATGAATAATGGAATCACATTGCTATAATTGTGTAGTGTGAAAAGGCCCCAGGTACTCATTTTAAAATAATAAGACCCCTGCCCCCCAAAACTGGAACCCAGACCACCTTTGGTTGCCTTTTCCAGTACAGCACAGAATATGCCTTTTCTTCCTATACCCAATGTAGGTTTCCACCCAAATTTAAAGTATTAGTGTCAATAGTGCTATAATATACAGCACTCCTGTAGCATTCTTATTTGTAATCCCATCTACAAACAGGCAAAAATAAATTCATTTCCAAAATATCCAGTGTTACTAATTCATCAGGCTCACATTGATTTTTTACTTTTATTTTTGGAGTGTATAAGTTGGCCATATCTTTTTATTTTCATTGCGATCACTAGCTGGTAATTCTATTTATAATCATGATATTGTAGATCTTCCATTGATCTTGTGTCAGTATGTGAGTCATAGTGGTTGAAGCAATGCAGCAGTTAATGTAAGCATGTGACCATAACAATATGATCCCCCTGCCCTTTAATATTCCCCAAAGGTATTGTTAAAGAGTTTAAATATAAGGTGAAGACTAGAAGATCATTTGTTGCACTGAATAATCTCTTTGTAATACTCATAGCTGATATTAAACTGTGAACTTCTCTGACCAAAGTACTTCTCTGGACAACAAGCTCCCATCCAGAGCAGGGAAAGGTAGTGCTCATCTCAAAGCCTTGGGATACTACTGAGTTTCCAGCAGACTCCAGAGTATTTCCAAACTTGCTTTTGTTTCGTGTCAGGAGTGACCTGAGAAACTGCAAGTCGCTTCTTGTGTGAGAGAATTGACCGTCTGCAATGACATTTCCCAGGGGACGCCTGGATGTTTTGAAGTTTTATCATCCTTGTGGGAGGCTTCTCTCATGTCCCCAAATAAATTGGGACACAATATATTTATTTATTTATTTATTAGTCAATTTTATATTCCGCTCCTCCCATGCAGGCTCGGGGCGGATCACAACAAAGATAAAATGTACAATACAAATGTACAGCGATAAAACAATAAAAACACAGTCATAATCCATAGCCAACTGATTACAAGTCATCGGTCTTGGGTTCGAGTATTGGTGAGCCTCTTCGTTCGGATCAGCCGAAGGCTGTTCTAAAAAGGACAGTCTTACAGGCTCTTCGGAAAGGACCAAGTTCATGTATTGCCCGGACATGGTTGGGTAGCGAATTCCAGGACATGGGAGCCACAAATGAAAAGGCCCGTTGTCTTGTACTGGACAGGTGGCAGGAACGGGGTGATGGAACAACCAACAGGTTCTGCTCTTCCGAGCGCAGTGGTCTCGGGGGAACGTACGGGGTAAGGCGGTCCCTTAGGTACTCAGGCCCTAGACCGTGCAAGGCCTTAAAGGTTAACACCAACACCTTGAAGGCAATCCGGTACTCGATAGGAAGCCAGTGCAGGTGCCGTAGAATAGGTGTAATATGCTCCCTCACTGGTGCTCCCACCAGCAAGCGAGCAGCGGCATTCTGCACCAGCTTGAGTTTCTGGATTGTCGACAGGGGAAGGCCCACGTAGAGGGCGTTACAGTAGTCCAGCCTCGAGATGACCGTCGCCTGGATCACCGTGGCCAGGTCGTCCCTGGACAGGTAGGGTGCCAGTCGCCTAGCCTGGCGAAGATGGTAAAATAGCTGACAATCTGGAAAACCCACTAGAAGCCACTGTGTGCCATTAAATATGTAGCCAGTGATCCATTCACATTGAGTCCCGATTTTGGGACCAATAATATTAAACAAGCCCTAGAACATCTAGCGACCAACTCAAAGTACAGAAAAATAGATCCCACTGAAATATTGTGGCAGAATATGCTGCCTTTGGAGTATATTCCATCACAACTCCTTCTCTTGAAGTTTTTAAATAAAGGTTGGAAAAGAGTGCTTTGATTCATGCATTGCAGGGAGTTGGCCTAGATGGCCCTTGTAGTCTATATTTCTATGATATTATTACTCTAGATGTCATTTTCGGAAATCATACAAGAAGGTATTCATTACCTCCTCATACAATATGCAGACAAACAACCCCAGCCCATGAACACATCCATGGCCATTTACTGGCCAGATGGATAGGAAGCTGGAATGCAACTAACTCTGCCTCCAGGTAAGATATCTTTCAAGATCTCCAGTAAGCTTTTATAGATGCCTGTCTTGCAAGATTTGAAATATCCTTTCCACAGATGTGAACATCATGGGTTTGAGAGCACAGAGATTTATATACATCAATCACTCCTTGTTATAGAATGTGGCCATAGAAGTATCAAACTCTCAATTATGAGTACACATACATAAATCTTTGTCTGACATTCTATTAGTCTGTTATGATGTTATGAGTTAGGCCACATACACTATTTCCTATTCACACTTATTATCATGATATCATTGCCTCCATTGTAAATGCCACCGAACATAATAGTAATAATGATAAATCCACCTTAAAATTGAGGGAACAATGAGTTCTGTATCACAGGGGTTTTGCAGCACTGGTGAACACTGCAGGATGACATGCTCAGGCTCCTCCCACCAGTGGGCAATGGTGCTACAAGCAGAAGCAGGGACCCCTTGCAGGGAGTCCTTTCTGAACACTTTGTCACGTCATCTCTTGTTGGCAGGAGTGGGGCAGTCATGTCATCCTGTAGCTATTTGCTTGTTAGTGCTGCAGATCTGCATACCTCAGGATGGTTGACAAGTTTTTAAGGTGGGCTTCAGGGATTGGATCAGGAGATGGAACAAAAGTATGATACATATCATAGCACACATCTACCATTTTCTGAATTGGAGCAAGGGATTTGGATAGATCAGCTCACCCCAATATTTTTTGCATATAACTCCTCGTTTGTACATTCTGATTAGTTACAGAATGCTAAAGTTGGCTATTGGTTTGTTGTTTTCCAAGTGCTATTGGATTTCCAGTTTTCCTCATCACTGGCTACATGGCCTAGGGCTGCTGGGAGCTGCAATCCATTGACATCTGAAGGACAAGAGGACGCAAACTCCTGCACTAATTGGTTATAGGGGAAAATGAATTATATAGGTAAGGACATTAGTCCTTGAGATTCAGACCATGGTCAATTGTTGTTGTGTGCCTTCAAGTTGTTTCCGGTGGATGGTGTACCTAAAACAAACATATCACAGGCTTTTCTTGGCAAGATTTGGTTAGAAGAGATTTGTTGCCATTGACTTCCTCTCATGGCAAGAGCGTGTGACTTGCCTAGGATCATCCAATTTGGGTATTCATGGCCAAGTGGAGATTTGAACCCTGGTCTCGTATTCCAACGCTCAACTACTACAGCACACTGGCTCCTGCTCATTATCTACATTTCCTTCAAATTAAATGGTAATTTTCCTCCACTTTTATTGTGAGATCCAACCTGTTAAAGGGGACAGGAGACTGCCAATAGCTTTTTGTTCCACTAACTGACATGGAGGATCATTCAGTCTTTGAAACCAGAGTCCCAGTGTCTTCAACACTGCTGTATTCATGGTAACAGTAACACTGATTTGTATTTCAACCTGGCTTATCCCTGTTCTAAAAATGAGCTGTCATTCTGAGAATAGAAGCTGCTGCAAATAGAAACCAATTTGTTCCACCTGTTTTGCTAAAAAGTCATAGATTAGACCAGTGGTGGGAGACTTCCCCTGGAGATGCATGTTGCCTTTATGGCTCTTTTGAAAACCTTCAACCACTCCAGATCTCCCAGACAACCATTTTTTCTAGCCCCACAAAAAGAGTGAATTATTTTTCCTGGAAACAATTTAGTTTTTGAAATATGCTTGTTACTGGCATGCTCCCCATGGTTTGTTATGGGGAAAATACAAGCCTGCAGCGGAAAAAAAAACATCTCTACCATGTGAAGGAGGGTGGGCAAGGGAGCAGATGCTTTACATTTCCTTCCAGATAGAAAAGCTACTCACCACTATCCACTTTGGACAGCTGACAATGGCTTTTCTTCATTGACAATTATTTACGCTCTGTTCCTTGACCCATAAGCAGAAAAGCTGTATTTAAATTTTGACGCACCCCATTAAGAGCATGCCCCCTGCACCAACCCTTAAAGAATTAAAACTTCAGGCTTCATTATCTTTCCCAAAATTATTACAGTCTCTGCTCTTGAATGTGTGTGTTTTTCAATCTAAAGAGATGCCTAGGTCAAAGGGTCTGTTTTAATTAGATACTAATGACTCTGTCTTATCAACTAATGGAAAAACAACAGAATGCAGGACTCAGACTTGGAGTCATCTACAAATGTCTGTTGAAGCTCGAAATGCAGTTTCTAACAAAATGTTATAGGTGATTGTTACAGAATAGAGGAGAGGGACATAAAGACTAGTGCACTATGTGTAATTATGCTAGTGTGTTTAACATTTTGTTATACCAGAGTAATGCCCTTTTTGGAGAGGTGTATAATGGTAATCTATGGGAGTGAGGGAGATGATAGCAAATCATTCTCTATGTACTATTGGATTTCTAGTTTTCCTCATTTATATGTATCAATATACACAACTTCATATCTGGAAACTTAAAATGAATGCAGTCTTTCATTGGCCAAAACTGCCCAATCACTTTGGTAATGAAACTTATGCCTGCAAATGTTACCAACAGGATTCCAGGCCAAATGTTGTGTAGACCTGCCCTGTCAATATCTTATTAAGGATGAGAGATGCACTTTTAAATTTGTACTGCCTTACATATTTCATGCCTTGGTTTAATTGTGTGATGTTGCCATAAGGATTTTGTAGCAAAATCGAAGCATAACTAAACATGCAGGAGTTAGTACTATACAACATCAATGAAGGTTGTACATATTGTCCCAACCTTCATTCAGTCTGCCAGGCATTACTATCTGCCAGGGTCTTAAAACCATAGAATCCTACAATTGTAGAACTGGAAATTATCCTGAGGGCCATCTAGTTCAACTCCTTTCCAATGCAGTAACCCAAAGCTGAGATGAAATTCTAAACTCTGTTTAAAAAAACCCCAGCAATTGTGGTTCCATAATTCTCTAGGGCAGTTCATCCTCTTGTTGAACAATTCTAATCACCATTTCAAATTTCCTGTTTTGTAATATGAATTTAGTCACACAGAACCAAGTCAGGGCTGACTGGTGGATCATGACGCTTTCGGAACAGCCTTCACATAAGCCACATTTTTCTCAGTTCTTGAAGTTGAAGACTGCTGGTGCAGGTTCTTCTCCAGTTTTGCCCGTGACAAAACACACAAACGATTACACATTTTGCTTACACACTGACTGCTACAAAGGCATGGACTCAAAGGCATGGACTAAACTCTAGAAAGCCAAACTATATGCCTGGGATGTCTCTCCACCTTCCTCAACCCAACTTTGCTTTTCTAATCCTTCTGCATTGCACAAAAATGTCACTCTCATTGCTTTTGGGACAGACCATGTATCTTTATAAAAAAAATCATACATGATTTTTTTTGCATTGAAACAGAATTTTCTGCAGAATCCTTTTCTTCAAAGTTGCCCATATTCTAAATCAGCTATTTAATTACACATGCATAACTAAATAACATCTCCTGATATGACCCATCTCAGTTCACCACAACAGCTAGTAGCTACATCAGTTGAAAAAAGACTATGCAGTTGGGGGGAAAGGAGAATGGCATTTTGAGTATCCTCCTGACAGGACGTAAAACTGTTGTGTCAGAGTTCTGCTTCTGATTGTTTCATCCTCAATTGTTCATGGAAAGGGATTGGAACATCCTCCTCCTCGGATCACAATTGCAATGTGAACTGGCATCCCTTGTTAAGGTGGGCTGGGAAACAATTATGGATGGTTAACTTGAATTTAGTAATCTGTATCTTCCAGCCAATATTGTTGCACAAATTAATTGTTTTTCTGTACAGAATAAGTTGTTTCCTGTACAGAAAACTAAAATAACCACATGCAAATTTTGCCTAGAAGCAATCCCCAATCACATTTTCACCACCACCAAATGTACTGTAAAATGGACTGCTGTTCCCAAACTCCTGCAACTGCCATGGCTTTTGGTTACAATGCTGCCTAAAGGATTTTGGAGGTGTTAGTTCTTTACTTGGACTACCATTTCATGTGCTTGACAACTTTGAGGTCATGACATACTTTTATTGGATTGATAGAATAGGCATATGGTGTAAATCAAGTATGGGAATCAGTTGGTCATTCAAATGTTTCTAGATTACAACTCCCAGCTTTTTTCACTATTGGTTTTGCTGGTCATGTCTACTGGAAGATGCAGTCCAACAGTAGTTGGAAAGCTGCATGATTCCCACTTTACCTACATCTATTATTAGATCCAAGTGGAATAGATCCATTGAATGGAATTTACCCACCCGATATTTCACATTCAACAGATTTCTCATAGCTGGGACAGACAAGTGTGATTCAGGTCCCGACTATAGTGTATTAACATCCATATGATGGAAACCTCAAAGTAATCTGACACTTTCATTAATTTTGACATAGATCATGAGTTAGCTGAGGCTCATGTCAGTCAATGTGCCATGTAAAAAAGGAGAAGTTATGTTTTCTTTTGATTTACATCTGCAACCCCCCCCCCCGAACAACAACCATAGATTTTGAAAAGAAAATAAGCAGATGTTGAGTTTTTCCTAGCATAGAACTTACTGGAAAATGATAATTGCTTGAAAATCTAAAAAGTATTTATTTTGATGGCAATGATAGAAACATATTCAGATATTATTATCTCTTGAAGTGATTCTTTAAAAAATCAAATATTTGACATAAATCAATGTACCTTTTGATTTCATCAATGTTAAATGTGCTTTCTCCTTCAAAATCCATCATACTTAGAACAACAGTTCTTTGGCATAAGCTTATTTGAGGCTTTATTCAAGAAAGATGACAAAAGAATAATTCAAGGCCACAATTACTCAGAAATCCTTTATTTCAAGTCTGTTCATGAAGCTTCAACAACTGCTTCTTTGAATCAAGAAAGGTTTGGCCCAGGGAGATGGGGAATAAATGTCTGGAGGGGTCATCCTCATATTTCCATTTCCCTCCCTTCCAGAGAATCTCCTTTTCATCTTGCTTATGAGATTCCAAAAACTAAAGAGTTAACCTGAGTCCAAATCCTCAAGGGAAAGACTTGGTAAGCATGGATAAAGCCCAGCCTCAAAGTATAGGATCCATAAGTTGTTGCAGCAAAGAGGAAGCTGTAAATGTGATAATTCATGGTACCAATAGCGGGAATGTGTCACACAGCATATGTTTTTCTCCTCCTCTCGGTCCACTCGACAAACATAGTTTGATCCAAGAGATGAATCTGCAGCTTCATAGCTAAATAGGCTCCAACAGATAACATCCTTCATTACTATTAGAGTGTATTTAGCCTGCACTGGAAAATAAATATCTACATTGTACATCTGGAAAATTGAAAATTGACAATTGAGATAGAGAACGCAATAGAGATGTAATTTTTAACTGATTTTCCTCTTGAAGAAAGAAATGTGTAATTTTAGCATTTTCTCCCACTAGGAGAAAGTTGAGAAAATTACAGTCTTTAAAGACTATTCACAGTTGTGGACTTATTCTGTGCAAAATTAGCACATAGTAATTTTGCAAAGAAAAAAGCATTGTATGTTCAATAAACAGTCTTATCTACTAAATGGTCTGTGAAAAGTTATTTCTGTGCAGAAATATTATTATCTGTATATAAAAACGCACAATTTTCCTGGGGAAAATAACCAAATGCAAATTTTGTACAGAATAGGTTTTGAACTACAAAAAATTCCACAAATTCAGGATTAGTTTTTTCAAGACTGTTCAGGAAACCTGGGGTTTTTTAAAACCATTTTAAATATTTTTTATACTTGTAATTTGAAAACAAATGCAAAGAATCAAACT
This sequence comes from Anolis apletophallus, assembly GCA_030556195.1. NCBI lineage: Eukaryota > Metazoa > Chordata > Lepidosauria > Squamata > Anolidae > Anolis > Anolis apletophallus. The sequence continues at coordinate 14,853,962 of JARBWK010000005.1, read as the reverse complement.
TGTACAATCCAAAAGCTCTATGAGAATTACTTTTACTGATCCAATGACAATCTTCAAAACCACGGTTGGCAGTTCTGGCGATTACATATTGCCTCCCAATGCTAGTTCTTTGGGGACACAAGAGAGTTTTTGGTCTCCTGCATTCCAACTATTATTCTGAAGCAAGAAGAAATAGATCTTATTCCCATATGGACAGCTGGATTAGGCTGGACCCGTGCTGATCCAATACCCACACATACATCACACCTACTTCTATGTCAACAGGAAGAAGCAGCCCCACAATAGATCCTTTCACAACATCATTTTTGCTGAGCTCACAGCTGGGTGCCATGTTGTGACCTCATTGGAAGCAATGTCATCAGCTAGTGACTGCCAGGAAGCTGCTTTTGGAGAAACAGTGGTGGCAGCAGTGACCCCAATACTCTCTCAGTCTGCTTACTTGGAAACCAAAAGGGCTCCAAGCATGATCCTGCACTGCCTTAGGCCAGCTCTGAAGCACAGTGCTCTGATTATTTTGTTAAGCACAGATACAGCGTTCAGCCTCAAAACCAAAAAGCCAATACACACAATCTGATAAACCACCTGGCAAAGGTCTACTGGGCCATCCCATGTCAGAACTCATGTCCAAATTTCATGTTCTTGAAACACAAAAAAGCTGCTTGCACAATACTAGAAAGTCGGGGAGAGCAACTTCTACCCTCTCCTTCTTCCCATGACTTTAATTTTGTCTTTTCAAGGAGTACTTAAAGGTGATTCCTCCCTGCAACTTGACATGGTACAGCCCAGCACTGTGTGTCTGTGTGATGATATCTGTCAGATCCTGGATTAGTGAATCAATATGTAAAGTCCAAGGTGGCTAGACACACATCATATCTCTTCCATTGTTTGCTTAATTACTTTAGGAAACAGCCCTCTGAGGATCAAGAAAACTTGTTTTCAGATTTAGGATTTTTTTTATTTCCACCAAGATGTTCTTCCTACAGCAAAATGCTGCCATCTCAACCTTCACTGCAATACATACATTGCAGTAATGCATACCATTCTAAGGTGCTTAATTCACACTGGCTTGATTCTAACAGCCTTCAGCTGAATACCAAGCTGGTATTTTATCTCCTCAGCTGACTTGCTAGGGGCTGAGTCTGTAGGATAGTGGCCCTATTGGTACTATCATTTTAAGGGAACACAGCTGTGTTCTTAGGAGTATATATGACAACGAATGCCACCATGCTATGGAAAAAACTTTAGTTAACCAGCCCTCCCCCAACCCGCCCTCCCACCTCCCCAAGAGATACAGAAGATGAAGATGGCTTAGGCAAGTGATGCAACCTTGGAAGGCCTCCCCAGAGCTTCCGGGAACAGTTCATGCGCAGACGTTACGGTTAGTTATTCATAGCAGTTGTCTCCAATGTTGAGCTTGGCCTCTTCCCAGGTGGACTGAGATTGGTTGAATGGGATGCCACTGGATCCTTTTCAGAGTTGCTTTGGCCTTAGATCATCCCGGCCAACCAAGGGGGAAGGAAAAGGCCCACAGTCCCCAGCAAGCAGACTATGATGAACATCCAGAGGAAGATTCTGTCGATAACCATCGCAACATACTTCCAGTCCTCCTTCACCTGAGATGAGAGATAAGAGAAGAAAAGAGACTTACTCATTTTAAAGCATTTCTGTTGTGTTATTTTAAAACCTTTCTGTTGTGTCACTTGCCTACCTACCTAACTAGGGTTGGATAGGTTCACTTGAATTTGGTGTAATTTGAAATAAAGCCAGATATTTTTGCCTTCGAAAGGGACTTCCAGCACTTTTTTGTGAGGCTGAAGTACCCAATAATTTCGACTCATGTTGCACAATTGATTTCAGGAATGTGGAAGTGAGTCGGAACTATGATGAAGCATTTTTTATGCAACCAAGCCTGCTGGGTGGGGTTATATTTTGGGGAGGGGAGAGGTTTGCAGCATCTGGCAGCCATTGTTCTATATAAACTGAAACATGTGGCTGGAAGGCTCATTGTGAACCAGGGAAGAGAGAGGGGAGGTTCAGGATTGGAGCTGTTGACTTGCTGTTGAGTGTGGGGTTGAAGAAAGGTTGCAGACCAAAGAGAAGGGAAGATTTGGGAGAGGGGAGTTTGGATCGCTGTTGCCTTGCCACTTCTTGCTGTTGGGGTGGGGCATGGGCCTTGGGGTGTGTGGAGTGGAAGGGTTCTGCATATAGCAGGCAGGTAGGCAGAGGAAAGTCATTTTGGAGAAGGGGGAGGGAGAGAGGGAGAGAGAAAGCCTGAGGAAAGCAGTTTTTATGGAGGAAGGCAAGGGAAAAGGGAAGGGTTTATTTGTTTGGAGCCAGAGAAGAGAAAGAACCTAAAGTTTGTTTTGTTTGGGAGGCAGGAAGAGGGTGAAATAAAGTCCTTTTTCGAAAAATCTTTTTTGTTCACCACTAAAGCTTTTCTATTTTCTTTTTTGAAAAAAATGGCATGTATTATTGGGACTTAAAGCTACATTTCTCAACCAGACCCTCTGGTGCACAAAAGTGACTTTCTACATCAAGGGAAGTTACTAAATCATTATTGTGTGAATCCTTCCTCTGAGTTCTGGGGTGTGTGAATTGACTTGATAGTACTTTTCCCATCCTTCCAGACCCTCTGGTACACAAAACAGTGACTTCCTACATCTAGGGAAGTCACTAAGACATCACTGTGTGTTTCCTTCCTCTGAGTGCTTCTTTTGGTTAGGGAAAGAATTTCCTTTTTTTTAAAAAAAAAACCAATAACAACAAAACAATGGTTCTGAGAAGTCCTTTAAAATGTATCAAACATTGGTAGATGTATGAATGTGTCTGAAACTTGGGGATTGCGATCCTCTGAAACCTTTTGACATCTCCTTAAAAAATTAAGGAGGCAGCTCTTTTATTTTTATTGTAAAATAAATTATTACTAACATTATTTTTAAAATAATTAGGGGGAAAATTAGGGGATTGTCTAAACATGTTGAAATGTGTTATGCTAACAGAGGAGGATGTGTTGTAGCAGAATATCAAGCTTCATCAAGATTGGTGTAAAAATCAGGGAGGGAGATTTCCATGTGCCAGTACTGTTTTCCGGATATTGCACAATTGTGTCCACCATTAATGAAGTGATCCGGAAGTTTCAGAAGTTTTAAAAAGTTCCAACCTTTTTGGGAAAAATTTGGAAGTGACTTCCAAATCAAAGCACCAGCAACCCCTACATCCGAAACAAGTTTTGAACCATTTGTTTTGGATCAACCAAGCTTATTACCAAACATTTCACAGAATAAAACCAGGATATGTGTGGCCAAGCAACATCAGAATGTGGTCAAGATGGCAAAAACTACTGATGGGGAAGAACACACAGGCTGGGAGAAACCAAAGCGGTTTGCCCAAATCTAGAAGGAAGGGAGATCCCCCTCCTCTCCTTTCCCTCTTGAGAAGTCAGTACAGTACAAGTGACCTTTTCTCTTTGAGCTTGGTTCGTGGAGGAAACCAAGGACAAAGAGGGAAAGTGGAAGAAGGAGAAAGACACTGGAAGCTGAAAATTTTAGAAGCAGCTGATAAAACGAGATGGCAAAGGATGGAGATTGTTTCTGCTAAATCAAGGCAGTCAGAGTGTATTTTTCTGCTAAATCAAGGCAGTCCCCAACGGGGACTCTGTGGTGATGTACAATAAATGAAAAACCACATTAAGATACATATAAAACACTTTGAAAAGCAAACATTCCATTGAAATAATTCAAAACCAGATGTTAAACAGCCAAGGCAATTCCCAGGATCAAAGGCAAAACAGCATCATTTTAGCTGCCCAACAGAAATAATAAAAAGGATAAGGCCAATCTAATCTTATTTGCAAAGGAATTCCACAGTTGGGTGCTACAACATAGAAAGCTCTATCATGTGCACCCACCAGCTTGAACTCACAGAGTGATGGAACACACAATAGGTTCTGTGCTGAGTATTTCAAGCAAATTTATAGAAGAGGAAGAGGAGGCGATTTTTCAGATGCGGCTCCATCATATAGGACTTTGTAGGTCAAAAACAACACTTTGAATTGGGCTTGGAAGTCAATGCAGTTCTTGCAAATCAACATTATATGTTCCCTAACATAGACATCCAAATGTCACATGTGTCGTGGGTAGTGTACATGAGGGTTTGTTGAGTGAGGGCTTGGCTGTTGAACTAGAGCCCAGCCAGAAACAGCAATTCCCTCAGCCACACATAGAAGTAACAATTACTCAGCCTGCTGGCCAAACACAAGAGACTTCTGTTGAGTAGAGTTAACTGTGCCTTCCTCTGGGAGACTGAGGAAATAAAAGGCTAATCTGAGGAGATCAGCATGGTTGAGAAGGCCACCAATCAGGATCAGCTGTGAAAACAGCATTTTTGAGGGTTTGCAGTGTTACCAGATAGCAACTTCTGTATCTATGCTCGGGCCTTGGAACCTTGTCTCTCATGTACCTTTTGGAATTTGAACAGCTTCTGGACTCTTGACTTCTGGACAAGGTTGATTCTTGGCATTCTAGTATTTGGCTTTGACTCTGGACTGGACACTTGTCTTTCCTTTCATTTGTTCCCTTGGGTTCTGTTTCTACCATGGACTCATTGCCTTAACTTTGGACTGTAATACTCTCCTGTCAGTGTTTAGAGGTCAAGGCTCATGGCAATATGTTGCTTAACATATATACCTGAAAACCTACTTAAATACATTCATTCAAGTCACTTGGTGACACATGAATTTCATAAGGTTTTCTTATACAAGGAATACTCAGAAGTGGTTTTGCCTGAAATTTGGCCTACAGCATTGGTATTAATTGACAGTGACCAACCCAACACCAAAATATACAAAAGTTCATCTAAAATGTAAATGTCAGCAAAAATTTAAAGAACATAAATAATTATATTAATAAGCACATAACCAAAACATTTAAAGCATATTTAAAACATGGTTTAAAATGATAACATGCCCCTTTGGCACATTATTTAAGGACCAAAGGGTCTGTGCAGATAAAAAGGTATTTGCCTGTTGGTGGAAAGAAGGTAAATAGGGAATTCTATGGAAATGGGTTCCAAAATAAGGGAGCAGCCATTGATAAGGCCTTGGCTCTCATGTCATCACCAAATTGCTTGTGACATTTGTAGAACTGAGAAAAAGGTCCCCCCTCAATCATAAAACTTGGGCAGTCTCGTATATAAAGATATAGTATTTCAGATAGCTTTTGAAAACCCAAATATTCTAAAAACCAAAAATCTTTTTTGTATCCTTCAGGAGTTATCAGAATATCAGAAATGTTAGTCCACAGAATAGGTGAACATTATATTGACCACGGTGGGAAAAGTCATGTAGATCTTGAATAAAATCTGTTCCAGCCTGCAAAAGGTCAAGAATTTTTAACAAAAATATTGCTTTGAAGAACTGTTCTACCTAGGGATACCCTGTCAGTTAAATATTTCCCAGTTGTCCATCTGTATTCATAAGGGAATGTGAAGTCTTGCTTTGCTGCTGTCATTCTTTCATACCATGTCATGGAACAGCAAGGCTACCTCGTCTATGGTTTTGTGGTTACATCAGTGATATGTAGCATATTTCTGGAAAATAGAGCTCATCTTACTGTAACTCACATTGTTGTGTTTCCCCCCCAAAATGCCTTCACATGTTTTACCTGATAGCACAATTTTTAAAAATCAGCTAAAATTCTGTTTGGGGCTTAGGGTAAAGGTTTCCCCTGATATTAAGTCTAGTCATGTCCAAATCTGGGGGTTGGTGCTCATCTCCATTTCTAAGCCAAAGAGCCAGCATTGTCTATAGACACCTCCAAGGTCATATGGCCGGCATGACTGCATGGAGGACCGTTACCTTCCCGCTGGAGCGGTATCTATTGATCTACCCACATTTGCATGTTTTTGAATTGCTACGTTGGCAGAAGTTGGGGATAATAGTGGGAGTTCATTCCGCTCCCTCGATTTGGACCTGCAACCTTTTGGTCAACAAGTTCAGCAGCTCAGCAGTTTAATCCACTGTGCTACGACAATTTGAGGCTTACATTGTTGTAAATGGCCTTACCCGTTTAGAAAAATTACCTGTTGTATTGTGGTGTCCATATCCATCTATGGGCAACTATGGCATTACAATGTAAGATGATTTGTTATTCAAGGGTACTTTTGATGTGCTATGGCCTGATGTACAATGGGCACTGATGTGCATCAGGGTGCTCCTTGATGAACATGTGGACACTGGCTAGGAAGCACTAGAGCACAATAGGAGTGGCTAATGTGCGCCAATGGGCACATTTGATGGACATCACATACTCTTCTTGCACACCGCCCCAATTCACTAACAGAGGTTCATTGCATTTCTGTAACACCTGTATAGAATCGTAAAATTGCAGTTGCACATAAAGTTACACATAGATTGTGATGCTGAATTTTGGTCATAATTTATGTTTAATTACTATACAAACATATAATTTGAAAAAAATGATACCAAACCAAATCACCCCCCAAAACCAGGATGGACTTATACATGGGCTCATAGTGGTCACACAGCCTTCTACAGTGAGTCACTATTAAAAATGGCTGCTGCAGTATCTCTGCAGAAAAACAATATACAGGAAGCCCTAATTGAAAATGGCCACTGCTGTTCCACTTCAGCTCAATTGAATCAAATGGCTCTCCCATGCTGGTGCTGCACTCTGGGCAGGCAAAAATAGAAAGTGTGGATGAAGGGGAGGAGAAAGAGTTACTTCTCTTTCTCGAGTTTAAATAAGGGAAAGGTAATGTGGCAGGAGCACTTCTTTCCTCATCCTTTGCATTGGGTCCCTAAGAAACAGGTTACTTTTCGTGCTCTTCTCTACCCATCTTTTTTCAGGTTGTATTCTTTTTCTTCATTTATATTCCCTTGTTTATCTGGCAATGTAGAGTTGTAGACATTTTAAGACCAGCAATGTCATTTACCCCTCCACTGGTGCCCCCGGTGGCACAATATGTTAAACCCTCCTGCTGGCAGGACTGCTGACTGAAAGGCTGGCAGTTCAAATCCGCAGAGTGAGGTGAGCTCCCATCTGTCATCTCCAGCTTCCCATGCAGGGACATGAGAGAAGCCTCCCACAGGATGGTAAAAATATCTGGGTATCCCCTGGGCAACATCCTTACAGATAGCTAATTCTATCACACCAGAAGCAACTTGCAGTTTCTGAAGTTGCTACACACACACACACACACACACACACACACACACACACACACACCCTCCACGGTAACCCCACCAATAAGTAGAATCTCTTTTCCTTACCTCCAAGCAGGTTTGCACTATGTATTCTAAAAGAAGTTGAAAATTTGCTTGTTATATGCCCCAAATCTTTACCCTTGACTTAACCATGGGTCATAGCAACGTTCATAATTTTGGCCCCAAACCTGCTCTTGATTTACACATGAAGTCAACTTATACATGAGTATTTGTGGTAACTGTTTTAGTTTAGCTCCTTCAGAAAGCAAAAGGACAGCATGTAGTCATTAAATTAAACTGTGGCCTATGCTTTTTCAATAAAAATGGTCATGGTTTGATTTAAAAATACATAGTTGCTAACATTGCAATATACAACAATTTAGCCACACAGTTATTTCAACACCAGCAGCTGCTATCATTTCCAAAACTCTGCAAATAAACTCTGCACACCATTTGGCATGTCCCAGGGTGAAATGACTGCTCTATTTTTACACCATTTTTTCAGATAAGCTAAGAACTCTATCTAGCAATATTCTTTACTGCTGATCTAATATTGCTCCAATAACACAATTAGAAGCCACAATTGTTGGAGGTAAAGTATTGCTTGCCTTTTCACATTTTTCTCCCACAAATACTGAGAAGTGTTCCATGTTTTCTTTACAATCTCGATGGGGTTACACTGCCCCTGAGGACACAGGTCCACAGTCTGGATGTCCTCCTGGATTCAGTGCCTGACACTTGATGCTCAGGTGTTGAAAGTGGCCGGGAGGGCCTTTGCACAGTTAAAGCTTGTGTGACAGTTGCAACCGTACCTCAAGAAGCCGGACTTGGCCATGGTGGTCCATGCCTTAGTTAAATCCAGACTGGATTAGTACACTGCACTCTACATGGGACTGCTTTTGAAGACGGCTGTAAAATTACAACTGGTGCAAAGGTTTTTCAACTGGAGCTAATTATAGAGAGCGCATGACACCCCTATTAAAACAGTTCTACTGCCTACTGATAAGTTTCCAGTCCCAATTCAAAGTCTAGGTTATGACCTACAAAGCCCTAAATCAGTGGTTCTCAACATGTGGGTCCCCAGATGCTTTGGCCTACAACTCCCAGAAATCCCAGCCAGTTTATCAACTGTTAGGTTTTCTGGGAGTTGAAGGCCAAAACATCTGGGGACCCACAGGTTGAAAACCACTGCCCTTAATGGTTCGGATTCTGCCTGTCTTCATGACTTCATCTCCGTCTATGAACTGATGCAAGCTCTAAGATCTGCCGGGGAGGCCCTCCTCTCACTTCTGCCTCCATCACAAGCATAGTTGGTGGGACAAGGGAGAGAACCTTCTTGGTGGTGGCCACATAACTTTGGAACATCTTCCCCAGGGAGATTAGGCAAGACCCCACATTGTCCTCCTTTCACAGGGATCTGAAAGCCTGGATGTTTCAAGAAACATTTGATTAAGAATGGCCAGTCCCTAGTTATAAATGTCCAGTCCCTAGGTCACCTGATAATACTCTGTTCTCTGCACTTTATCCAATTCCCCAGCCCTATGGTACGTTGTTTTGCACTATCCCATGTCCAGCCCTTTTTATATCCTGGTCATGCCCATTTTAGTATTACTGGTTATTGGTTTTTATTGAGCATAGTTTTGATGGAGTTTCAATGTTGCTGTTTTATATTCTTACTAGCTGACCCGGCCACGCTTCACTGTGGCTTTTTCATTCCTTTCTGGTTTATTTTCCTTCCCCCTCCATCCATCCTTCTTTTTTTTCTCTCTCTCCTCCTTCCCTCCTTCCTTCCTTTTTCTTCCTTTCTTCTCCCCTTCCATCCTTCTATTCTTTCTTTTCCCACTCCTAACTTTTTTCTTCTCCGTCTTCTCCTCATGCGCCACGCCGTCGCCAGAGCTTCCTCATGGGGCGTGTGGAGCAGGCCCCCGCTGGTGTTTGTGTGAAGGCACGGTTGCGGAAAGGGCCATGTTCTAGAAAGCATTCTTCAGGAGCGGCAGGGAGGCGGAGGAAGAGGCCAAGGACGCGACGAAACAGGCGCCAAACAGGAAGTCCCACCTCTCCTGGCTGGAAGTCCTCCAAAGGAAGATGGCGGCTGCCAGGGAGTAGCGGCAGCCGCGTGGAGGGCCTCCTGCCTGCCTGCCTCTCTCTGAGGTGAGGGCCTACTTCCGGCGGAGGAAGCGGGCATGGCCACGGGACTACACTTCCCAGAAGACCCCGCACAGCCACTTCTTGCTCATTACTGTCCACTCTCCGCCCTCCTTGCCAGTGAGCCATGCAGAGCCTTCTAGGAAGTGTAGTCCAGTGGCCGTGGCCACTTCCTACGCCATCTCACAGCCGCTCCTGGACTCGGGTCACGCGGGCGGCGCCGTGCCCGCCTCCTCTGCTGCCTTCTCAGCCTCCTCCTCCGCCTTCCAGCCGCTCTCGGACCCGGGCACCCGGTGAGCGAGGACTGAGGGTGAGGGGATGGGTTTGGGGGAGGGGGCTGAGTGCGCCGGCGCGATTGTTGTCCCTTTCCCCTCCCCTCGTGGGGGAAGGAGGCTATTGGCATTCTGCAAGCGCCGCTACACTAGGTGTCAATGGCGGCTTTTTGGGGGTCATGTTTGGGGGTCTTGCGAGGTATCTAGGGTGGGTTTTTGTGCCCTGTAGGTACCTCCTGGTATGTTTGAATGTGTTCGGTTGTTTTCGTGGTTCTGGGGCTTATAGTTTTGCTGCCTATTTGCCCCGTTGCATGACCACTCTCTTTTTATATAGATAGATGTTGTATTTAATTGTGTTTTTAACTGGACTGTTAGATTTTGCTGTGTTTTTATTTTGATTGTGTTTTTGCGTTGTTGTTTTGCTTTTGTGTCTTGTGGGAATTTTGCCCCATGTGTAAGCCGCCTGAGTCCCTCTGGGGAGATGGTGGCAGGATATGACTAAAGATATTATTGGTATTATAATCTCACTGGAGATGAGAGGAAAGTTCTGCCCAGGTAAAACAATGCCCCATTCCACTTGTCTTAAACCCCATCTGTGTTATAACATGAGGATTAGCCAATATAACTACTTGTAGCAGTGGGGCGGATGAGAGAGTGAGTGAGTGAGTGTGTGTGTGTGTGTTAGAGTGAGAGAGGGGGGGACTGTAAAAGTGTCTGGCTGTGTTACAAAACATTTGGAGTTAGCACAGTTTACCCACAGGTTGTAGGAAGCCCTATGGGCCATTTTTGTGAGCCGAGTCTCACCTCAAGAAGGACTTTGTGACATTATTTTCACTACATTTTGATATAGAAAAACACTCTGGTTCCTTTCTGTGATTAAAAAGTGTTAGATTTAATACCTGGCTGCACATATCTCCAGCCCTCAATGAGTAGTTACCCTAGATCAGTGGTTCCCAAACTTTTTTGGCCTACCGCCCCCTTTCCAGAAATTTTTTTACTCACCGCCCCCCTAGAAATTATTTTTTTAAAAAAAATGTAATAGCAATTAAACAGAAAGATATATGTATTAATGCAGTGGTTCTCAACCTAAATAAGGTTCCTCATGTTTTGGTGACCCCATCCATATTTTCGTTGCTACTTCATAAATAATTTTGCTACTCTTATAAATTCTAATGCAAATATCTAATATGCAGGATGTATTATCATTGTTACAAATTGAACATAATTAAAGCATAGTGATTAATCACAAAAACAATTTGTTTGGGGGAGTATGGACAATGGATGATGGGATTTGCAGTACCTTCGACCAAGTCAGTTCTGACTTCCACAGACCACTGAGACCCCCATAAATTACAGACCTGGACCAAACTTGGCACACAGAACCCCCATGACCAACAGAAAATATTGGAGGGGTTTGGGAGGAATCCACAGTGATTTAGGGGAGATGTAGTTCACCTACATTTGGAGAGCACTCAGAACCCAAACAACCCTGGATCTGGATAAAATTTGGCAGAAATACTCAGCATACCCAAAGTTGAACACTGGTGGAGTTGTGGGGGAATGATTTTGTCATTTGGGAGTTGTAGCTGCTGGGATTTATAGTTCACCTATAATCAAAGAGCATTTTGAACTCCCAACAGCAATGGAATTGAACTAAACTTGAGCAATAGAGAATACTGGACCTTGGAAATTAGGAGCTGCTTGCATTTTCCTTCATGCCACAACCATCTCCCAGGAGGCGCCTGCAAACGCCACCGTGACTCAGGGGGCATTTGCAGATGTGGAGGCTTTCCTTCTCCACTGGAGCAACTGGCAGGCACACACTCGCAAGCCTGCCAGTTGGATTCCCTGGGCAGGCATTGCCTGGAAACTGCAGCATGCACCCCCTTCCTCTCCTCAACTCCACCCATGGCGCAGTCCTTCCTTCCAAGGGATCCATTGCATTGGAAGGGGTGATACAGGACTGCACCATGGGCGGAGTTGAAAGGAAAGGGGTGTGCGCTGCGGTTTCCAGGCAGCGCCTGCATGGGGTTTCCAACTGGCAGGTGCAACCTCACACTCACAAGCTCACCGCCCCCTTACAGGGGTTCAGTGCCCCCCAAATTCTACTTTGGATCACCTCACCGCCCACTAGGGAGTGGTACTGCCCACTTTGGGAACCACGGCCCTAGATAGATTAGAATGAGGGATTCCTTCCCCAAAATTCCCTATGCATGCCTATCTCAAGAATGGGCTTAGAAGGGGTGTTGTCTCACTCATCCTGCATGCCGCTGTCTGTCCCCCCTTTGAATACTTAGCAATGTGATACCTTTAGGGAAGACATAATTTCCTCTTTAAAGGTATTTTTATTGCCCTGATGAGGCCATGTGGTCAATTCTCCATTTTGCCTCTCTCTCTCCCTCCCTCCCCCGCCTCTCTTTCTACATAAGAACATAAGAAGAGCCATGCTGAATCGGGCCTCAGCCCATCTAGTCCAGCATTCTGTGTCACACAGTGGCCCACTAGTTGTACACGGGGATCTCTAGCAGAAAGGAGGGCAAAACCTCACCTGCTCCCGACCCCCCACAACCAGTGCCCAGGGAAATCCTGCCTGCCTCAATCAACACAGAGGTGGCACTTGGATGTCCATTTCAGTAACTACTGATTCCCTTGGTATCCACGAATCTGTCTCTTGCCTTTGTTCTCCTTGAGTGAGGACAGATCTTGCCATTCTCCAGGCAAGATGTAGATTCATGGATGCTATTTTGTATTTCAGGGGTGCTCACACATTTTCAGCATGCAAGCTAGTTTAAAGCAACCAAGTCCAAAAGATCTACCTGCCCCCGCTGCCGTGCGCTCCCGCACGCTCTTGCCACCGCACATGCTCCTGCTGCTTTCCGCCCGCACAGCGCTTCTTCCGCCTGCGGGGCATTGCAGGAAGGAGAAAGCACGAGACGGGCATCCAGAGGGTGTGCTCCGCCCTGCCTGTCTCACTGGCAACGGAGGCTGCACGGCTGCTTCTGGACGAGAGAGAGGCAGGATGCTCCCTCCAGAGGCCCCGCCTCGTGCTTCCTTCTTCCTGCAATGCCCCGCAGGCAAAAGAAGCACCGCGAGAGCAAAAGCCAGCAGCAGGAGCGCGCATGTGCACAGGGTGTGCACGCACATGGCAGGAGCGCCCCATCCGGCTGGTGAGGCCCGAAAATCACCTGGAAGAGTGCCAAAGATCTATTAGTAGCTCCCGAGCTACCTAATGAGCACCCCTGTTGTATTTGTTTTGCCCTCCCCCCTTCCTTAGAAGATAGCTCAGTGAAGCTAGTTAGCTCCAATAATATTTTCTATCCAAAATCGATTTCTTTCAGGAAGCATCATCCCGGTATATAGTGCAATCGATTTCTTTTGACTTTAATAAACATATTATTGTTAGAACCCATGAAGTTGTGGAACTGCAATCCTGTTCCATCTTGCTGAATGGAAACTAATCCTTACTCTCTACACATTATGAATTGTGCTTCTGGCACTATGCTATATTTTTGTGGAATCACCCCCGAGTGAGCGTTATTTTTGAGCCTACAGCTATTGATTCCTAACAAAAAGGGACTGTTCTGGACCTAAACATATGACAAATAATCCCTACCCTCTAGATGGCATATAGAGGCAAACATTGATATTTATTTACAAATTGTTGTCAAAGAATTGCTGTAGAGTAATCCAAGGTCTTCTCAAGGCTTAATGTAGCATGCAATTCCTACATAATTCCCCATCCCTGCTATAGCTTGATACTTGAGAAAATGGGAAGAGGGATGTTGAAGAGGCCACAAAAGTGGGATTGCATTTTGTCCATGCCTGGTCTAGCCTTTGATCTAATTCAGTGAAGCAATCCTTCTGTTCTGATACTTACTGTACATTTTTAACCATTTTGAAGATTTATTTATTAAGGGAAGGAAGGATATAAATACTTGGAACCAACCCCCCAAATTAAAAAAGCTTACATCTCTGGACATAAAACATCTGAATATAATCTCTGATGATACTTCCCGTTGCTTTTCTAAGTAGCATCAATGCAGGCTACCCCTATATCTATTTCTCTGATATCTCATTCTGTCCACCATGACACTTTCCAGGAAGCCTGCTATGTAACGCTATTCATCACCCACACTTTTTGCATTCATTATGATCATGACACAATGTGTATGAGGTTGCATATGTATTTTTAACCAATCTCATATGCCAGGAAAATCATGTCTTGTCAAGGCAGCGCTAAGTTTCAAATGAAGCTTGTTGTGATTCTGTTAACAGCTTTTCCAATTATTTATGGTGTTGAGTTATCCAACGGATCCTCCTCTCCCTTTGTTCTGCCTGCAAATCATTTCCAAATATCCTCCTGTTTCTTATAATGGGCTGTCGAGCTACAAGTGCTGAGTGACAGATTTAAGAAGACAATGAATTTGAAAAAGGGCTATGTGGTCCATTCTACTTCCAGCATCAAATATTAAGAACTCTTCTATAATGCATCCCATTTTGATTCTTGGAACATTTCAAAGCCTTGGCTTTGACTCTTACAAGCAGGAGTAGGAAAAGTGGGGCTGCATGTGATCCCATAAACCCCACTTTTGCATCCTCTGAAGCTTCCTTGCAGGTCCCCCAAAAGTACCACTGATTTTTTATTTCTATTTCCCAGAAGGATTTTGGGCCAGTTTTCGCTTTGTCAACTGCTTAAAATGAACTAAAGTCTTACATAGATCTGTCCTCCTTACAGCACACTCTATTTATTATAAAAATAAATAAATCATAGGCTGAAGTGATGTTATCTTTTGGTGCACCACAAAGAACTACTGTGGCCCATGGAACAAAACTGATCCCTATTTCATTTGCATTTTTCCATCACTGACTTAATGCTTAGCAGGGTTGCAGGATATTTTTCTTTCCAATATACATACTGCCTTGGAGGCAATTTATAATGTTCCATGCAAAAACTGAAAATATTTTATTAGATATTACAGCCTGACATGCTGGGAATTGTAGTCTAAGATCTAATCCAGCATTTCTCAACCTGGAGGTCGGGACACCTGAGGGGCATGAAGGGGGTGTCAGAGGGGTCACCAATGGCCATCAGAAAACACAGTATTTCCTTTTATTCAAGGGGGTTCTGTGTGGGAAGTTTGGTCCAATTATATCGCTGGTGGGGTTCAGAGTGCTCTTTGATTGTAGGTGAACTATAAATCCCAGCAACTACAACTCCCAAATGTCAAGGTTTATTTTGCCCAAACTCCACCAGTGTTTACATTTGGACATGTTGAGTATTTGTGCCAAGTTTGGTTGAGATCTATAATTGCTTGATTCCACAGTGCTCCCTGGATGTAGATGAACTACAACTTCAAAACTCAAGATCAATGCCCACCAAACCCCTGTTGTTCATGGGAGTTCTGTGTATGCAGTTTGGTTCAATTCCATCGTTTGTGGAGTTCAGAATGCTCTTTGATTATAGGTTAACTATAAATCCCAGCAACTACAAATGACAAAATCAATCCTCCCTCCAACCCCACCAGCATTCAAATTTGGGCGTATTGGGTATTTGTGCCAAATTTGGTCTAGTGAATAAAAATACATCCTGCATATCAGATATTTACATTACAAAACATTAGAAAACAGTAGCAAAATTACAGTTATGAAGTAACAATGAAAATAATTTTATGGTTGGGGGTCACCACAACACGTGGAACTGTATTAAGGGGTCGTGGCATTAGGAAGGTTGAGAAACACTGATCTAATCTGATGGTAAATTGCAACTACATTAGACACATTGGCACAATCGGATAGACATTCAGTGACTGATACAAGAGTTTTGCAGTACTAGCTAGCATTAACTTATAGGATTCAGGATCAGAAATGTTTCCAAATATTGACATGCTGGTAATGCAAGCAGAAGGAGAGCCACAAGTGGTTAGGGCCATGACATTATCTCCCCATCTATCCACATTATGAACTGATCCATTGTAGAAGCTTTCTGAGGTGGGGGCAAGGCCAAGAGTTCATGCTCTCAAACAATTGTAGGTTTCCCACTCCTTTTCTAAACAATGAGAGGACCACATGAGATTTGCCACCATTTAGCTGCACAAGGGGATTTTCTCTCCAAAAGTCTTGTTCTTCAAGGGTAGGATATATGGTCATCAGAAAGTGGATGTTCTCAGTTTTGCTATGGTCTGACAGTGAAGATCTTTTGCCTGAAAAACCATCAAAACACCTTTTACTGTCTTTTAAGATTCAGGCGAAAATTGCCCAGTTTATCTATATGTTCTGCTGATGCTTGGACTATATTGTTCCTACAATTCCTAGTAGCATCTGTGTTAATTCTGATGAAGGGCAGAGTTTGTGGTCTGCCTCAGCTATTTTAACTTTACTTTCAAGGGTAAATGGAGATATGGATTGGATGAAGCTGCTGGCCTTGTTTATCCTGTGACATATTTTTGGTGGTCACTTTACTAGTACTCAACAAAACATAGGATTCAAACAGAGAACTTTAAGTCCAAATCCATCTATACTGTATATGTCTGTACAGGTGACTTCCACCAAATTTGGGGAGGCAGAATCATCACATTTTGTTTGAGTCCCTCCTAATGGCTGTCACTTCTTTCTCTCAAGTGCTCATGGGACCGTCATTGCACAAGGATGCAGCATCATTTTGATGGATCCCTCTGATGGGGACTTCCAGGGAAAAGAACGAACTATTGTAAACTATTAGTACTCTGGAGTTATAAAGAATGGAAGAGGCATCTCTGAGCCCCATCACTGTCAGAAGAAGTTACTGTGAAAAGTGGCTATTCTCTGTCTTAGAGACAAAATGTCAGACAGACATAAAGAAGCAGGCATAAAAAAGAGAAATAAAAAATTCAATGGAGACAGACAGAGGAAAGACAGAGAGCCTGTCCACTAGTGATAGATGCACACAGAGAGGATGGCAGACAAGGACCAAGAGAAACCTACAGAGAGACACAGAGAGAATGGCAGGTAGAGTCCAACAGAGACAGACAGACACACAGAGGTGGACAAACAGACAGGAAGAATGGTAATCAGTCTAACAGAGAAAGACAGACTGAAGGACAAGCAGAAGGGCAGACAGGGACACAAGAGAGAGAGAGAGAGAGAGAGAGAGAGAGAGAGAGAGAGAAATTGGCAAACAGACAGAATGACAGATAGAGTCCAAGAAATGACAGACCGACAAATAGAAAAAATGGCTGAGAGCATTCAACAGGGATAAATGGATAGACAGACAGAGAGAATAGCAGATACATCCCAAAGACAGAAGGAGAGTGACAAGCAGAGGGAATGGCAAACAGTCAACAGAAGGAGAATGGCAATCAGAATCCATCAGAGACAGGCAGATGGACAGACAGGCAGACAGAAAGATGTAATTGCAGACAGTCCAACAAAGACAGATGGACAAGCAAGCAGGCAGAATGATATCAAGACAAATAGATGGACAGCTAGAGGGAATGGCAGACAGAGGCCATGAAATGACAGACAGACAGAATGGTAGACAGAGCAAGTCCAACAAAGACAGATAAACAGAAAGACTCAGGGAATGGCAGACACTTCCCAACAAAGACAGACATACAGAGAGAGGGAAACAGAGACTGGCAGATACAGCCCAACAGAGGCCAAGAGAGAATGGCAGAATCCAATGGCAGGCAGGCAGGCAGGCAGGCAGAATGGAGACAGTACAAAAGAGAGGGAGAGAACATTTGAGAAAGAGAAAATGGCAGACAGAATAAAATACTGTAGAACAGTAGCCTAGTTCTTTATTTTCATAATGCCGCAACCCCTTAATACAGTTCGTCATGTTGCGGTGATCCCCAACCATAAAATTATTTTCATTGCTACTTCATAACTGTAATTTTGCTACTGTTATGAATCATAATGTAAATATCTGATATGCAGGATGTGTTTTCATCCACTGGATCAAATTTGGCACAAATACTTGATATGCCCATATTTGAATACTGGTGCGGTTGGGTGGGGGGAAGAGGAATTGATATTTTCATTTGTGAATTGTAGTTGCTGGGATTAATAGTTCACCTAAAATCAAAGAGCATTCTGAACTCCATCAACAATGGAATTGAACCAAACTTGACACACAGAACTCCCATGAACAACAGAAAATACTGAAGGGGTTTGGTAGGCATTGACCTTGAGTTTTGGAGTTGTAGTTCACCTACATCCAGAAAGCACTGTGGACTCAAACAATGATGGATAAGGACCAAACTTGGCACGAATAACAATATGCTCAAACGTGAACACCGGTGGAGTTGGGGAAAATATACCTTGATATTTGGGAATTGCAGTTGCTAGGATTATTAGTTCCCCCACAGAACCCCCATATCTTGAAGAGACTCACTGCTGTAAGTCTCCTTCCAGCCTCGTACGCTCTCCCTTGTCCACACATGCAAACCACGCTGCCATGTGCCGAGCACGCCTGGTCTCCTCTCCTCCCCTTTGCTGAGAGGCCAGCTGAGAGGCTGGCCAATCACAGGAGAGGAGGCCCTTTGGTGGGAGGATTCGCCATCTGTTTCCAAAAAGGAAGAAAAGGACAGACCAAGAGATCTTCAGGCTTCTCTGCCAAAGAGGTTCCTAAAACCATCAGAAATATATGTTTTCTGATGGTCTTTGGTGACCCCTTTGAACCCCCCCCGGTCCCGGGTTCCTGATTCCCAGGCTGAGAAATGCTATGGTAGAAAGAGAAAGTCGTAGACAAAGGCAAACAGAAACAGATGGACAGAGAGAATGACAAAAAGAATCAAACAGATACAATGACATAGTAATAGAAAGTCCAAAGGAGACAAACAGACCAAGATAATGGCAGACACAGCTGGATGAAGGTACAGAAAGTAAGGGGAGGCGAGGGGAGGGGAGGGGAGGGAGAATGGCAGATACAGAATCCAACAGAAACAGAGTCTAACTGAGACAAACTGAGAAAGAGAGAGATTGAAAGGGGGAATTGCAGGGTTCAACCAAGACGGAAAGACGGAGAGCAGCAATTCCTCCCAGGACTTGACAGCCATGGAGCTAACAGTTTTTGCTAGGGTTTAAAGACAAAGGGAGAAGCATATAAACCACTAACAGGATTCTGCCCATTAAAAAAGAGAATATAAAGACTGACAAAGAGAGACAAACATCTTCCAGACAAACCAAGAGCGACCAGCAAAGACAAACAGAAACCGCTGAGGTGTTTGGGGTTTTTTCCTCCTACAATTCCACAATTGTGTCAATGAGTGTACCACGGGAAACCTTGGGAGCTCTTGTCCAAAAAAGCAACTCTTGAAGACTCCGGAAAAGCAACTCCTAAATCAGGCACAATGTACCTCATATTTTCGCTGCCTGCATATGGATGGAGTAATAAAATAGGGAGAGGACAGGTCATTCTAGATGAGAACCCATTTAAGCTGAACCCACAAATATGAATATCACATGTGTAAAACACAGCCCTAAGGGGACTCCAGGAATGCCTCTCTGGGCCAAGAGGCTGTTTAAAAAGAGCATTGCATGCTACAAACTTTAGAAAGAACATTTAGAAAACATGACAAAGCCTTGGCAGCCGTTCAAAGTTAATTGAGGTACGCGGCACCCACACTGTCCTCCACCCTCTGAAACATTTGCTTTTTGTCTTTGCGGGCATGTTTACTTTGTTCCATGTCCATCAAATGACATAAAAAATAAGATCTAACAAAATTCCAATGCCACAACTTTGGGGAAGCTATATTTCTGGACTCTAGTGTCCAGAATCCCTCACTGAGCATGGAAGCTGTGGTCCAAAAAGGAACTTTCCCCACGTTTTGCTATTTATTTATTTATTTTGTCACGTTTCTATACCGCCCCTCTCAGCCTGAAGGCGACTCGGGACAGTTTACACAGCCCTCAATACAACACAAACAACAAGGCAAAAACCCCCCAAAACCATATAATAACAAATTAACAATTAAAAACATACAATTATAGTCTCAGCGTCATGTTGAAATCAGTTTCCATCACATCATTGTCATTCCATATATCTCATTAAGCCTTATATTTCATCAGCAAATGCCTGCTCAAACAGCCAGGTCTTGACTTTCTTGCAAAATGTCAGGAGGGAGGGGGCCGATCTGATGTCTTTAGGAAGGGCGTTCCAAAGCCGAGGAGCCACCACTGAAAAGGCCCTGTCTCTCGTCCCTGCCAGTCGCGCCTGCGAAGAAGGCGGGACCGAGAGCAGGGCCTCTCCAGATGATCTTAAACATCTATATGGTTCATAGGGTGAGATGCGTTCGGACAGGTAAGTTGGACCCAAACCGTTTAGGGCTTTAAAGGCTAAAGCCAGCACTTTGAATTGTGCCCGGTAGCAAACTGGCAGCCAGTGGAGCTGGCACAACAGGGGAGTTGCTAGGACATGTTCATGCAAATTGTTGTAGTGATAGGTCTTCAAGTTCATTTTTGACTGATGACAACCCTACAGTGAACCTATTACAGGTTGTTTTGGGGTTTTTTTGCTAGAGTTTTCCGAAGGGGGTTGTATTTGTCCCCTTCTGAGACTGAGACCATCATGTGCCAAAAGTCACCCAATGGGTTTCCATGGTTGAGCAGGGATTCAATCCTGATCTCCAGAATTGAAGTCCAATTCTCAAACCACTACATTGTGCTGGCCAACATCGGTTCATATGAACAATGTATGCATAAAAGTGAACTGTTATGTGTATCTGTAGAATTATAGAATTTTATAGGGGGAAGGTAGCCTCAAGTTTCATCTGCTCTAATATCCTGTTTTATTTAGAAGTTTTATATATTCCTTATTACCAAAACAGAATGGAATTGAATTTGAAAAGGTCAAAGCACAGATAGAATGAAAAAAAGTGATCTACCCATTCCTAATTTCTGTGAACTCTACAACTCCAATGAAGACTGTCTAACTTTTTGGTCAAATGTGATTTCAGCTGGATGGCTTCTCTTTTTTAAAACAAAACTCTGTATTTCCATACTTTTTAACTTCATCGATTCCTAGATGTTTTCCCAAGAGACAAATTAAATTAATATCCAGTCTGCTAGAAACTCTCTCTAAAGGGCAATTAAAATCCCAAAGTACTTTCAAGGGGTGGAGAAATCAGATCAGAGGGGAAGTAAGTTACTTATCTGAAAGAGCAGCTCGAAATTTGAATTAATTTGGAAGACTGTTATTTGATTTTTTTTGTTCATTATAATTAGGCTTTAAATTGGTCTGAGACAATGAGCAACTGCAGAAAAAAAGCATTATACAGTTTCATCTTAAGCAATCTTACTGATGGGTGTCATTTTGAGATTGCTTCCACACCTTTATCCTTCTTGGGATTCTTATAATGGTGTCGTCATCATAAGCTTTTAGGCTAATCACAAAATAACTGCTTTAATTATTATGTTTGGCACTACCTTTATGATCTTTTTGCTGTTGTGCCTTAGTTATTGTACTGTATTATGTTCTTACTTGCTGGTCATATTAAAGTTACTTGAGCTAATGTTGCTGTAATCAGTATCATCACTATTAACTCATATCTTATATTACTCACTGTTTTATATATAACTCTAGAAATTTTAGTCAAAAATTTAACCCCCAAAACCTGGATTGATTTATTCAGGTGTCAATGTAAATACTGCACCTTTCTTCTTCTTCTTCTTCTTCTTCTTCTTCTTCTTCTTTAAAAAAACCCCACCCCTTTCTCTGAGTAGTGTAACAAAAGGCAAAAGCTTAATCCATCCCAGGAGAACCTAATTTTTCTGCCAGGGACCATTTCTGGACTATCTCTATGCCTGGGTGGGAAAATTATGGTGACACTGGCCAGGATGACTGACACTTATAGCACCACTGGAGGTTTCCCCTCTCTACAGAATGGGTCATATCAAAATCTATAATTGTGGCCCCAAAATCTGTCCTTACACATGAGGTTTATTTTCATTTTCATTTTATGTCAAAAGCATTGTATAAATAAGAAAAAACTTGATAAAACTGATAAAACATTGGGAGCACAGTCATAGAATCATAGAGTTGGAAGAGACCTCGTGGGCAAGCGTCTAAACAATTTTGGACCAAAAATGAGCAACAGCAACCGCATTGTCTGTAGCTTTAAACAATTCTTCCTCTCTATGTAAGGCAGGGCATTGTGGATAAGCATACAGATGTGGAGTTGTTTGTTCTACTCCACAGTTTCACAAGGTGGAGGACTTTTCTAGGTAGTGCAATTTTGCCAGGTTGTCTTTTGATCTGCCCGCTCCACTTCTGAGTCTGTTCAGGGACTTCCAAGTTGCCCAGTCTTGGTTTGTCCCTGGAGGCAGACCCTCATGGGGGGGGGGGGATCCAGTTGGGATTCCCTGGTTTAGCTACCCAAAGGGATACTCTTGCCATTGATGGGGGAACATTAAGAGGACTGGTGGTTCTCATGAAGCTTTTCCTTAATTTGAGTCTACTGGGAGAAGACTGATAGTCATCAGGTTAAATTATAAATGAGATTATGTGGTATGTATCACAAGTACAAGAACTAGTACGGTGTGGTGGTTTGATTGTTGGGCTATGATGCTGAAGTCCAATAATTGCCCGTGGAACCTACTGGGTGACCTTGGGCAAGTCAAACTCTCAGCCTCAGAATCAAATCTCTTCTGAACAAATCTTGCTAAGAAACCCAGTAAGAGGTGCCATAAGTAGGAAATAATGGGAAGACACATGACTGCAATTGCATTCCAAATTCACACTGTTTGAACGTGTTACTGGTTCAAAGATCAAAGAGAATTTCTTCGGCACATTGGACCTATATGGAGAGTGGTTTGTGTGTGTGAGAGAGAGGGGGGGAGTGAGGGGGGGGGGAGAAAGAGAGAGAGAGAGAGCACGCCTATAATTTTCAGAGAAAAGATGGGTTCATTTTCCAGCAAATTTCATTTCCTGAGGTGCCCAGGACCAATGTCAGTTAGATCAGGCAAATAAAAGCAGGTATTGGGGCACCATTTCCAGCCCTGGGACTTTTCTTGAGGTCTCATGGCCAGAAAAAAATGACCCAAGACAATACCAAAGTGATCAGAAGGTAATTGGGAGTGAATAACTGACAATCCATTTCCAGGAATAGTTTAAGGTTCACACTGTCTAAAAATCTGTATCTCTTCATATGAATTTAAGTTCTACAATCCTTGGGAAAGGACTCATATGAGGCAATATGAGCTTTCAGACAGTATGAACCTTGGCAAAATGATTGTGATAATATAGCCTGAGCTGTGCAGTTCAGCTGAGCAGCGTCTCCAAGTTAAGCCATGCCATTAATTTCAAGAAAACCATGGTGGATTCTATAGGATCCCTTCCCAAACATGAATAAACAAGATTCATAGAATCACATATGCACATAACTCCAAGTCATCCCTGGTCACAGCATAGAATCATAGAATAATAGAGTTGGAAGAGACCGCATGGATCATCCAGTCCAACCCCCTGCTATGCAGGAAATGCTGAAGTGCAGTGTTAAAGCATCCCTGGTAAGAAGCAATCCAAGAAGCTCCATCAATTGAAAGTCTACCACTTCCCAAGAATTTCTACTCAAGTGCTGCTCCAGGGCTGTTTCGGAAGGCAAAAAATGCTTCAATTTCAGAATTTGATGTTGATTTCTTTCAAAAACCGGATGTGATTGGCTTCTGAATTTTTTGAACTTTTTTTCAGAATTGATTCAGAAGTATTTCCAAAATTCGGAAGTCTTCGGAAGTCTTCACAAATGGCATCTGCCTTCAAAAATGGCCAAAAAATTCAGCAGAAGAGAATGTCAGCTGTTAGCCATCAGCTAATGAGCAATCAGCAAGAAAATTCGGAAATGACATCCAAAATTCGGAATTCCAAACAAATTCGGAAATGCAACACCACTCCCTGTTTGGGAGGCAGTGATCGGAAGTCACTTCAAAAGTCGGAAGTAGGCAAAAAACTTTCGAAATTTGGAAGTTTCTGAAATGCGGAAACAGCCCTACCAGAAAGTGATACAT
The DNA here is from genome assembly GCA_030556195.1 of Anolis apletophallus. Classification (NCBI taxonomy): domain Eukaryota; kingdom Metazoa; phylum Chordata; class Lepidosauria; order Squamata; family Anolidae; genus Anolis; species Anolis apletophallus. The sequence goes on along the minus strand of JARBWK010000005.1, from coordinate 14,830,343 downwards.
GGACTAGGGATACATCTGTGTTGTAGAATGGATGCAGTTTGACCCCACTTTAACTGCCATCAATCAATGCTATGAGGTCCTAAGCTTTGTAAAGCACCAGTGCTCTTTGGCAGAGAAGGTAAAATTCATTGTAAAACTACAGCTCCCATGATTCAATATTATTGAGCAACAGCAATTAACATGGCGTCAAACTGCAGTCATTCTACAGCACAAATATAGTACCTATCCCTGACACATTGGGAAGGGGAAATTGCTGGCCCCTCACGTCAGCAACCTGAGATGCACTGATGCCTTCCAGATCTAGTGAATATATTTGTGAAGTTATTTCCTCTGCATTGGCACTTGTCTTGCCAAGCATGTCTATCGGCAACCCCTGCCAGAAGCCTTTGACCCAAGACGTGTTCAAAGTGAGAAAAAAATGTTAAGACCACACGACCTCAAGTCAATAACACCTAGTACATTTAATTTCTTCAAGCCCATTTCTGGAACATGTTCGTGCTTCCTGCTGCCTTTTGGCATTGCTATTTAAAAACAACAACAAACAACCAAAAGAACATCAATCGCTTAATTAAAGGAACTATTTACTTTTAATATAACTGCGTTTCCCCTGTGGCCCTGGGACTTTGGCAGAATACTGATCAGAGATTTGATGACGGGCCTTGCTAACTGATGGCTTGTGAAAACTCACAAGAGGCTTTCAAGCCAATCCTTTGCACATACACTTACTTGCAAGTAAGTCTGATGGATGTAATTGACAGCAAAATCTCTGTTAGGCAAATACTGGTTAGATCCATGATTTCATCTCCTTCCTCCAACATTTAAACGACAAAACATGGGACACATGTGGCCAATCTATGTTGAAGCATGGTCAAGATGATGAAAGTTATTAATGAGGAAAAACATTCAAATTAGGAGAGGCTGAAACATTTGCTTTTGCTTGAGCCAATAAGGAAGATTCCAGTCTTCCTCTCCTTTCCCTCCACTAAGAGGGCATCTGCACTGAAGCATTAATGCAGTTTTGACATTACTGTAACTAACTACCATAGCTCAATGATGTGCAATAATGGCAGTTGTAGTTTTACATAGTCTTTGGCCTCCTCTGCTGAAGACTATTGGTGCTCGCCAAACTGCAACTCTCCATAGCATTGTTCTACTTTCACCTGACTTAGCCAATGGTTTGTTGACCGAAATAAAGGCTACTGACTGACTGACTGACATAGCATTGAACCACGGGATGTGGTGTCAAACTGCAGCAATTCTACAGTGTAGAGCAGAACTTTCTAAATTGCATTCATTATTATTGTTATTATTATTACTCAGCATTTTATATTGTTTTTAATCTGTTTGATTGATTGATACATGTTTTAATTGCTTATATTTTTAGATTTATTTATTTATTTATTTATTTATTTGTTCCTTCTTGTATTCCGCTCCTCCCAGCAGGCTCGGGGCGGATAACATCATGAAACCCGGCTGACATGTAGCATTCATGTCGCCGCACAATAAAACAGCATAAAATACAACATTGGTCCCGAGTTTGAACAATTATGTCAAGCCATGGCATTCCAGGGTCTGGGTGCTGGTCGAAAGATGAGTACATTTGGCTTATTCACCTAGCCAAAGGCCAGTTTGAACAGGGCGGTCTTACAGGCCCTGCGGAACGGAAAGAGCTCCGTGGCGGCATGGACATCATCTGGGAGAGAGTTCCAGAGTACCGGAGCCGCCACGGAAAAGGCCCTCTGCCTAGTCACGGACAAGTGGCAGGTGCGGACCGATGGAATCAGAAGAAGATTAGACTCCCCTGAACGTAGTGATCTCGGGGGTACGTATGGGGCAAGGCGGTCCCTCAGGTACGCAGGCCCTAGGCCGTGTAAAGCCTTAAAGGTTAACACCAACACCTTGAAGGCAATTCGGTACTCAACAGGCAGCCAGTGCAGCTGCCGAAGGATGGGCGTAATATGCTCCCTTACCGACGTTCCCGTCAGCAAGCGAGCTGCGGCATTCTGCACTAGCTAGAGTTTCCGAACTGTCGCCAAGGGAAGGCCAACGTAGATTGCTATATTTTGATGAGATGTGTTTTATGGTTTACCTGTGTGGCATTGAGGTTTTGCCGGATTTGTAAGCCACCTTGAGTCCCCTCCGGGGTCAAGAAAGTAGGGGTAGAAATGGAGTAAATAAATAAATCAAGCTTCCCTTATGGTCAACTCAAACATAAAAGTGTAACTCATGAACAGAGTCACAAAATTCCTGTGTTTTTAAATGGTTTCCAGTAGACCATTGGTTCCCAAACTTTTTTTGAGCAGGGACCACTTTGACCAGGGACCACTCTCCAACATTAGTACCAAAAGGGTTACAATCAGGTTTTGGTCAACTTTAGATTTGGTTTGGTTATTTGGGGTTCAGATTCTGAAAATTGCACTGGACAGACCACATCAGCTCTAGTTTCCGATACAGAACATATGGCATCCAATAGTCACCATCTGCTCGCCCACAGAAAACTATATTTAATAACCTAGAGCCATGGACCTTATTTTAAACCCACAGGCTGGGAACCACTGCTATAGACTCTTTACATTAACAGAACTTTTTGCATGTTACAAGGAAACCTTTCTATAAACCTATGCCTTCTGGGATGCAGGATTTTCTTTTGATGCATCCACACACAAAAAAAAACCCCCTTCTCAACCTTGACTCATGTGTTGCCCCTCCGTGGGTGTTCAGTGCATCACAGGGAGTCAAATTTGGCAACTTTGGCTTTAAAAAAATAACTTATCCAACAGAATTTTAAGTGGACAATTTCTGATGATAAATCACAGCTCATTAGACTTTATTAACAGTTCAGATCCTTAGAGCAGGATGACTTGCTCAATAGGCATTTACTTCCTAGTCAATTTAGTTTACACAAGCATTCTGCATGAGAAAAATGTAACATTTTAATTGATGTGCCTTTCTGGAAGCTCCACAACATACTGTCTAATTAAAATACATTAATTATTTTTGTCATGAGCTATGAAAACTTTTCTATGGAATCCTCTTTTATGATATCCAATGCCCAAACGCTTCTCTCTTACAGAGAAAATCGAGTCACTTGCTGTTATACTGACTACTAGCTGTTAAATAAGGGGGTTTAATGGGATTGCTATGCTGTTTAAACTATTTACCATTTAATTGCAGTTATAATATTCAATATCTTTAATATTATAAAGTATTGGCTTTAATCTTATAGTTATAGATGACTGACTGGAGGAGATCCATTGAGTAATGGAATTTATCTATGTGCTGACTCACAAAAATTAACTTTGCGGGTCTACTTCAGTCAGAACAAGCCAGTTCAACACCACTTTAATTACTGGAGCTCAATGCAATGGAATCCTGGGATATGAAGTTTGGTTAGGTACCAACACACTTTGGCACGGAAAGCTGAAGATCTCGCTACACTACAACTCCAATGATGTCATAGTACTGAGCCATGGCACTTCAAGTAGTGTCAAACTGTATTAATTCTACATCGTAGATACACCCCCTGTTTTTTTTAATTATTAAGTTGCAAAGCTAAAGAAATAAAATAAGAAATGTAATAAATCAAATGAAATTGCAGCCAAGATTCTACATAAGGGTTGAGCATACACATTTCTGCATATGAACTAACACATTGATAATGTTGTGCAAGTCTGGTGGTTGGGAATGTTGTATAACTGAATACACACCCAAATGTGACACCAAATACACAACCAAATGGGCATGCATATCTGTATATATAACCTACCTATCTATTAGGCATGGTTTAGAACCCAAAAATAGGAAATCGAAAATCTAATTGTGGGGTTAAATTAGTAATAGGAAGACTTACAAAAATTTTCCAAAAATTTCTAAAATGTAACTTAATTACTAACTAAATTCGTTAGTAGTTCGTATGCCAGCGCATGCGCATTCAGATGGTTTTTGGCCTACAACTCCCAGAAATCCTAACAGCTGGTAAATTGGCTGGGATTTCTGGGAGTTGTAGGCCAAAACTTGAATAAATCACACTGAATTCTAGATGGGACTCTCCAAATAGGAAGGAGGGAGCAAAGGAGGGAGGGAGGGGGTATTCTATTCTTGGAAGCAGCAAAAGAAAAGGAGGAGGAGCCCCCCCCCCTCGGCTCCTCGCTGCCTCTCTCTCACCCCGATCCCGAGGGAGCGAGGGCCCAAGGCTGGTCATATACCTACATTCCATGCACATGCAATAATACATCACTAATAACAATGGGTATAAGAAGAGGTAAAATTCAAACCGAAGTATTCTGACTGGTCCCTGCCTCATGCGGTGCAAATGGGCTCTTCTCTGTGAGCCCGGGAAATGCCAGTGTTTTCTGCTTGGGTGCACACACATACATATTCTTTGGGGGGGGGGGTTGGTGCAGAATCTTCTCTATGAGCCCGGGATTCTGCAGCAAATCCCCCAAGAATATGTTTGGGTGTGCTCCCAAGCAGCAAACGCTGGCTTTTCCCAGGCTAATTTCCCGGGCTAATAAGTGAAGAGCCCGTTTGCACCGCATGAGGAGAGACCAGTCAGAATACTTCGGTTTGAATTTTACCTCTTGTTATTGTTATTACTGCTGTATTATTGCATGTGCATGGAATGTAGGTATGACCAGTTGGATTACTTATAATATTAGGCACTTACAGTAGCATTCATTCTATTATACATTAGGTTGGTTTCTCACCCCAATACTCTTGATGCTTTAGATCCTGGCAGGGCAGGAGAGGCAGGAAGCCTGGAAAAAATGTAAACAGAGAGGTTTACTCAGAAGTAAATCCACAAAGGAGGGCCCTTCATCCAAAGTGCCCTCCTTTGCAGATTTACTTCTGAGTAATCCTCTCTGTTTACATTTTTTCCGGGCTTCCAGCCGAAAGAAGGAGCGAGTTTAGGGCTTGCCTTGCCATAATACTTATTGGCAAGGGAGGCAAGGGAGGGTGGTGAGAGAGAAGGAGGGTGCCCCCCCCCTTACGACCTAATAACGACACTTAAGAAAATCCTGGCCCCCGAAGTTCGAAAAAGAAAGTCCACTTCCTGGTTGGCGTTCCAGGTGCGGAAATACTCGAAAGTAGCATTTCTGACGAATTTCTTACGAAACGAATCATTTTCATAACTTTTTTCTCATGCCTACTATCTATCTATCTCTATCCATCTAGTAGCCATGGGCCCAGTTTCTGTATAATTTGTTTGATTCATGTTTTCATTTTGTTCCATCCATTTGAATGGCACAGAATGGGAAAGCCCTTCCTGGAATGAAAATGAACTTGAAAAAAAAGGCAGGCAGGAGTGGGTACCAGCTCCAAGCCTGCTTTTCAGATTGATTGCCACATGCGTAGACCCAAAGTGCCTGGGGCTGCCAGGGCCTGCACTCGAGTACTGAGTAAGCAGCACTCCTTATTGGCACTTGGCTGCAGGCCCTGGCAGGCCCGGGCTCTTTGGGCCTATGCTTTGGGTTGCAGAGCAAGGCCACCAATAGCAAACACAATGGGTCTTTAACCCCAGCCTGGGAGCCCTTTGACTACCTGGGTGAAGGTGAGGCAAACCCCATCCAAAAGCATGCACTGAGAAGGGAAGCCTGGGTTAGAGGCCTCCCCCCTGTGCATAATGGGTCAAAAGAAAGCAAATATCTTGGCATCCGAAGACCGAAAACAAATATCTGCCTTCCTGCTTTTGGAAGGCTCAGTAGAAACAGATTGGGGGACCCACTGAAAGCCTGGATATGAAATGAATCAAGGTTTACCCCAAATGCACACAACTACTATCTAACGCACAAATGCACAAGCAAAAACAGAAGCAAATGTACATGTATACCTTTACATTCACATATCTATAAAATCCAACTGTAAGGGGATCTATGTCTTTCCATGATTCCAATACAGTGACTACTATATCACTGTGTTGATAAGTGACACATTAATCACTTCTATGGAGAGAAAATACATGTTCTCCATTTCTGACCAAGATAATCCAACTCTCTCAACCCTGAAATAGCTTACAGAAATGCACTGCAAATCCTGATGGCCAGGAGAACAGTTTTTGCAACACACATACATATAATAATAATAATAATAATAATAATACTTTAATATTTGTGAGTCGCCCTCCACCGACGGTGCTCCGGGCGACTTACAACAGTTAAAACAGTGTACAACAGTTTAAAAAAAAACATGGAGGATAACCGGGAGGGGTGGCTCAGGTAGTTCAAGGAACCGAGCCAGTCCCAAATGCTAGGCGAAAAAGCCAGGTCTTCAAGGCTGGCCGGAATCCAGATAGAGTCAGAGAGGCTCTGAGGGCGGGCGGCAGTGAGTTCCAAGTCACGGGGCCGCGACGGAGAAGGCTCTCCGCCGAAGCTTCCGCCAGTCTGGCCTCCCGCACTCCAGGAGTAATCAGGCGGTCACCGTTGATGGAGCGAGCTGGCCTCTCGCTGCATTGGGCCGTCAGCCGGTCGCTCAGATAGGAAGGCCCAATGTAGTGCCGGGCTTTGAAGGTGAGCACCAGAAGTTTGTAAAGGGCTCTAAACTCCAGGGGCAGCCAGTGAAGTTCTTTAAGAATGGGGGAGATGTGATCCCTCACTGATGACCCAGAAATGAGTCTAGCTGCGGCGTTATGGATGCGTTTCAGCCTCTTAGTTGTTATCTGGGGGAGGCCCACATATAGGGCGTTGCAGTAGTCGAGGCGCGAGACGACGGTGGCGTGGACCACCGTCCTCAAGGCCTCTGGTGGAAGGTAGGGGGCCAGCCGTCGGGCCCTGCGGAGGTGGAAGAAGGCGCCTTTTGTTGCCGCCTGGATCTGTGCCTCCATCGTGAGATTTTCGTCTAGGATCACTCCCAGGCTTTTTACCGCCGGGGCAGGAGCCAGGACTCGCCCTCGAAGAGTGGGAGTGGAGGGCGGGGTCGGGACGGCCAGGCCAGAGGATCTCCGTTTTAGCCGGGTTAATCTTGAGTCTATATGCTCTGAGCCAGTTCGTCACCGCCTCAGTCCGAGGCTGAAACTGTCCGGTACTGACGATGACCCGGGTCGAGCTTCAGGAGCAGCTGCGTGTCGTCTGCGTATTGGTAGCAGGAGAACCCATGGCTCCTAGCGATGCTGGCCAGGGGCTGGATGTAGATGTTAAAGAGGGTGGGAGATAGAATGGCGCCCTGAGGAACTCCACACTCCAATACGTTTTTCAGAGAGACTTGACCCTGCCACTCGACCCGCTGCGAGCGGCCTCGCAGGAACGATTCCAGCCAGGACAGAGCCCTGTCTTGGATCCCGGAGGCCGCCAGGCGATGGAGAAGCAGGTCGTGATCGACGGTATCAAAGGCCGCCGTAAGGTCCAAAAGGACTAGGATTGCCGAGCCTCCCCGGTCCAGTTGACGCGGATGTCATCAGTAATTGCCACGAGAACGGACTCCACTCCGTGGCCCGCGCGGAAGCCCGACTGGGACGGGTCCAGGCCCCCGGACTGATCTAAGAAGGCCCGAATTTGGCTTTCTACTGCTCGTTCAGACACATAAGATTTGGCATTTTGCCATTTTCTTAAACCAATAACCCAAAATAAATCATCTGCAACAGAAAGAGTACTACCATTTACTTTGGTATTGTAACTATTGTTCTAGGACTTCAAAGTGTCTTAGAAATATTTCTTCCAATAGCATCTCTTCCCCCAGAAATTATTCATCTTCAAACAAACCTCTTTCAGGTGCCTAATGCACTGAGATGTTTTATAGGGAAGTCCTTCTTTTTCTTCATGTCCCGTAGCCATTAAAGTGGTGGAGACAAGATCTGCAAATGTGGTGTTCCATTGTTATAGTTGTAAAGGGATGAAGGATGCATAAATCACGTTTCTCAGGACTAGCTAAGGCTAGAACATTTCATTCCCTCTCTGGAGGATTGATTGCTCTCATTTACAATGCAGAGCAAGACCAAATTTCCAGTGTTTGCAAGAGGCCAATCATAATGCAAGTTCAGTGGCTACATTGTTTCAATAGAAATCAGGGCCAAGATCATGCATCAAGCAGAAAGAGTGCAATGTTGTGTCCATACAATGTTGTACTCTCATCTCACCCCAGTAGCTCTTGGGCACAAAGTGTGACATTGCTATTAACTTATGAGAAGAGAAAGACAATTGATTCAGGAGGACTCTGCCATCTTGGCTTGGAGAGGGAGGCAAAAGCAAATTGCTGCAGTGTCCTAGTTTGCGTGCTCTTCTTCATTAACAACATTTATTGCCTTGATGACCTTATCATGGTTCTTGGTCACACATGCCCCTGTTATTAACCCTAAAATGTTGGAGAGCATGCCACACATATATATGCATTGCTCACTATACAATACAATCAGCCTTCCACATTTGTGGATCTAGTTTTTGTAGATTTAATTATTTGCAAATTTGATTAATATTAGCCGTCTAGAAACCTCATGTCCTCCACACCAATGCTATGGTTATCTTCTGCTGGAAACTGACCATGGCAGGGGGTTGGACTAGATGGCCCACGTGGTCTCTTCCAACTCCTTTATTCTATGATTCATAGTGTTGTGCTTGACCACTTTGACCAAAGAATACTTTGACCAAAGATTAATCTCCAATGTTAGTGTCAAAAGGGCTATGAATCAGTTTTTGGTCAACTTTAGATTTGGTTTGGTTAAAGGGGTGCTGATTCAGAAAATTGCATTGAATAGACCACACCAGCTCTAGTTTATGATACAGAACATATGCCATCCAGTAGTTGCCATCTGCTCACCCACAGAAAACCATATTTAATAATCTAGTGCTGATGTGGTAGTAGTAATCTTTTGTGGGCAGTCATCCTCTTCCTTCCCAACATCCCGGTTTCCTCGGTACTATAAGAGGGGTTTGCATGACCAGTTGCTCCCGTTGCCATGTGGTATCAAGGCAATGGTGCAGTAATAGTGAGGTTGAGGACTATATTTTTGTTCTTGCGGACCACTGTTGGTCCACAGGCCACAGCTTGGGAACCTTTGGGCATCTAGTAGTTTGGGACTCCAACTCGCCAAAAGCCCTGGCCAGTTTGTCCAAAGTTCAGGAATTCTGGGACTTGAAGTCCAAAACACCTGGAGGACCAAAATTTGGACATCACTGATCTAGAGATTTCTAGAAAGAATACTTCATGGTTGGCTGATTCCAACATAATGGAAGCCCTAGAGATTCCTTGGGCAATCTACACTGTAGAATTAATGCAGTTGGACACTACTTCAACTACCACGGCTCAATCATGGGAATTTTCATTTGGTAAGGCACCAGCACTGTTAAGCAAAGAAGAGTAAAGATATTGTAAAACTTCTATGCTTCCATATCAAATTAAAGTGGTGTCACACTGCATTAATTCTACAGTGAGGATGCACCCCTACAATGGTGTAATCTCTCAGGTTTAAAAAATGAACCCTAACACCAGCCAATGTAGAGGGCTAAATATTTCCATAAGTGTATTAGAAGTTTTTTTAAAAATACTATCAAACTTATTTTTCACCATTTGAAATGCAATTTTCTAGTGCTTAAAGAAGACACAGATAGGTTTGGTGTCTTTGGGGGTCAATATTCTGTCTCCGAGACCCTCCAGAGACCATACCAAATGGCCAAAAAAAAGAGAGCAAAAGGTGGAGTAAGCTTGCTTTATCCTCTCCCAGGATTAGAATGTGAAGCAATGGATTTAAATTACAAGAAAAAAAATAATTCAAACAAGCATTAGGAAGGACTTCCTGATGTTAAGAGCAGTTCAACAGTGAAATATGCTGCCTTCAGGGGTGATGGATTTTCCTTTGGAGGTCTTTAAACAGAGGTTGGAAGGCCATTTAGGGGGAATGCTTTAGTTGCGAACTCTTGTTCAATCCCTTTCATCTCTATAATTCTATGGAGGAAAGGTGTTAATTCTAAAGTGAAATATAGGCCATCTGAGGTAGCTTCAGAGTATTTCTATGCAGTTTCCCAGATTGGTTTTTTCCTGTGGTGCTGGAAGCCACAAAAGCAATTTCTTTTTTTCCAGCTGCAATCCAAGAACAAAACAACAATTCTTAGTATTATAGATTCTATATCATTTTTAAGCACTAATGCTTAAGAAAATCCAAGGTCACAAGTGGTAATTTATTTCTTTGCAATTGGAATCCTCATTCTCACACTAGGTTCTCTTTTATTATTTTTCTTCCATCAGATTAATCATGTAATAAGCCTGTCTTTTATTGCTGGCAACACTGTGTTGACATTTGCAATGGAGGGCACATCCCCACCAGGAGCCCCAATGCATCACAAAAGAGAGAGGCGTCAACACAACCGCAAAAGATGTATCTCTAAGTATTATGTTTTTTGTAATCTCCCCATCCGGCACTGCAGACTTTAAAAAGTAAAAAAGAAGGGGATAAAGATGTGAGCGTGGGAATAATAAAAGGATAATGTTTTTTCCAATAATATTCTGCCAAGAAACGTTTATTTATGGTGAGGCTTGATTGTGTTATAAGCAATCATGAGGAATCAATAGTAAACAAATTATAATGTGTGGCAACTAGTTCTGTTATAAACATATTCTCCAATATTGCACATATGAAAATGAGGACATGTGTGACCAAACAAAGTCAGGGTGTGCTCAAAATTGTAAACATGGGATTAATCTACAATTCTACACTGTCAAATTACTGCAGTTTGATGTCACTTTATCTGCCATGGCTCAGTGCTATGGAATCATGGGAGTTGGAGTTCTTCAAGGTATTTAGCCTCTTTTGCCAAAGAGTGCTGGTGCCTCACCAAACTACAACTCCCAGGATTTCATTCCATTGAACCATGGTGTCAAACAGTATTAATTCTACTGTGTAGATGCACCTGTTAGTAATGAGGGAGAACAGAAAATGTAGCAGTATGCTTCTGCCTGCATCTCTCGGGAATTGCAAGAACCCCCTTCTTTCCTCTCCTTTCTTCTCACTGAAAAAGAGAAGGTAAGGCTAAATTTATTTACCACCCCACTGACTTTCTGCTTTAAACTGGAGTATATGAGTCCGCACTGCCTGATAATCTGGAATAAACAGAAAACCTGGGATATAGGGCCTGTCTGGAAGTGCCCTTAGACTCATTGCCATATCTCTCTGGCCAATAAACAGATGAGGAGTGCACCACTATGGATGGCCAGAGATTCCACTGTTTTAAAGACTCACACAATGTTTGAAGGCTTTAATAGCTTTGTTCCTTTTTTTAATTGATGGAATCCTGCCAGTTAGTCCCAACTGGAGTAGGTCTACTGAATAAACTGTTAAATAGTGAGTGAGCAGATTTGATTCAGTGGCTCTGCTCTAGCTGGGACTAACAATAGGATTAAGGTCTTTGTACATTTGATTGTCTACTTTTCCCAGCAGAAAACTGGGCTGGAGTTCAGCTTGAGACTTATGTCTTCCTAAGTGGATTTATGTGTGGCAGGAAAAAGAATTTAGTAGCTTTGGGATTCATTTATTTAGAGCCTGTATACCCCACCCTTCAGCCAAAAAGATTCCCAGTGCAGCTTACAAATTGTTAATTTGACAGCTCCCAGCCCAGCAGCTGCCGTTGAGTTACATCATATGGGCATCTGTTAAGAAATGGTGGCCTGTGGAAGTGCATGATATGCCATAGTCACAATGTCTAATGGGCACTGAGGTACAACTAGAGACTGTCTAGAAAGTGCCAGAGTGCAATGGATACACCTAGGGTGGATTCAGACAGGCCTTTATCCCAGGAAAATCTGTGTTTTAAAAGCACAGATTTTTCTGGGGGCCTGTCCACACGCACCCCAGAAAGCACATCATTTCTACACCCTGGGAGAGCTGTCCAAAGCCTGTAATGGAGACCAGGTAAGTTTTCATTACTTTTCCAAGGGATCTGGGGGCTTCGAGGGAGTGGGGTGAGTATTCCCACAGTTTACCGGGCTTATTTAGCCTGGTAAACTGTGGGAAAGGTGTCTGGACTGTAGTCACGGAATAAATACACTATCTAATTAATTTGCTACAAACTAGGGTTTTCCAGGTTTGAAGCAAATTAATTCAGGACTGTCCAGAATGTTGTCTGGACATCCCCTCCTTTATTGCAGTAGTTACCACAATAAAGGTACTGTCTGGACGGGCCCCTAATGTTCATTACAAGCACCTAATTTGCATTATAGGTGCTTTACTGACTCAGAAGTGAGCAATGCACCTCAGTAGTGCCTGATGTTCATCAGAAGCACCTGATGTGCATAGGAACACTCTTGCTGGTTCCCAGATGCACATCTTTGCAATTCACAAATGGGGATTTATTGCATTTTTGCAATTCAGAGGTATTAAATGTAGACCATGATGTATAATCTGAACCTTGATGTTTAGGTCCCACCAGGAAAAAAACTGTCCTATTCATTTAGCTTTCCCCAGGACATCTACCCTGGACACTTAAGCCCTTGTTTCAGAATATTCCTTTGCTTTGTTATTCTGTCCAGACTCAGATGCTTGAGTCATTCCCCACCCCATGTAAATAGCAGACACAGGCAATAATTCCCTGTCTTGTTGGTGGCTTATCTATAAAGGAAAATGCAGTCAAACTCTCCACAAACCAACAGCGAAGACTGCCTTTTGAGTTCTCTTTTTTAGTTTTTTTTTATCTGCCTCTTGCAAGGTGCAGACTTTCTGTTTGCAGATAATACCATTAGGGATGGGTTATTATACTCAGCAGCATTCTGTGCTTGGTCCTATGAGAGACAGCTCAGCACCATCAATATGTGGGTTGCTATGGATGGCCATCCCCAAACAGTGCTCAGTGCTTCGTGAGATTCCATCAGAGGATTCAAGTTCACTCTTCCTAATATGATCTGCTTTCAAAAAACATCCCAGCGCTCCCTTTTATGACTTTTTCTCCTGCTTTAAAATTTTTTTTTTAGAGAAGCTCTGCCACCAAAGCTATCACAACAAAATATCGTGTGCTAAACTTAGACCCAAAAGTCAGCATTCAGCATTGGATGCTCAGTGCTCAAGATATTGCAGAGTCAGGTTGCAGCTGATGGAAAGGCTAAGAGTGACCTGAAGCAGGTGGGCAAGAGTGGAGTTCACAGACCTGACAGGGGGAAAACAATCATATGACTAAAGGTCATAAATTTGAGGTCAAAGCAGGATGCAGATGAGTGGCATATGAAAGGACAGGACAGGAAGTGGGTGATGGAGCAAAGCAACCAGATGGAAACCATGCTGAGCAAGAACCTGGCAGAATAGGGCAATCTATATAAATAAAAATGTAATGTTTGCTTGTGGGATTAACATAACTCAAAAACCACTGGATGAATTGACACTAAATTTGGATGCAAAACACCTATCAGGCCAACGAATGACCATCACTCATAAAAACACTGAAAAACACAGAAGAAGAGACTTAAAAGCCAAAAAAACCAACAACATTACAATGCACACATATACCTGTATACACATATACACAAATATATACAGACATATATACACACAAAACACATCTATAGAGACTGGGCCACAGCAATGTGTAGCAGAGGACAATTAATAATAGATTTTTCTGCATTGTGGCCTATTGTTGCTTCTGAATCACTTGATCCCTGTGTCCATTCTACAAGCTCTCTTCGCTACAATGAAATGCTGCTAGGTCTCTCCTTCTCAGCTGCAGAAGGAATGTAGCTTTCAATTTCAAGGCAAGTACAGGTAGTCCCTGAGTTACAAATATCAAACTTACAATTGACTCATAGTTAAGAACTGGGGTGAGACAACATGAAGTGATAGAACTGTACCCCTAGGAAGAGAAATCAATTCCTGAAAGAGTTATCATGGGGAAAAGGTGCCTCCACTGAAGCTTTACCACCAATCCTTGTTTCCACAATGTGCCAAAATTGTCAAATTCCAATGACTACAGGCACAGACAGCAAAACAAACACCACAGGGGTGTTAACCTTTTTCTATGCTATCCAAAGTGTTTGTGTGTGTGTGTGTGTGTGTGTGTGTGGAGTTACATTTCAAAAATGTACTTGTTCGGACTTACATATGTGACTTTGGATAGCATGCAGATCAACAACAGTGCTTGAACTGTAAATAGATCCGGAGTATAATAACATTGATTTTTCTTTTACTTGCAGCTAATAAATGAAAAGAAGTCACTTTTACTTACTGAAAAATCTGCATCTTCTGCTCGCAAGTGATCTGCAATATAATGGACACCCTCCACAGCTAACTTCAAGGCAGGTGACATCAGCAATACCTGCTGGTCTTTGGTGCCAAGAGTCTTGCTCCCTTGCCCTGATGTGCTGGCTGATTCATTTTTTTTACATTTGCATTTGCAATGAATGGGTTTGGTTTTGGCCTGTTCCTCATTAAGATGGCACCGTGGGGAGGCTGGCGACCCACTGGATTGCCCATTGGTCTGGGATGACTCCTCTTGCAAGTAGCAGTATTGGATGCTCCTAGATCGGCAGCGTATGGTTCCTTCCTCTGCCTTCCCTGGGCTGCTGTACATCTGTTGGACACTGAGTGATCTACTTTTGGACATAGAGCTGGATTGGGAGTCTGCCCGTGAGTGACAAGGAGGTTGTAGAGATGTGCAGCTGGCCCGAATGGGCTCTGCAAGCAACATGGAGTACTGGCCAGATGGTGACTTGCACACTGGGGGTGGTGGCTTTGCCTGGTCATCAAGATGGGTGCAAAAAGAGGATGTGGGTGATTGCTCATTGCTCTGAGGGCTATTGGATGATGAGGTAGTGAACTTGGGTTCTACTTCAGTCTCAGACCAGAACCGTTGTGAGTTGGCTATTTTGTGCATGGACTCAATGAGCTTCTTGCAGTTGTCCTTGACCGTCGTTGGGCGCTTCATGAAGAGAAGACGTGGGACGACATCAAGAAAAACTTTCCTCACCCAATCTGGCATGGTGTGAGTGCGGGGGGAGCGGTGGTGAACATTGAGCACAAAGACAGTGATGATGATGGACAAGGTGACAAAGATCATGGTGAAGAGCAAGTACTCTCCAATCAAGGGGATGACCAACGAGGTGGAGGGGATGATCTCGGTGATGAGGAGAAGGAAGACAGTTAAGGACAACAGGACTGAAATGCAAAGAGTGATCTTCTCCCCGCACTCTGAAGGCAAATAGAATACTAAGACTGTCAAGCAGGAGATTAGTAGACAAGGGATAATTAAGTTGATGGTGTAAAACAAAGGGAGGCGCCTGATGATGAAGGAATAGGTGATGTCAGGGTAGATCTCTGAGCAGCACTCGTACTTCTTGATGTTGTAGTTGCCCACAGCATTGATGATCACCCACTCTCCACTCTCCCAGTAGTCCAGCTGGTCCACATGGCGATGCATGCTCTCCAGGTCTATCTTGGCCTTGTCATAGGTCCATGAGCCAAACTTCATGGTGCAGTTTTGCTGGTCGAAAGGGAAGAAGGTCACATCAATGCTGCAGGAGCTTTTGTAAATGGCTGGTGGCATCCATTTAATACGTCCATCATAGAATAGGTGGGCTTTAGTGAGGTGGGTGACTGCAAAATCCCCATCTGCACTGTGTGAAAGAGGGAAAATTAATAACAGGAATAATAATAATAATACATGTCTTATCCACCTCTCTATGCATTGAGGTGGGAAACAACAGCAAAAAAGACACATCACACAGTTAAAAACAGGAAGACCAATTAAAAATACAAAATCAGTGAAAAGAGAATTACTGTCAGTTAAAAATCATACATATTAAAATATTCAATTCATAATTTAAAAACCCATAATTTAAAAACCCTCTAGATAGGCCTGTTGAAAGAGATTAGTCTTTAAAACCAAACAGATGGATTTATTTCTAGTTGTCATCAAAATTTGGTGTGCAGAAACAGTGTATGGGAAGAGCTGAAATTGGTCCCCAAACTATAACAGTTGGTTAGCATTGATCTATTTCTACCCATCCCTCTGCTTTCAGAAAACAATAGTTCAATAGCTCAGGAAAGATAAGTGTGATACAAACAGATGGATTTGTAAAGGCATGATTGTGTCATATTTATGGTGTGTGTGTGTGTGTGTAGTATACTCATGTAAAAGTCTAAAAAATCAACCACCAACACTTGGGTCAACTTATCTATGGGTCAATATGAGTACTGTATGTTGATTTTTATCACAAAGGATCCATCCCCTTCTCTGTGTAGAGTAGCAGAAGATGAGAATTTAGTCTGTCCTGGAAGAATTTAAAGAATTTAAAGTATCAACCCTTTCTACTCTCTCTCTGCCATGATACCACTTCTGGCCTTTTTAGATACCTGGGCAAGGAATGGTGGTGGTTGTGGTGGCTGCAGCGAGGAGCAGATGGCTCTCTGAGGCAGCATTGGTGCTTTGCCCTTCCTGAAGAATAACCCTCTACTTATCTACCGGTCACATCAAAATTCACAATCTTGGCCTTAAAATCTACCCTCAACTTATACATGAGGTTGACTTATACATAAGTATATACAGCATTTAAAAAAAATATATCTTCACACGCTCATGTTAAGGTACATAGACGTCTTTAAATGCTGAAAGGATCCTATCAGTTTGCCCTAACTAGAGTACATATCAACATATCAACTATTAGATGATGAATCAACAGGTAGGTAAAACTCTGTGGGTAAGCAAGAGGATTCACACCACTGTTATTTCCAAAAATAATCTAGAATTGGATAATTGATGCTCTCAGATGAAAATTTAATTCAAATAACCATATATTATCAGCTGATCTTTGCAGCTAAGGGCCCTTCCACACAGCCCTATATCCCAGAATATCAAGGCAAAAAATCCAACAATATCTGCTTTGAACTGGGTTATCGGAGTTCACACTCTGATAATGTGGGATTTCCTGCTTGAAATCCTGGGATATAGGGCTGTGTGGAAGGGCTCTATTTCTCAATTGTCCAGTGAATATGTCTGCCAGCTCCACCTGAGTGACCTGTAAAATCTGTTGGGTTACAGCTTCCACCACCTACAAACAATATGCCATTGTCTGTCTGCAAAAAAAAAAGTTATACTCTGAAACTATCAAAAAGGCTTTATGTTTGCACATGCTTTTATCTATTCACATATGTACAATCATGCACAAATCCTGTCAACACCTAAACACTTAATGTAACAGATGTAAGTATTTTCAAAAGATACTAACCTATATTTTCAGTTGTTATCCCTAAACCAGGACTTATAATTCAGAGGATGTAATACTTGCTTGAATGCAAAAAATAAGGAGATTACCTCTTTGGCAGTTTCTTTTGCACAAAGTTCATTGAAAATTAGGTCTCCGTTTATAGAAGTTAATGCAGCTTAACTCTGAACTTAGTCTTTTGAGGCTATTGATTGTGGCTGATTGGATATTTTCTACACAAATACTACGTATCAGTTTTAGATTTATGCATCCATTACTGTATTTTCCATTTAAATGTGGGTTGGTTGGTTCATTTGCTTATACAAAGCTGTTGGGATTGCTAAAGGCAGTGGACTTCATTTGTAGTTCATAAATGAACTTGCTAAATGATTTAATCTCACAAAACCTTTTCAAACATGCAAACATTTCAGAGAAAACTCTCATAATCAGACATATTGGATTTTTCTAATTATATTAACTATTTCAACAGTTCCTGCCAAGCAATATGTAATTGAATACGTTCCTTGTTTAGCACTGCTATTGTTAATGGTGGTATATAGTAGGCTTGTGCAATTTGGGTAAACTGTGATCAATTTCAGTATCCTGGATTTTGGTGGGGTCCTGATCTGTTTTTCAAGAGCCTCCAGAATTCAGGAGGACAAAAATCCATTTTTGATCCAGGAAGCCGAAAAATTTGTTTTCTATCCGGCCCATTATGGGGGGGGGAGGGACTTGCCAGGCCCCCTTTTCTGTCATTTTAGGTATCATCTGTCCTTATATTCTTCATTAAGAGTTGAATTAAAAGCATCAGAGTTAAGATACCACTCTTTCTGGAACCTTTTCCCCTTCTGTCTGTAGAGGAGACCGAGTTTAATGCTTAGTTAAAGCTGTTTCTACTCTAGAGGAGACAGGCATTGAAGGTACACATTGCACTCTTTCCCTGCAGCACACAGCTTTCCAAGGCATTTTAAGGAGGCTTCCTCACTTCCCAGGGAAGGAAGAGCGTTCAACCTGGAGCTGTCCTACCCTGGGATTCCTTTAAAAAGCCCTCTCTTTTCTCTTGATTTGCAGGCTCTGGCACCTTTCCTTCCAGTGGCTGCCTCCCTCCCGCTCCACTTGTAACTGAAGGCAGCCAGTTTTTGATAGCCACTGTTCTGGTGGAGCCAAAAGAACATGGAGGCTGAGCCCTTACCATTACAGCCAGCTGAACAAGCCGGACCACCCAGATTAGTTGAAGGGAATCAGCCAAATCCAATCTATACACAAGCCTACTACTGTATATAGAGGGAAGGAAGGAGCATTTTAATATTGGTGAGGCTAATAGATGGGAAGAAATGGAAAGGTCGAGGACAAAGTGAGAAAAAAAATGCATTTCCATGGATGTATGATTCATTTTGGCTGCAGAAATGCAATAACACCTTCTCTCACCCAGGGCTTTTCTCACCTAACCTTCTAACCTTCTTCAATGTAAATGTGTTATGTATCCTTCCAATAATAACCATAGTTTGTTTTAACTATACATTTTGGGGGAAATTCTGTGTGTATATAAGGAAATATGGGGAAATGGGAAAGAATGGCACTGAGAGAGGAGGGAAGGAAGGTGAGCTGGGTTGCTGTGCAGAAAGGTAAGCATCCTAGCAGAAAGGTGTGGGGCTGAAAGAAGGCCTTCCTGCCTGGACCCTCACCTGAGTATAAGCAGAGGGGATTTTTTTCAGCCTGAAAAGGACTGAAAAAAACTTGACTTATACTCGACTATATATAGTACATCAGGTGGCAGAGCACTAGGAATAGCGCATTTGTTGCTCTTTCTGTCTTGGGAGACTTCCAGACACTCAAAGAAGCCACTACTATTCTATTTGGCTATGGTTACAGAACTTACTCTGGCTACAATAGGTTCCCTGTAACTATGGGATCCATAACCACAGTTTTGTTTACCATGCCTGGGAGAATTTTCTCTAGAAATTTGCTAGGCTCACCACATTATTTTCTGATATGCTTCCCCTGGAGTTTGCTCCAAAGTTGTGTTGATAGTCCTAGGAAGTTCCTAGAGAGGATACCTCTCTACAGATCTCTATATCAAGCCTGCACAGCCTGTGGCTCTCCCGGTGTTTGGGCTTCGAATCCCAAAAGCCATAGCCAGGCTGTCCAATGGTCAGGAATTCTGGGTACTCATGCTCAATACATCTGGATGGTCACCGGTTGTGCAGGCCTGCTCTAAATCCTCCAACTCCATAGGATGCTATGTCTGGAAGTCAAATAATTTAATGGTATTTGTTCATATCTGAAGTTTCGGGTGCTCCTGAAAGTGGTGATCTATGGAGAAACACAGCTCCCTTAGCTTTTGGCTGCTCATCTCTGGTGCATTTCTAGAAAAGAAAGAAACAACTATAGCTAAGCTAATGGATACAAATATACTAGAGCAGTAAAAGTACACAATTCAGAACAACTTGTCAATATTCTTTCTTGAATTGTGATGCTCAGAGCTGGACATGGGTTCTTCTTGCTGAGATCTGATCAAAGTAGAACCAAGCGGCATTAATCCTTCCTTCGATCTAGACACTGTGCTCCTATTGGTGCCACCTAGAATATGATTGCCTTTTTTAGCTGCTGCATCATGTTCTCAGTTCATGTTACCTTGTGGTCTATTAAGAATCTACTATCACCTGCCCTGTACCTGTGCATTTCATATATTTTCTGACTAAGTGCAATTCCTTACATTTCTCCCTGTTGAAATTAATTGTTAGTTTTGGCCCAGTTCTTCAATCTGTTAAGGTCATTTTGCATTCTGATTCCATCTTCTGGAGTATTATCTATCCTTCTCAGTTTGGTGTTATCTAAAAATTTGATAAGCATGCCCTCTATTCCATTGTACAATGTTATCCTTCAGTGCAAGGGTGGGATCATGCAATTAATGGATAGCTCTGCATGCTGCACAACCCTGGTGTGGGATTTGAACCATGTCATATCATGGGTTTTTACTGAGGCACAGGCTTATACTAGCAATGTGTTTTTATTAATGAGCTAGTCCTGACATTTCCCTTAGAGTCAAGGACAGCAAACATTTTTTGGAACAGATGGAGGTCAAGGCAAATCTCAGTTATTCAGGTCTCCTCAGCTCATCCCATTGCTAGTCTAATTGACAACTCAGTTCCTATCACCTCTAGCTCTCAATGCTCCATCATCCCACCTTACTCATCATATTCTATGCACTGGGAACTCCTTTACCAAAGGCAAGTAAAAGTGATCAAATCCCTGTGCAGCTACTGTCACATTACATCTGTTCACTGAAGCATCCCGACAAAGTTTGGTGGAATCTTTTCATTCCATAGATGTAATATCTTTCTCCCAGATGAGCTCTGTTGGAGGAAGGTAATGTGTGTGTGTGTGTGTGGGTTGGATACATCCATGCAGAAGATATTAAATAATGTATTTCAGATTAAAGGCAAAATATACCTTCTCAGTGCGCCTTTATTTACTGATTAGCACTACTGTGTTTGCATAATTCTGAAGAATCAAGCTATTTGCATCCCACCAGTTCTATTCCCATTTCTCCGGCCTGATTCCACAATTATTTGGAACCAGACTTAAAAGTAGACGCACTGAAATCAGGGGACTTGAAGTGAGTCACAAGTAACTTGAGTCCCACTGGCTTCAGTGAGTCTGCTATAATAATAACAAAGTAGGATAATTTATGCTAACACAACCAAAATTAAGGAGGTATCTATCCAAGACTTCTTTGCATAGCAGTCCCGTCCCGTGTCCCCCCCCCATCCCCTGGGCTTTACATCGGGTTTTAGGCAGTGCCAGGACATAGCCCCATCCCTTAAACCCAAATAGCTTCACATTGGTTGCAAGTAAACTCTCTTGTGCCATTGCTTCACTGGTGTCCAGTGCTGCAATTTGCATGGAACATGCTTGCTCCATCAATGTTTAACATTTACACAAATGATCAGCCACTGCAAGAAGGGACAGAGTGTTTCATCTATGCTGATGATTGTGCCATCACCTCCCAAGCAGGGAGCTTTGAAATGGTTGAACAGAAGATCTCCAAAGGTTTAAGTGCTCTTACTGTCTATTATAGGGAAAGCCAGTTGATTCCTAAACCATCTAAAATTCAGACATGTGCTTTTCACCTTAAGAGCAGACAAGCACCTCAAGCTCTGAGGATTACATGGGAAGAAATCCCACTGGAGCATTGCAGCACACCCAAATACCTAAGAGTTACCCTTACAAGACTATCAAGCAAAAAGTGGGTGCTAAAACTAATATATTTTATTTATTTATTTATTTATTTGGATTTTTGCACCGCCGACTCCCGAGGGCTCGCGGCGGCTCACAAGGCCAATGGCACAGTGCCAGAGGTTCAGCATAAAAACACAGGGAACATACATCACTTAAAACATGCAATACAGTTAAAACAGTTAAAACGGTTAAAACAATTAAAGCAGTGAACAATGAACAGTGGCCGAAAAATCGGTCCATTGCAGATGCAAGGGCCTACTCCCCAAAGGCCTGCCTAAACAGGTAGGTTTTGCAGGCCCGTCTGAAGGGGAGTAGGTCCCTCAGGGCTCTGGCCTCGACCGGGAGGGCGTTCCATAGCGTAGGAGCTATCACAGAGAACGCCCTCCGGCGGGTGGATGTTAAACGAGCCAGCTTAGCAGATGGTACAACCAGTAAATTGGCCTCTTCAGACCGAAGTGATCTCGATGGGCAGTATGGGGCGAGACGGTCCCTCAGATACGCTGGCCCCAGGCCGTGGATAGCCTTGAAGGTAAGAACCAGCACTTCGAAGGCGACCCGGTGCTCAATAGGCAGCCAGTGCAGATCCCGCAAGACTGGAGTTATTCGGCATCCTGCTGGAGCCCCAGACAGGAGCCAGGCGGCGGTGTTCTGCACCAGCTTGAGCTTCCGGATCGACGACATAGGCAGGCCAACGTAGAGTTATATGAAAGCTAACTGGCAGAACCTTGGGAGCACAACCAGATACAGTGAAGACATTTGCCCTTGTGCTTTGCTACTCTGCTGCTGAATACACATGCCCAGTGTGGAACACATCTCACCACATTAAAACAGTGAATGTGGCTCTTAATGAGACATGCCACATTATCACAGGATGTCTATGCCCCACACCACTGAAGAAATTATATTATTTAGCTGGTATTACACCACCTGATATCCGCTGGGAAGTAACAGCCAACAATGAAAGGACCAAGGCAGTGGCATCTCTGGCCCATCCTCTGTTCAGGTGTCAGTCAGCATGTCAACACCTTAAATCAAGAAATAGGTTTCTAAGATCTACAGAGATACCCACAGCAACACTTCAGTAAGTGAGAGTCCAAAAGTGGCAGGCTAAAACCCGGAATCTCAATCCATGGCTGATACCAAATGAGAGACTCCTCCTGGGCACACAGAAGACGGGGCAATTTGGAAGGTGCTGAACAGACTGTGCTCTGACACCACGAGATGCAGAGCCAATCTGAAGAAATGGGGCTACAAAGTGGAGCCCACGACATGCAAATGTGGAGAAGAGCAAACAACAGACCACCTACTACATTGCCACCTGAGCCCTGACACATGCACAATGGAGTCCGAGAACCATTGCAGCTGAATTGCTTAATTCAATTTAAAGCATCCCAGAGTTTCTCTGATGCTATTTGAGAGCATCCTCAGAGTCCATTGGGGCACTGCATCACAGCCCATATGCAGCCTCTTCCCAGGCTCATGCTGGCAACATTGCATCTCTGGTCCCATGGATCAGTGCCATCCCCAAAAATCCTCTGGGAGGGAGCTGCTTGCTGGTGGCAGAGCAGCAGTGGTTCCATTGGAAGTGTGGATGGCAGATCAGTCCAGATTCAGACAGATCAAGTTGCCCAACCTCTGAAACTACAGGCTCACTATGGAGCTTCTTGGCATATCGATTCCTGGACTTTCTGGAGAAAAATCTGTGTTCTGTTCTGTTGCATTAATGGCTGGTTGCAGTGGTTCTGCTATGAATCCAACCACGCACCAAATTGACTTCCCGAAATAGCTGAGTAGTGAATATGTATGGCCTTAAGAGAGAGCAGCAGTGATGGGGTTAAATAAATAATGGTTAGCTGCTACCTATCTTAACCTACTTGAGTTGTAAAATAATGTATTTGGCACCCTTCTGCCTCTTTTCTCCTCCTGTCCCTTATTCTCTCACTTATAGTATAAGTAGAGCTAGCTTAGTTCAAGCTTAGTCAGTTTTCCTGTTTTTAATAGAGTTCTTACAATAAAGCCTCAATTTGTTTGTTTAGCCACTGGCATATTTTTCCATAGTTAGAATTGCTAGCCCCTTCATTCCACCACAGAAGTTAAACCTCTTTGAAGAACCTCTTTGAAGTTCTCAATTGTCTGTCCTTGTTTATGAAAGAGATATACCGGTACTCCTTTTTATAAGACAGACACATTTAGAAAGTGCACATTTTTGTTCTCACATCTAAAGTATGCATTTTGGAAAGCATGTTTGTCTCATAAATTGGATATAATTTTCCCTAATATAAAGCATTTTTGTCTGCAATTTTCATGGATACATTTGTGCGTGCATTCTCCCTGAATACTTGACCAAGTGCATCACAAAATATGGGGAAGATCATTTTTCAGAGGCCTTTCTGTAATAAGAAATTTAATGTGCAGATTTGATAAATATGAATTTAATATGATGTGTGGGTGTGAATGGAAGAAATAGAAGGATGTGTGGCTGGGGTTAATAATTTTGGAAGCACCAGTATAATATTAAGGCCTGCAATGACTAACTACCTGCTTGCTGGCACTCTGATCAAAACCTGCATATGAGAATTGATAAGAACTGTGACAGTGTTAACAGAATTGTTTGCAACATTCCTTATGTTAAGAAGGAAGTCAACACAAGCCTTTTGTTTGTCAACACCAATCAAGAAGAGTCAACATCTGGCCAGGAAATTGAGATGAATCCAAGATGGATGATGTCTATCATTCATTTACAACTTTGGGACTACATCAACAGAATATTCCTATAAAAGACTCCAATAATGCTCAAAGTGTGACCAACCTGAGGAGTCTGGTTCACCTACCTCTCTGGTCCATGGGAAGGACAGAAATTGTGTATTCGAAGAGTGTCAGATATACTGTGGGAAAGCATGATTCTGTACACTTTGGGGCTTCTTTCTCAAGGGAAGAGGAAGAAGTGTGCTTCTGGAGTCTTAGATTTTATGCAAGGAGTCTTCTTTATGGAAAACAGAGATCTGGTTCTTGGCATTGTGCTTAGGGAAAGGATGCATTTTGGCATTTTGAAGTTATGGAAGTTTTGAAACTATGCATTGGCAGGCTGTAGGAAAACAGGGTCTGGCCTAACAGGTGCTTCTCCAAGGAGGGAGAAAAAGATGTGATAATCATATTTGGTTGCATGGTGATGGATGCATGTACATGTGGTGGGAATGTTGAGTGAAAATGTAATTCCCCTTTGTTTGTTTGTTAACCAATGTAATTGTAAATCCAATGTAGTTGCATAGAATCTGTATGTCTATATGTCTAATGTCATTCTTTGTCTAAATGTTTTTTCTGTAATTTGATATACCCTCTCACACTGGAAATTGCAATAAAAAGAATCTATGCTTTAAAGTTATTGAAAAGTCATTCATCAATCAATCAAAACTTTATTACGGTCACAGACCAGCACAAAGTCATTCATGACATTTCAAGCTGGATACTGGTTCGGAAATAGAAAATCATGAAAATTCACATCAAAGAACAGAATAATTTTCTCCTTTTTAAAAACAAAACCAGTAGGAGAGATGTAAATAAAATAAACAACTGAACAAGTGGCAAACGTCACATGCTCCAATATCCACCTAGAAGTCAATGCCTAGGGAAATGTCCTGTTGTCATTGTGTTTTGAGCATGTGCGGAAGGCGTAAAGCTGCAAAGACGAAATGGCTGCAGTAGTGAGTGGGAGTTGGAGAGAACTTGTGGGTTGCCTTTCCGTTTTTATGATGCAAACATAAAATGACTAGTCTGGAGAACTTTACATAATTGCTTCTTGGTGTCTCTTGCCACAGGAGAATACAGAAATTTCTAAAACAGGTCATTGCCTCACTTGCATGTTTCCCAGCTGTCTTTCTTTGCTATTAATATCAGGCCAGGACAGAGAAGAACGCTTTCGAGATGGTGTTGTCAAAAAAGATCTCATAGATGCTTCTCAAGCTTCCACCTGCAATAACTAGCAAGCCTGTTTCTCAATGGCTTGCATTGGAAAACTCAGTTGGAAAGAACAAGTGAGAGAAGAGGACGAGAGAAAAAGGGATGCATCATATCTATCTGCGCCAAAACTAGCCACACTTAGTAATCAGTGGGAAATTAATTTCAGTTTATTTTTAGTAGGCACTGACAGGAATGGTTATGTTCTCAGATTTGGAAGGGAAAGAGTTTGACATTTTAAAAAGTAGTAGAGGCTTCCAAGTCAGACCAGTGTTTTTGGTTTATACAATCACATAATGGCAAAGTTGGAAGAAACCCTTAAGGGGGCTCTAGTCCAACTCCCTGCCAATATATTGAGTTCTATTGAGCCAGCTATAACTGTGTTCTATGGAGCCAACTATAACTAAATATAGCAATTCAAGTCTATATATACACACACACACACACACCAACAACAACAAATGTATGTATGTGTTTTCAAGGCAGCAGCCAAATTAAAGAGACCCCATGAATTTTATAATATTATTAATCAATGGATTGTTGAGAGCTTTTCAGGCTGTATGGCCATGTTCTAGAAGCATTCTTTCCTGATGTTTCACCTGCATCTATGGCAGGTATCCTCAGAGGTTGTGTGGTCTATTGGAAAATGTAGTTTATATACCCGTGGAATGTCCAGGGTGGAAGAAAGAACTCTTGTTTGTGTGAAGGTGTGAATGTTTTAACTGGTCAACTTGATTAGCATTTAATGGCCAGACAATTTCAAGGTCTGACTTCTTACTGCCTGGGGGAATCTTTTGTTAGAAGGTGATTAGTTGGCCCTGAGTATTTCTTGTCTGGAATTCCCCTGATTTTTAGTGTTGTTCTTTATTTACTGATATGATTGTAGAGGGTTTTTTTTTTAAATACTGGTAGCTGGATTTTGTTCATTTTCATGGTTTCTTCCTTTCTGTTGAAATTGTCCACATGCTTGTTGATTTCAGTGGCTTCTTTATTAATATTAATCAAAATGTTATCTCTAGGAATCACTATAATCAACTTCTGGCAGGTGTTCTGGCAGGTGTTGATCATAGAAGTGTACTGGGGAACCGAGAGCAGACATGGGCAAACTTCAGCCCTCCGGGTGTCTTGGACTTCAGCTCCCACAATTCCTAACAGCCTACCGGCTGCTTGCCATATCTGTCCTAGGGAACTCTAGAGACATAATAATAATAATAATAATAATCTCCCCAATGGGGACTCAGGGCATCTCACATGAGGCCAAGCCCAAACAGCAAATTACAACAAAATAAAATCAAGAAAACAAACAATAAACACAATAAAAATACATACATATAAAAAAAACAGTATACAAGTAGCTATCTAAAATCACAAGGACAGGGTGGGCCACAGGCACAAATATAAAGTGTTAAAAACTCAGGGTGAGATAAGCGGAATAGTATCCTTTACATGGGGGAGGGGGATAGACTCCAAGAATGGGGCATTGAAGAGAGCAATGGTAGAAATTAAATAATTACTCTCCAAAGACACAGCGGAAAAGCCAGGTTTTCAGGTGTTTTTTTTAAAGGTCTCCAAGGTGGGGGCTTTCCTAATCTCTCTGGGCAAGGAATTCCAGAGTTGGGGGGCCACAGCAGAAAAGGCGGAGGATTCGAGCTGGTTCATGGAGGGAGATCTGGTCATGAAGGTAGGTGGATCCCGAACCATTTAGGGCTTTATAGGTGATCAACTGACCCTTGATGAATCAAATCTACAAATAATCATATCCGCAAAAGTTAAACCTGCACATGTGGCGAGCTGACTTTATTGACTGGAACATTTGGTAACTGTTGGTGGTCCCTCATCCAGCTATTAGGGGTGACCCTCCTTAGCTTCCAAGGTCAGACGGGATCTGTGTGTCACCCTATCTTAAGCAGCCCTGCTCAGGTCTTGCAAATTCAGGACCATGACTTCTTTAATTGAGTATATCTGTCTCACATTCCATGTTCCTATGTGTTGTGCAGCTTCAGGCTTACATCTCTGATTACGACAACAGTATCTTGAAGCCAGCTGTGTCATTAACCATAATGCTACTCATAGCTGCCCTCTGTTGCACCCCAGTAGCTTGTGGAGTGCTTTCTGAACTGGGAGTTTCACTCTCTGACATTCTTTCTTGTTTCTGTTTGAATTGTTCCATCATAGGCAAAACATTCAATTGCCAAAAAGGAAAACCCGGACCATGGTGCAGCTGGCTGGGAGTCAGCTGCATTAAGATCACTACTGACCAAAGGTCATGAATTTGAAGCCAGCCCGGGTCGGCGTGAGCTCCCGGCCAAAATTGTGTAGCTTGTTGTCAACCTTTGCAGCCCAAAAGACAGTTGAATCTGTCGAGTAGGAAATGTAGGTACCACTTTGTGGGGAGACTAATTTAACTGATTTATGAGACCATAAAAATCTCCAGGAAGTATGCAAAGAATGAGGAAGCGACAGCTCCCCTGGTGGCCAGAAGCTGAAATGTTAAACAGTCTTTGAGTGTCTGTCTATATATGTTGTGTGTCTATGGCATTGAATGTTTGCCATGTATATGTACATTGTAATCCGTCCCGAGTCCCCTGCAGGGTGAGAAGGGTGGAATATAAATACTGTAAATAAATAAATACTAAATAATAAATAAATAACTTCACCTATAGCTCTGTGAACACTGCTCCCACACAAAAGGTTTTAGCCCCTCCAATTGGAATTTCCTTTTATGTGCCCAAATCCCATATAATTTCAGAGGAGCATTTAGAAATACAATTTGGGCATCCAAGGAAAAGGGGTAGGCAAAGCGATCAAGACAATGATGATGCAGTAAATAAAAAAGGTCTAAACGTGGATAATTTCCAACATCTTACTCTAAGATGACTGAAGGAAAAATTATTGTGGTGAGGGAACAGAATTGTTTTTGGGAGTGCAACTCATTTTGCATCTTGTATAACGTTATCCTTGCCTTCACAGCATGCTCCCTAGTCTTTCTCTAAGAGTCTCTCTCTCTCTCTCTCTCTCTCTCTCTCTCTCTCTCTCTCTCTCTCTCTCTCTCTCTCTCCTTCTGCTTCTCCATCTCTCTTCTAGTCTATATTCTTCTGTTACATCGCATAAAAAGAAGCAATTGCCTTTAGGAAGTACCCCAGCCAAGTAATTTCTTACAGACAACTATAGAGTCAGCACGCCAAAGTCATTGTGTTTTGCTTTATGAAGATAATTCCATTTGTGCGAATGGCTGGAGGACTTGGCTGGCATTTACACCCAAGTATTTACTGCAGATTAACAACATGTTGCCAAGAAATTGCAGTGAAGCAAGACGCAGGGGAAATGATTAGAGGAAAGTGTCCCCATTTGGGAAAAGGATGTTATTTAATCGTATAAAGGGCATGCCTTCTGTGTACAAACTCGCAGGTTCAGTCATGCAAGAGCCATTGCCATCCTTTGGACCCTTTTAAAGCTTGGTATCAAGTTAAAAATTCTATTAATAAGGACAACATTAAAATACAATTTTAAAAGATATGAAAGCTTATGTCATGTAGGTGAAATCCCCAAAGCCTCCTAAATGAAAAGTATTTTGCATATTGATTAAAAGATAGTAGAGAAGGGGGCAACCAGACCTTCCATGGGAGACAATTCCATATTTTTGAACAATCACCAAGAAGACTCTTTTGTATGTCCTTAGAAACATGCCTGAGATGGTGGTGGAAGAAAAAGAAAGCCCTCCCCTAAATGAGCCACTATAGTGGAACGGTTTGGATGTTGGACCTCCCCATGGCCAGAACCAAGCACAGCCTCCAAGATACCAAAGATGGGAAAGTCTATATATAACTCTAGCTTTGTACAGCTGTCTGTTTTGTCAGTGTGTAATGGCATTGAATGTTTGCCATATATATTTGGTGATCCACTCTGAGTCACCTTCAGGGTGAGAAGGGTGGAATATAAATAGTAAATACTGTAAATAAATAAATAAATAGGACTTGGAATCTGAGGCCAGAGTTGAAATCCCTGCACAGACATGGCAACCCACTGGATGAACCTTGGCAATGTCACATTCTCCCAGCATTAGGAGAAGGCAAAGTCCTTCTGAAACCTTGGACTTCATCAGATGGGCGTAGGGCTCTGTTTCCATGTGCTATGGAAATGGAGCACCATGGGAGGCCATCGCATAACATAAGGGCACTTCTTGTGGGACTTTGGTTTGCTCAATTTTTTCAGCACATAGAAATACATCCAAAATAGATTACTGCACCATGCTCTATGTAGGGTTGCCTTTGAAGACTGTTTCGAAGCTTCAAATAATTCAACGAGAGTTATTAACCCAGGTTAATAATGGGTGGCATACAACTCACATGTTACATCAGCTCCACTGGCTGTCTGTTTGCTACTGGGCACAATTCTAAGGGCTGGCTCTGGCCTATAAAGCCCTAAACAACCCGTCCCAATTTACCTGTCCAAACACATCTCCCTTTATAAAGATCTTCTGGGGAGGCCCTGCTTTTGGCCCCACCACTGTGTCACAGGAAGAGACAAGAGAGAAGGTCTTCTCCGGGATTGCTGCCGGCTATGGAACTCCCTTCCTGGCGAGATTAGATCAGTGCCCTCCCTTCTGTCCTCCAAAAAGATGGCAAAAACCTTGCTGTGGGACCAAGCCTTTGGGACAGTGCAATGAGGCAATAATAGAAAACCCACTCCGCTGATTGGAGCCAGCATGGTGTTTTGTGATGGTTCTAAACAACTGATTTTAAAGTAGATATAACTGATTTTACTGTTTGTTTATATTTATATTTTTTATGTCCCAGCATGGAATGTTTGCTGTATATATCTTGCGCTCTGCCCTGAGTCCCCTTCAGGGTGAGAAGGGCAGAATATAAATGTTTAAAATAAATAAATGGGCCCATACACCTCTTCAGGAGTTGGGTATTACTCAGCTCCAAATACTTTGAAGACGGGAGAAAGCAAGGGAAAGACAGGTAAGGACAGGTAAAGACAAAGGAAAGATGGGAAGGAACACAATAAGATGGTCATCTCTGCTTTCCCCTGCTTTCTCCAGTACCCCCCCAGCAATCCATCTGATGAAGTCAATTGTGGTAGGTTGGCCTTAGTGTCACTATAATTTGGAAATGATGTGAAGGAACACAACATCAACAAAGACCCTGCAATGCTTGCATAGGAAGATCTAGTTTTCCAGATTATCTGTGCTTTAGCTGTGTAGGTTCAAAGCTCTAGTTGTGAAATTGCAGGAAAGGAGATTCCACCCAAACATTAGGAAGAACATCCTGACTGTGAGAGATGTTCAACAGTGGAACTCACTGCTGCGGAGTGTGGTGGAAACTCCTTATTTGGAAGGGTTTTCTTTCATATATGGCTTTTATATGACTGTTTTTATCCTATTATGATGTATTGTATGTGGGCACTTGCTGCCGCTTTAACAGTTCACAACCAGCACTTTAACCCCTCAGCTTCCATTCCCAGCCTATTACCTGGACATATTTGATAGTGTAGATAAAAGGCTGAGTGAAGTGCCTAAGGCATTGTGCAATCATAGCCTCACCACAATAATAGACTTGGACGAGACCATATGGGCCATGCCGGAAAAACACAATTAAAGTACCTCTGACAGCTGGCCATCCAGCCTCTGTTTAAAAGCCCCCAAGGAAGGAGCTTCCACCACACTCTGAGGCAGAGAGTTCCATTGCTGAACAGCTCTTACAGTCAGAAAGTTCTTCCTAATGTTCATGTGGAATCTCCTTTCCTGTCTGTTGAACCCATTACTCTGAGTGCTGGTTTCCAAGGTAGCATAAACAAGACTGTGCCCTCTTCATTACAATATCATTTTCAAATATTTTCATAATTTTTAAAAAATTATATAGAAAAAATTATCTCTATCTCATTTGTTTCCTACAATATAATGATTTTAAAAATCCCGATTATAGTTCCAGCACAGCACTTTCCCTGCATGTTGATTCACAGTAGAGCATGGATGCATTATACCACATTTTCCCCTGATCATATCTTTTTTGCCATCCCAAGATAAACTAATGTATATGCGAATTCGTTAAATCCAAGCCTAAAGAACCTTTAGGTGCTTGAGCAGCTTTCTTATGAAATAACCAATGTAAATGCCCTGTCACATTGAAACCAATGTTTTCACTGATTTAAGTAATGTGCACAGGCTCTGCCATGCAATTTGCAAATGCACCAGTTTAGGAATTACTTCTCTTGAAAAGCTGGAAGGCAGAGGGGATAAAACTTTGGTTGGAGTGAATCCACAGAACAAGATCAGGATGGAATAGGGGGAAATCTACTTTTTCCTAATCAAAATACTGCATGAGAATAACTTGAATTCTGCACCTCGGGCAAATTATGCCCGAGGTGCAGAAAACATACATACTGTTGGTTGTTAGCAAAAAAAAGGAGAAGCAGAATAAATTGGGTAAAAATAAGTAAATATTTTGCATAATGTTCTTTGACATCTAATAATTAGGGAAAGCATTCTTGTAAAAAAGATGCTGAACCATTAGTGTTGGATATGTTTCATCTCAGTCCTTCTTCCTAATTTTGGGGGATTTTACCTTTTCTTTTCTGCATGCAGGCATTTTTAGTCCTTAGATCCAGAAACTTGTTGAATGTTTTTTAATAGAAATTATATTACCCAAATGAAAATACTAACTAAATGGTAAAATTACCTTTGAATATTTCTTGCCTGATAAAAACCTATGAAGTTTATGGGATTATCATACAACATGAATATAGGCTTGCATTTTTTTAACATGACACAACACTCCAGACATCAGTAGGCCCCCAAGTTGCCAAAAGTTGACCATAGAATCACACTGGAGGACTTAGAAAATGAGACGGCCTTGCAGAAAAGGAGTCTCTACCATGCAGCTGTGGACAAGTCTACATAGGGACTACCAAATGCAGCATTGCCCACACATGAATCAAGGAACATGAAAGGCATGGCAGACTGATTCAACCAGAGAAGTCAGCCGTAGCAGAGCACCTGATGAACCAACCTGGACACAGCATATTATTTGAGTACTCAGAAATGCTGTGTTCTCAAATAACAACTACCATGTCAGACTAAACAGAGAAGCCATTGAAATCCACAAGCATGTGGACAATTTCAACAGAAAGGAGGGAACCATAGAAATGAACCAAAACTGGCTTCCAGTATTAAAAAGAACTCTAAAATCAGAACATTAAATCAAGAACAACAGTCAGAAAAGTGAGGAATCCCAAACATGAAACAATCAGGGCCAGCTAACACCTCCCAACAAAGGATTCCCCCAGGCAGGAAGCAGCCAGGCTTTGAAGTTGCCAGGCCAATTAATTACTGAAAAGGACATTCAAGTGCCACCTCGGAGTTGGTTGAGGTAGGCAGGATTTCCCTGGGTACTGGTTGTGGGGGTCGGGAGCAGGTCAGGGTTTTGCCCTCCCTTCTGCTCGAGATCCCCGTGTACAACTGGTGGGCCACTGTGTGATACAGAATGCTGGACTAGATGGGCTGAGGTCCGATTCAGCATGGCTCTTCTTATGTTCTTAATGGGAAGTCTGTTCTGGCTACGGTCGTCCACACTCTGGTCACATCCCGAATAGATTACTGCAATGCACTCTACGTGGGGCTGCCTTTGAAGACAGTTTGGAAATTGCAACTAGTCCAATGGGCTGCAGCCAGATTACTAACTGGAGCTACATACAGGGAGCATACCCCCCCCCCCGGGTTGTGTCAGCTCCACTGGCTGCCTGTCCACTTCCGAGCTCAATTCAAAGTGCTGGTTTTGACCTTTAAAGCTCTCTATATGGTTCTGGTCCAGCTTACTTGTCCAAACGCATCAGCCTCTACGTAGCACCTCATAATTTAAGATCATCCAGGGAGGCCCTGCTCTCACTCCCGCCAACTTCTCAAACACGGTTGGTGGGGATGAGAGAGAGGGCCTTCTCGGTGGTGGCTCCCCGTCTGTGGAACGCGCTTCCAAGCGACATACGATCAACCCCATCCCACCTGGCATTCAGGAAAAAAGAGAAATCTTGGCTGTGGGACCAGGCATTTGCACAGTAGCACAATGCAGCACTTTGGACTGGATCTGCAATGGCAAGTTGATGGATATTGCTCAATGCTCCTGTAATGGACAGAACACTGTTTTTAACTTAAGCGAATGTGTATGATGTGTTGATGTTAATCGTATTTTAAGGTATTTTAATGCTGTATGTTTTTGGTTTTATATTGTATTTATATTGTGTTGGCATCGAACTGTTGCCTTTTGTTTGGCCGCTCTGAGTCCCTCTTCAGGGGTTGAGAAGAGCGGGGTAGAAATGTTGGAAATAAATAAATAAATAATGCTAATTAAGCTGGCCAATTGCAACATTCACACTTGCCTCAAGCAGACAAGAGTTCTTTCTCCCACCCTGGAGATGCCACAGATGTATAAACCCCATTTGCCTAGTTCCCAACAGACCTTACAACCTCTGAGGATGCCTGCCATAGATGTGGGCAAAACGTCAGGAAAAAAATGCTCCTGGATCATGGCCATACAGCCCAGACAACTCACAGCAACCCAGTGATTCCAGCCTTGAAACTCTTTGACAATACATATGTACAACATATTTGAGAGAAAACTTTCCAACCCTACCCCGGGATAAAGTCATTTAACCTATTGTCCTTTCAAAGCTCTTAACAAACTATCTATCTATCTGACCTATAATAGACAAAAATCACCTAATTGTATAGCATTTGTCCTACCCTAGCTCTTCTTTATGTGAATGACTTTTAATCATCAAACACCATTACAGGCAAATCTTGCAATATTCTACCTATGCATTCTGCAAAAAGCTTCCAATTATTTTGAAAACATTGTATTGATTTTATGTTTTTGAAGAGACAAATCAGTTTATCAAATTCTGCAAAATTTAACAGCTTGGTCAACCATTCACTTACAGATGGAATAACACTTTCTTTCCAGTGTCTATCATAAACTATTTGGGCTGCTGTTATAGCATTATGAAATAAAATCATATTTTTCATACTGCTGATGTCATGTGCTAGACCCTGAAGTCTTCAGATCTTTCTGGGAGCATTTTGTTCAACCCCATCACTTTTACAGACATGTTTTGTGGAGACCTCCTTCATAGCTGCTCTTACTCAAAGGAATCCCATTCCTGGGGAAATTAAACTCACTTTTTCCTTACTGTGAGGAGCTCCCGGTAGTGCAGCAGGTAAAACCACTGAACTGCTGAACTCACTGACCAAAAGGTTGTGTGGGGTGGGGTGAGCCCCAGCTTCTAGCCCCAGCTTCTACCAACCTAGCAGTTTGAAAACATGCAGATGTGACTAGATGAATAGATACCGCTCTGGTGGGAAGGGAACAGAACTCCATGCAGTCATGCCAGCCACATGACCTTGGAGGTGTCTACGGACAACAGCAGCTCTTCAGCTTAGAAATGGAGATGAGCACCACCCCCCAGAGTTGGACACGACTTTATATTTACTTATTCCTTACTGTGTCTCTTCTGTGCAATGATGACTTTTCCATTCTAGCAGGGCTTTGGGAACTGATTGTTTTATATAATAGGTTTTCTGTTTTAAGGCTATATTATTTTAACCTATACTTTAGATTCTATAGATAGCTTTATATTATTTTAATCTTAACTTATTGTGTAGCTAAATGTGGCATTCCTTGCTTCTTTTCTTTCTTTTTGTTCTGTAAGCCACTATGAAACTCACTTTTGGGAGTAAAGATAGAATATAAATAAAAGGATCGATCAAAAAGAACAGAACCATTACCCAAATTGTTCCCACTCAACTACTACTATGATGAACACATTTCTGCTGGCATGCAGGTCTGCCTACTGCAGAATTCTACTTAAACATAAGCATTGCAAAGTTGAAAGTACCAAACCAGCCTTCTCCTGATATCCATCTGTCTCTGGTGCACAATGGGGGAGAGCAGCTACAGTGCTGGGTGGGACTTTGGAGATCCAGAGCTACGCTGAGCCATAAAACTCCTTAGATGGCCATTAGTCTGTCGCTCTCTCTCAGTCTATATAATAATAATAATAGTAATAATAATAATAACAAAAACAACACTTTATTTATGAAGTTTTGGCTCTGCCTTTTCCTCTCCTCTGCTTTAGTTCCCCCCTGTTCATAGGTTTTCCCAATAGTGTAGATACCTTTCTTTGTATTATTTTTGGGTGGAGGTTAAAATCCCCCCAGAGGCTAGCCTTAGTTGGTCTATTCCTTTTCCTGTATAGACTTCTCTTGCTTGACTCCTCCTTTTTTCTACAGCAGAGCTACTGTGATTTAGGCTTGGGATTGTCTGGTAATCCTTGGCCTAGCAAACCAGGCATCCTTAGCACCTGCATTCAGCAGTATTTTTATACCAGTCGTCCAAAGGACAACAGAAGCTTATTACCAAGAAAGAAAATTGAGACAGTTTATAACCATCGCTTTGCACCAGAGGCAGAAGAATCCAGAGATATGACTGCAGCAGCAAAGGCTCCTTTTGTAATGTATTGTTTTAAGTTACTTTATGATAATCCCGGGTGGAGTTAACCCTTTATTCATCTTGTTTGTAGTACATTCATTTTGGTTATCTTTTCACCTTGCCTAAGGTGCCTCTGTCTGCTAAAGGACTTAATCTTAACAGAAGGTATACAGATAGCCCCCGAATAAAGCCAGACACTATAGTCTTCCCATAGGCTCGGGCATGCAATCACAGTCTAATATACTTTTAGGATAACCGATTAGCAAAGGCATATAGTACATTCGGAAGGCTTCACAAAAGAGTTTGGAATAACAAACACCTGAGGCAAAGCACAAAATCAGTGTGTACAGAGCTATCATACTGTCTTTATGGGTCTGAAACATGGGTCACCTATTGGCAACACCTACGACTCCTTGAACGCTTTCATCAGCGCTGTCTTCACACAATCCTAAATATACTCTGGACCGACTATGTGACGAATGTTGCTGTCCTTGAGCAAGCAGGGATCACCAGCGTTGAGGCCATGCTATTGAAAACACAGCTGCGCTGGGCAGGGCACGTCTCTAGGATGGAGGACCACCACCTCCCTAAGATAATACTCTACAGTGAACTCGCCATGGGTCAGCGCAAGAGAGGCACCCCAAAAAGAGATATAAGGATTCCCTGAAACAACATCTCAGGCTCGGCCAGATTGATCACCAACAATGGTCCACCCTGGCCTCACATCGGGAGGCATGGAGATGCACTATTCACAATGCTGTGGCCTCTTTCGAGAAGTCATGCCGAATGATTCTCGAAGAGAAACGACAACGCAGAAAGAATCACAACTTGGAAACAACATCACCCAAGGAGACTTTCTGCTGTGTTTTCTGCAACTGGACTTGCCTATCTCGGATTGGCCTTTTTAGTCATCAACACGCTCGTAGAAAGTGTGGGATGAGTCCTTCCTGAATCTTCATTCGCGAAGAAAAGCCAAGAAAAGATTATCGAAGATGAGGTTTTTTTACTTGATTTCATTAGGTGGAATGTAAACCTATATAATGAAGGAAACAATGGCTCATTAGAAATGATGCTACTGCTTGGTAAACTGGAGAGCAGTAGGGGAAGGGGAAAACCACACTCCATATGGATAGACTTAATCAAGGAAACCTTGGCTCTGAATCTGCTTGACCTGAGCGGAGGTGTTGAGGATAGAGTCATTTGGAAGTCTCTCATCCATAGGATCACCAAAAGTCAAAACTTTATGGTAGGTAATAACAAGGGGAGGAATGGACAACATTAAGTGGTGATTTGAACTACTGCAGTGTAGTGAATGAGCCAATGTGGTGTAATGGTTTGAGTGCTGGACTAGGGCTCCAGGATTTTGATTCTCTGTTTAGCCAATGTACTGTACAGCAGTGTTTCCCAACCTTTTTTGAGCCGCGGCACACTTTTAACATTAAAAAAATCCGGGGGCACACCACCAGCCAAAATGACACAAAATGACACTCTTAACACAGTAAAGAACGGCTGGGGGTTGGTGGCCTGCTGGGAGCAGCTGCTGGGAGTGCCGAAGCCGGGGGAGGGGGCAGAGCCAGGCCGCGCCATGCCCCGCCCCCTCCCCCCAGCTTCAGCTCTCCCAGCAGCTGCTCCAGCCTTGAGGGGCAGTGCCAAGCCAGCGGTGCCAGAGCCAGCACAATGCTGGCTTGGCACTGTCCCCTCAAGGCTGGAGCAGCTGCTGGGAGTGCCGCCGGGAGGGGCAGAGCCAGGCCGCACCATGCCCCGCCTCCCCCCCCCAGCTTCAGCTCTCCTACAGAGGAGGAGCATGAGCGGTGGACGGGCTACAGTGGGCAGGGCTCCTCCACGCAGCTTCAGCGAGCGAGGGGCGGGAGTCATGGCGGATTGGAGGCTGGCTGGGGAAACGGCCGAAGGAGGCGGCACCCCGGTCCCTTCTTTTTCTTTGCCACTGCCCGGCCCTTCCTCCTCCCCCAAGCAGCAGGAGTTAGACAGGAGGGGGGGAGGAAGGGGGGCAGAGAGCTTTTCTCGCGGCACAGCAGGAGGTCCGTCACGGCACACTAGTGTGCCACGGCACACTGGTTGAGAAAGACTGCTGTACAGTATCATTCTTTTAGTATCAGAATCCAAACCTAGACTAAAATTCAAAGCAGACAGGAGAGCCCTCAGCTGCCACCGGTTTATGCTATTTGCAAAATTTGATTCATGGGCCTGGCATACCAATTAGTCTTTTATCAATGGGAAGATTCAGTTTGGATCAGAATCTCAGCTTGAAAATCCAAAGTTTTCGAACTGTATAAGATGTTCAGGCATAGTAGCCCCTCTGGATGCAATTAAACTTGATCATTTTCTGAAAAATCAGTGAATGTGCATTTGTGCTATGTGACTTGAATTTTCAATTTGTTGAAAATAGGAACTGCTGATGAACTTTGTTTATTCTCAGCAGAACTGGATGAAAATTACCTTTTCTGAGGCAATCACATTTGATGTGTTAGCTTTTGAATCATTTAAGTGTAGATTTTACAGGTGTTTTTTAAATGAACATCTCATTGCTCTAGGTTTATTTTTTGGTAGGCAGCTGTTTACTAGGGTTGTGTGCAGAACCGTTTTCCTTGGTTCCATCCGCTCTTTCATTACTTTTTTTTACCTTCAGGAGCACATAATGGGATGGCCCCTCCCGGTACAAAAATCAACTTGACATGAAAGCAAGCAAGAACCGATCCTCAGCTGTTTTTCATGATAATGTGGCACTCCATGCCTCTTTCCCTTTGAAAGAGTGTGTGTGTGGTGTGCAGGCCCAGAAAGTGTGCATGTCTGCCAGCAGCCAAGTGCCTCATCTAGAGTAATATTGAGAACTTGCCTCCTTGCCTTGGAAAGTGCATGTGGCATGCAAGCCCAGTAAACACACATGCCTGCCTGCAGTTGAGTCCCTCCTCTAGAGTAAGAATGAGAACTCCTTGCCTTGGAAAGTGCACGTGGCATGCAGGTCCAGTAAGCACGGGTGCCTGTCTGCAGGCAAGTGCCTCCTCTGGAGTAAGAAACAGGTAATAAGCTTCTTTAAAGCATGCGCTTGCCTGTAGCTGAGCACCTCTCCTCTAGAGTAAAACACCTTAAATGCCTAAAATGACAGGAAGGAGAGCCTGGGAAGCCCCATCCCCCAAAATGGGCCGATAGAAAATGAATCATTTGGCACCCCTCTATGGGTCTGAAACATGGGTCACCTATCGCCAACACCTACAACTCCTCGAACGCTTTCATCAGCGCTGTCTTTGCACAATCCTAAATATACACTGGACCGACTATGTGACTAATGTTGCTGTCCTTGAGCAAGCAGGGATCACCAGCATTGAGGCCATGCTATTGAGAGCACAGCTGCGCTGGGCAGGGCACATTCTTAGGCTGGAGGATCACCGCCTCCCAAAGATATTACTCTATGGTGAACTCGTCACGGGTCAGCGCAAGAGAGGCGCCCCCAAAAAGAGATATAAGGACTCCCTGAAACAACATCTCAGGCTCGGCCAGATTGATCACCAAAAATGGTCCACCCTGGCCTCACATCGGGAGGCATGGAGACGCACTATCCACAATGCTGTGGTCTCTTTCGAGAAGACACGCCAAATGGGTCTCGAAGAGAAACGACAACGCAGAAAGAACCGCAACTTGGAAACAACATCACCCAAGGAGACTTTCTGCTGTGCTTTCTGTAACCGAACTTGCCTTTCTCAGATTGGCCTTTTTAGTCATCAACACGCTTGTAAAAAGCGTGGGATGAGTCCTTCCTAAGAATCTTTGTTCGCGAAGTAATGCCGACATTTGGCACTCCAGAGCAAAAACAGATATATTCCCTCCTGATTTTGGGAGGCTCCCAAAAAATGGATTGCCCCCCCCCCCCCACCAAAATCAAAGACACAAAATAAGTCAGGGTTTTCCCAAAATTCACAACATGACTGTTTACTGAAGTAGCATTCAAAATGATACGAATGTAGTGGGGGGGGGGGGGGGAGGGGAACTGCAGATTTTCTAAATGATATGAATTAGAGTTGGATGGGAATTGTTGTTCAAATTTGGAACAATAATATTTTGATTTATCTGCCATTTGTATTGCAATTTCATTTGTCATTCAGGAATCTCAAGGTAAATCATCGTCATCAATTGTTGTTTTAGAAGGATGGGTGGAAAGGGCTAGGGAAAGTATTCATAGCAGATGCAAACTTTGATATAAATGTTATTGGTTAGAGCCAACTAGAGTAGACTCCTGAATCAATTTTTGAATGGTGTTTCAATATCCAGGTAAATCTCACTGATTTAATAGGTTTGCTCTATTTGGGAACAGCAACTGGATTCAGGTCATCAAAGTCACAGAAAGCATGATCAAACAGAGGTGGATTATGAATGAGATACATACAGAGATACAGTGTGGTGAATAATTTGCACATTGGACTACAACTCTGAAGACCAGGGTTCAATTCCCTGCCTTGACATAGAAACTCACTGTGTGGCTTTGGGTGAATCACACATTTAGCCCCAGTAAGCCTCAGGGTCACAGCTTGAAGTTAAAAATAACTAGAAGAAACACAACGACAAACATGCAGTGCCAAAAGAAAACTTCATTGTCCAACATTTTCCCCAAATTAGTACTTGATGTTCCTTCCTCCCAACTTCTTCTACAGACTGCACTGAAACATGTCCCATATTTATTTTCTTGGGAGAGAGAAATGGCCACGCACTGAGAACTATCCACATTAAGGATCTAAGACTTCATACCTTGTTCTCAATATGAGAATGAATCATTTCAAAAGTTTCCTTCCTACTTCACAAACTTTGCACATTTTGATTGTTTTTTTTGAAATATGAACCTTTCTGTTAAAAAAATCATTTGGACAAATATACATAAAGGTTTATACTTAAAAAAAAGAAATTTGTTTTCACAGAAAACAGTGCATGTCAGGCAGGGGATTTGGGGATTTGCCATTCAAAAAAATTAATGTTTTCAACCACGGAGTGCAAGTTGCCTGTTGCTAAAATGTTCCCCCAGTGTACCTCCCAACCTAAACAGAACTGGGTTAGTCAAATGCTGTTCCTCCACCTCCGAGCCCCTGGCTAAACATTAAAGAGGCATCACTGTTAACATTCAAATTGCAATATTCTCCAATTAAAGAAACCTTTTGTTCAGCAAATATTGAGTACAAAGGAAATTAGAGCTACAGATTAATGAGTTTAGTGAGGAAAGCATTCTCGATTTAATGCTGAGGAATAGATTTGGATCCATTCTCAAGGGGACCTGAAAACTCCAAGGTTGAGATAACACCATAGCACAAAGTATCTGCTTTGAAGGGGGTTGAGGTCTGGCAACTTTTGAAATGACCCTAGAGAATCAAAATCTTCATTCCTCCTCCTCCCATTCCCAAACAAGCACATAGTTGCCTTGTTGATATACAAATGACTCATATGACAGCAAGGCAATCTAGGCAACAGTTTGGGTTGTGCAGTTTTATGCAAATCTGGTTATAGCTTCAGGCTTTGTCCATTTCTTAGAATTTTTTCCCTGGTGTACACATTCACACACTACCAGTGCCCACTTTGTGCTGGTCTGTGACCGTGATAAAATTTTGATTGACACACTACCAAAGATAAACCTAAGAACCTATCCAACTTTGAAGATCTTCAGGGAAGGGCTTTCTTTCCATCCTGCCTCCATTGCAGATGCATTTTGATGAGGGAGCACTAGACAACCTTTCTGGTGGCTGCTATAAAGGTGTGGAATTCCCTTCGCCACCCCGAAAATAGGCTCATTGGTCCTCTGATTGGTTTCATTCCACTGGTAGGCAACACCTTTATATTTAGGAAAGTCTTTGGCTATTTGTTTAGTATGAAAGAGGGGGTTGTAAGATGGCCCGGAAATTGAAACTAGTGTAAGGATCAGCAGCCAGATTACTAACTGGAGCAAGTTACAGGGAGAGGTCAACCCCCCTGTTTAAACAGCTCCACTGACTACTAGTGAGTTTCCGATTCAAATTCAAGGTGCAGGTGATCACCTACAAAGCCCTAAATGGTTCAGGACCTGCCTATTTTCGCAGTTGCATCTTCCCCTATGAACTATCATGAGCCCTAAGATCATCCAGGGAGGCCCTCCTCTCGCTTCTGCCTCCATCTCAGGTGCAGTTGGTAGGGATGAGGGAGAGGGCCTTCTTGCTGGTGGCCCCCCGGTTCTGGAACTCTCTTCCTAGAGAGATCAGACTGTCACCTACCCTGTCCTCCTGCTGGATGTTCTGTTGTGCCTTTGATTAGGCAGTTCCAAAGAAGTAGCCTTTTAATACCTAAGTTCCAGAACTTTAGCATGGCCCTCCACTCTACAACCCTGACATTATACAGCCCAAGGACATTACTCTCCCATCCCTGCCACTGAATTTTGCTCTTTCTCTTAGCTCTATCTAGAAATTTTGCACAAACTCAGAGCCCTCTGAACTCGGCATCAATATTGCTCCCATGGTACTGTTTTCATGATGTTATGTTTTATTAGGATATGTTTCTATTTGGTTTGGTTTTTATTTTATTGCATTATGTTTTAATTCTGTGCTTTGGTCCTGTCCCTTTGTAAGCCACCCCAAGTCCCTTGGGGGAGATGAGGCGGGGTATAAAATAAAGTTGTTGTTGTTATTTGTTATGTTTTTATCCTTTATATTTTGAAAAACATAATTTTAATATTATTTATGTATTTCTTTATTTACTTTATTTATACCCTGCCTTTCTCCCCCTCAGGTGACTCAAGGTGGCTTAAAAATCTGGTACTATTCAATATCAGTAAAATCAACAGTAAAAACAATAACATACACCTCCATTAAAATGGTTTATAATTAGTCAATAAACACATTAAAACAATAAACAGATAAAAACATATAAAGTACAGAGTTCTATTTGTCCAAGATCCTTGTTCATAATCCATATTATGATTATCCATACACATGATTAACAGAATCATCTATATAAATAAAAATGTTTGTTTGTGGGATTAACATAACTCAAAAAACACTTGATGAATTGACACCAAATTTGGACACAATACACCTATCAGGCCAACGAGTGACCATCATGCATAAAACACTGAAAAACACAGCAGAAAAGACTTTAAAAGCCAAAAAACCAAAAAAAAATACAACACATGTGCAAAAACATATGCGCAGCAACACGTGGCGGGTACAGCTAGTCTTATATAACTTTAGATATGAGTCGTTTAGTAATGCATTGCAAAGATGTTTACAGCAACAAGAGCAAAGCAATCTTTCCTATATACAACTTCACAATTTACTGCTGAGTGAAACATATGCAATGGTATGTTTGGTGAAAAGTGATATAGGATTCTGCTAAACAACAGCAAGAATTCATGTTACATTAGAAGCATGAGATAAAGGGGAAGAGATATGGGGAAATTAAGAAATTGAAATATTCGGGAAATTCCAATTCTGCAAACAACTTAAGAAATGTATTCTAGTTAAAAGTGGATGGCAGGAAGGGTTCAACTATAAAGCTGAAAGAAGCTCTGGCTCTTCAATGTAAAAATAAGGATTAATAACAAGACATCTTGCCCTGCTAACACTGCATTGAGTATAACCGATTAAGATTATAAGATTCTGATGTTCTGTTCCAAGAGATAACAGAAAAGTAATGAACTTTCAGAATTGGGGTGGAGACCATCGAATCATCATTGTGTATTGGCCAAGCTATCTTGAGCAGAAAGAGGTTTGAGTGCAAAGCCTGACTAAGCAACATCAAGGTAAGATCAAGATGGCAAAAGTTATTAACAAGGAAGAACAAATATGTTATGAAGAGTTATGAGAGGCTGTCATAGTTTGCACTTTTCTACTCTGCTGCTGAGTACGTATGCCCAGTGTGGAACCATCTCACCATGCTAAAACAGTGGATGTGGCTCTTAATGAGACATGCCACATTATCACAGGATATCTACACCCCACACCACTGGAGAAATTATACTGTTTAACCAGTATTGCACCACCTGACATCCGCCGGGAAGTAGCAACCAATAGTGAAAGGACCAAGGCAGTGACATCTCCAGCCCATCCCCTGTTCAGATATCAGCCAGCACACCAATGCCTTAAATCAAAGAAATACTGTAGTTTTCTAAGAACTATAGATATACTCACAGGAACACCTCGACAAGCAAGAGTCCGAAAGTAGCAGGCTAAAACCCAGAACCTCAAGCCATGGCTGATACTGAATGAGAGACTCCCTCCTGGGCACACAGAAGACAGGGCGACTTCGAAGGCGCTGAACAGACTGTGCTCTGGCACCACGAGGTGCAGAGACAACCTTAGAAATGGGGCCACAAAGTGGAGTCCACAACATGCAAGTGTGGAGAAGAGCAAACCACAGACATCCTATTACAGTACAGTCTGAGCCCTGCTATATGCACAATGGAGGACCTTCTTATGGTGACACCAGAGGTACTCCAGGTTGCCAGCTACTGGTCAAAGGACATTTAGTATAATGCCAAGTTTTTAAAACCTTGTTTGTGTTTTTAAATATATTACAACTGTACCCTCTGTCCACTTCTGATACAATAAATATATATTTTTTAAAGCTTGCTTTTGCCCGAGCCTACTGGAAAAGAAAATATTCTGCCCACTCCTGTCTTCTTGCTGAATTAACTGGATGCAGACTACCATTTCACACCAAACTCAGTTTGCTGAAGTAGGCTGAAGAGAAAGTGGAAGAAGATAGACAGAATGGGACATTTTAAAATCTGCAGAAAAAGTGGGACACAAGAGAAGTAATGGTGAATCAGACCAGCAGGGAGAGTATGTAATGACAGGACAGAACAGTGCTCTGATAGCCTGCTTTCTCTTTCTGTAGCACACGCTGCTTAACCTACTTTGCATCCTGCTGTCATTACATTCAGCATGTCTCCTGCCCTACCAGTGAAAGCCAATTATGGAAAATGCCACGGGGAAGCACACATTGCCTTGACAAAAGGGTAGAATATAAAGCTGCTCAACTACACCTGCTACAGCT
Source organism: Anolis apletophallus (assembly GCA_030556195.1). NCBI lineage: Eukaryota > Metazoa > Chordata > Lepidosauria > Squamata > Anolidae > Anolis > Anolis apletophallus. Next base: position 14,785,542 of record JARBWK010000005.1, on the reverse strand, counting down.
CAAAATAGGACTGACATTTTCAGCATGGGACCCGTGGTTCTGAGTGAATGCTATTGCAAATTTCTTTCCACTGCTGCTGCCATTCAGGTGGTGAAACACAGTGTGCATATGGGATGGATATTGCTAAGGGAAGGGGCAAATGAATGTTTCATTCCCATATGGATTGAGGCGGTCAATGAAATTTTCTTCCATCCCCCAAATTTCTAGCATTTGCATTAACTCAAAACAATATTTACGTATTCAGAGAAAAATGGCAAAAATGTTACCACGAGTGAATGTAGAAAATACAAGAGTTCTAGATATGACTGATTTCAAGATCTCCCTCTTGGCAATGGTAGAAATTTGGGGGCTGAAGGGAAATTTAACTAGTGTGTATGAAGCAGAATTCTGTGGAAGGTCAATGTACCTCCTCTTCCTAGTGTGAATGAGCTGAAATTTCTAGAAATCAAATGAAAAGGAGTATTGAATCTCACCAGGATAGCAACACTCATCCACTAACTGGCAAAGCCATTATTGAGCACAGAGACATCTCAGAAAGATGCTGTTGCAGTGTCACTCAAAAGGAGACTGCTATCCATTCACTCAGAAGTCTACCTTTTATCAAAACAATGCTGCATTATCATGGACAATTGCTTATTTGCTGTTGCATCCTTGTAAGCAACCCTTCAGGATGATGGGGAGGGATATAAGTAAAATTTATCATTTATTTATTTGAGTTCTTTTTGGCAGCACTTTACCAAACTTTTGTCCTGTTCTCTTGTGGAAAGGAATGTCACAGCTTGGAAGCATCTTCTAAAAAAGCCTTTTCTCATGTGCTTGAAGAAGTGATAAAAAAATAAGGACTCTTTCATACTGCACAGTTACATCACTAGTATGTTCTGCTCTATCTGCCATGGAATCATCCACAGAATGCAGAGATTTGTATTTCAGGGAGAGGTATTTCAAATCCACAGCAAGAGAATCCTTGTGCCTCCACAAACTACAAACCCCAGGATTCCACAAGGTGGAGCCATGGCAGTTAAAGTGGAACTATAGAGCCTCCCAATAAAGAGCTCAGGGCTTCATAATTTCATATAGAGCAATGTGACCTGGAATTAAGCCACACAGGGCTTTGTAGCACTTGGATTGTGTTCAGAAATAGGCCACTGGAAAATGAAGCTCTTGCAAGAAAAATGCCCCTTTTATGTGGGTCTATTTGAAAGATTATACAGAATTCAGGACCCTGGACAGCTACTCCACTTTCCAAAGATCAAACCTCACTTGCAAAGTGGGATTCACCTCTATGGAAATTAAAAATCTCTCCCTCTCTCTCCCTCTCTCTTCCCCCTATCTCTCTCCCCCGCTCCCTCTCTCTTTCTCTCTATATAGTGTTATGTTGAAACTCAAATATAATTCTTCACCTACCCACTGCCACACTTTAGACAGTCAACAGTCTGATCATAACATCTTGGACTTGCTGAAGTTTACAAAAACTTTCCAAAGGCTGCCCTATGTAAAGTACATTATGGTAATCCAAACTGGACATGTCATGCTGGTCAGGAATTCTGGGAACTTTCATCCAAAATGATATCTTTTCCTAGTTCTGAATTAGTTCATTTGCCCATGTAGTCCAAAGCAGTTTGTTATCACTGACAGCATCTTGCTTGAACCTTCAGAAAATAACCTTCCCAGTATTGCTACCACTTGTGGTTGTTGTTGTCGTTATCATTGTTGGCTCTTTTCAAGTAGAGAACCGGTATGCTTTAGAAGGTTGTCTTAAAGTTGTCATAATCCATAAAATGTTAGGTTTTATTGGCAAAATATTTTGGATGAGGTTTTCCATTGCTTTGCTTTAAGACTAAGACAGTAAAAATGTCCAAGGTCACTGACTTTCTGCCACCAAAAATCCACTCAAATGGAGATGCTTTGGTTGAACCATTTCACAGCTGAGATATCTTTCCTCAAGTGAAGAATATTCCAAACATTGTTCATCTGTAATTGCTACAATCATGGTTAGGGATGATGGAAGATGCACTCCAACAACATTTGGAAGCACAGTATTTGCCCCAACCCTTGCAGTTGTTGGCTTTATAGAGCAAAGAAAGTCCAGGATGATGGTGGAAAGTTATTTGGCATAGCTCCACTTTCTGGCAGATACTTTTTCCTGAGCTTCTGAATTAACTCCAAAAAAAATCCAACGAAGCCTGCCGAAGAGAAATCCAGACGCATATTAATTCCCCCTCAGGATATTAATTTGGTTTTAGATTCCTCATGAATGTTGACAAGTATATATACTCCCTGGAACAAGCTTAACCACAGTAGCTGATTTAATTGGGTCCTCCAGAGAGTGTCAATGGAAGCTTTTGACAATAATGAGCTGAGATGAGAGAACAACTTAGCAACCATGTGGCTGGGTCCCTGGAAGATGCAACTCTCAATTTCAGTCCTGCTTTCCTGTATTTCTCTCCCATGGAGGAAACAAAGATGTCTTTTGCTTGAGATCTCAATCCCAAAGTCTGTCTTTGTTTCTTCTTTCTGTGAACAGACAGAGCCTCATTGTTGTGGTTTTAAAGAAAGTAAGAGTGGATATGTGTGCATATGTTTTTCCAAATTTGGGTGGGACGGAGTGTTCCCCATGGGAGACAATTGCCAGAATATTAGAAAATATATGAAAAAATTCAAAAATCCCAGGATTCCATGGAAGTTACAATGGTGTCAAATTGCATTAATTTTACAATATATACACACCTATAGGAAAGAGCATCAAACTGCAAACCCCAAGATTCCATATGGTCTGTCAGTTATAGTGTTATAATGTATCATGAAAGAACTCTAAAGCAGTTTTTCAGAAACTCTGATGAACCAAATGTTTTGGGTATTACCTCCCAGAATCTTTGAAAGTGACTGAGTTTCCTGGAGACGAAGTCCAAAACACATGAAAGACCAAGGTATGGGAAGCACCAGGCTAAATGGTTCTTTGGGTCTAATTAGGGACTATTTCACACAATGTTTTAATTCAACTGTGATGACTGCATTCTTTGAAATTCTGGAATTTGCATTTTGGAGAATTATTTCAATTTCTTGATTGTTGGATAACTGGTATAAATAACACTGGCTGGTCTTCAGCTCAGAAGTTCTAAGATTGTAAACTGTACCTACATCTTGTAACTTTTAGCTCCTTCAAAAAGGAGGAGAGGCAGTATGATGTAGTAGTTTGAATGTTGTGTTAGGATACTAGGAGATCTGGTATTTGAATCCCTGTTCAGCCATTGAAACACATTGGGAAACCTATTGGATGATGGAGTGACTTAAAGAACTGGGCATATTTAGCCTGAAGAAGAGAAGGCTGAGCGGAGACATGATAGCCATGTATAAATATGTGAAGGGAAGATGTCTTCGGGAGGAGGGAGCAAGCTTGTTTTCTGCTGCCCAGGAGACTAGGATGTGGAACAATGGCTTCAAACTACAGGAAAGGATATTCCACCTGGACATTAGGAAGAACTTCCTAACTGTGAGAGCTGTTCAGCAGTAGAACTCTCTGCGACAGAGTATGGTGGACGTTCCTTCCTTGGAAGCTTTTAAACAAAGGCTGGATGGCCATCTGTCAGGGGACCTTTGAATGCAATTTTATTATTATTATTAATTCAAACTTGTATACCGCCACTCCCCGGAGGCTTGGAGCAGTTTACAACAGTTTGAGTCACACACAATAATACATCAATACAACAAACTGGGATGGGGGAGGGGGGGAGTAGGGCAAGAGAGGGGACGGGGTGGGAAGGAGCACAGGGTAGGAGTAAAGAGCCAAGAGCGGCTATAGTCCTGCTAAGGCATCATCTTGCCATCGAAGGAGGGAAGATTAGGACGCCCTAACAGGATCACTGGTGACCAGTTGCAGGTACAAGGTAAGACCTGCGTTCTTCTATATGGCAGTCTGAGGTGGGGGTTCTGACGTGCCCGAGGAGTGTCCTTGTAGTCCTTCTTGGGACCAGAACGTATCCCCTGGGGCTCCAGCTGCTTGTAGCGCGAGCTCCAGAGCGTCCTAGATGTAAATGACCTCTGGGTCCTGAACTCCATGGACATGGACCTCTTCATCTTCAACTGAAGGGGAAGAGGCAAACAGGGTGCCAATGGGGGGGGGATATGCCGACTCCTCCTCCGACCGCGCCTCTGGCCTCTCCTCTGGCAACGCCTCCACTCGCCCGGAGAGACAGGCGGAATCGCCCTCCACGCAGGGCCAAAGGAAGGAGGCGGAGGGGGCGGAAATCCCTCCTACATCACGGCGTCTCTGGGGGCTGGCGCCATCCCGCCAGACTCGCCCCAACCCCCCCGAACTGGGTGCAGGTCCCCCGGGACCCTCGCCAGGACCTCCGGGTCATCCGCGGCTCGGGGTGTGCTCCCAGTGCTCTTGGGGAGTGTCACGCGGGCGCATCGGATGCCCAAGCGGGACCAAGGGCAACCACCTAGCCCCGCAAAGGGGCAGTCGTCGCCGAGCGCGCACGGCGTCTCTTCCAAAGGGCCCCCCTTCCGAGGGGACTTAAGAGGACAACTCCCTCCACCTCGGGCCTCTATGGTGGCTGGTAAGCGTCCATGCTCCTCGCCGGTTGTCTGAATTGTCTGAACCAGAGTTGTTCTAGGCCCCTCCGCCTGCTTCTTGGCAGGGGGTTGGACTGGATGGCCCACGAGGTCTCTTCCAACTCTAGGATTCTATGATTATATGACCTTGGACAAGTCACACATTCTCAACTTCAAAGAAAGGCAAAGGAAAATACTCTTTTAAAAAGTCTACCAAGAAAACTACATGATGTTGCCTTACAGTTGCCTCATGTCAAAAATGACATGAAGGCACACAACAAACAACGGCTTTTATGACTTGACATTAAACCCTACCATTTCAAGCCAACCAACATCTCAACTAATGGGTTTCTGAGGTGGAGGAGATTGTCAGGATGAAGGAATTATTTTTGTTGAGGTTTTGCTTGAGAAACTCCCTTTTCATCCAAAGTTCAGGCTTTTAAACAGAAGCTGGATGGCCATCTGTCAGGGGAGCTTTGAATGCGATTTTACTGCTTTTTCGCAGGGGGTTGGACTGGATGGCCCACAAGGCCTCTTCCAATTCAAGAATTCTATGATTTTATGATTCACATATTTTACCACATTTCAGACCCAAGCCCATAATATCAAAATACACACTCAAGAATCTCTATTTAATTTTAAATACAAGCAAGTTTCCAAACGGACCAGAATCAAAATATCAAATTGAAATAAATCCACCAGGGCAAACTCATAACAAAGCTCCCTGATGTTGGGGAAAACAATTGCGTGGAACACAAAAAAACTTACAAAACAAATATTTCCTTTCCTTTGGCTATGGTCCAGGAAACGGGCCGTATAATATTAAACTTCTGCCGTTTCATTGAACATAAAGTTGGTTCATGTACTCATGGATTATTAATTATATTGCCCTTGCCAAAGATATGAGAAACAAATCTTTAGCAGAGATGGACAACTGGGGAAAAAATCAATTGTTTTTCATTTAAATGCAATAATGTCTCCCCTCCCCGCTGTTTTCAATTTTTATAAGAAGGATGCTTTTGAATGTCTGTTTCTGAGCAGATATTACAGCATCTAGTATTTACATGCTCCTATTCTGCCTTGGGTGCTTTTTAAGAGACTGGGGATCTATAAATATAAAAATGGAAATTTGGGGAAATGCACCACTTTTAGTTTGCTGAGTATTTTCCAACTATTCGCTCTGACTGGGAGGCTAAAGTTCCACTGCAGTCTCCAGTGCCACGCCTACGAAACTGTCTCTGTTACTCCCCACTGCTGTCCCTGTTTTCTTACATTTACACATCACTGCAGGAAAAGAAAATTATGAGGCTTTCAGTATAGCCAGAGGTTACACACAGCTGCTTCTCTACAGAGTTATAACTTCCTGCCAGTGCCTACAGAATGCACTTAAGTTTCTTGGTCTGCAATCAAAGCTAAATATAATTTTGCTACCCTCAAACATCCTGGAATTCCCAGCCTAAATCATACGTGTGGCATCAACTCTCTCTCTCATTCTCTTTTTGGTCACCCTTTAAAACTTGGATTTTCTACAAAGAATTGTTTTCAGTCTCAAAGCCTTGTGCTTGAGAGATCAGACTATGAAATATCTATCTATCTATCTCAACATTAGGTTTGAGAGTGCACCTACACTAAAGATTTAATGCAATTTGATGTCACTTTGACAGCCATGGCTCAATGCTATGAGATCCTGGGAGTTGTAGTTTGCTGGGTCACTGGCATTCTTTGGCATCGAAGGCTGAAGATCTTGTAAAACTACAACTTCCAGGCTTCCATAGCATTGAGCCAAGACAATCAAGCAAACTGCATTCATTCTACAGTGCTGTTGTACCCTGAGTGACCTAAAATAGGACCATGGGTATTTTAAATTTTAGGAGGTTTTGCATCTACGAAAATCAAACTTGGCAATGTTTTTGGTATAATATGAGAAAACCTTGTTCTGCTCATTGTAAGTAAGGAGTGGAAATCATAGAATCATAGAGTTGGAAGAGACCTCATGGGCCATCCAGTCTAACCCCCTGCCAAGAAGCAGGAAAATTGCATTCAAAGTACCCCTGACAGATGGCCATCCAGCCTTTATTTAAAAGCCTCCAAAGAAGGCGCCTCCACCACACTCCGGGGCAGAGAGTCCCACTGCTGAACAGCTCTATTTGATGTTGTTTTGTGACAGCTCATAGCCAAATCGTATTGACATCCAAATGCTGTGACATCATCACATTGAGCCACACCACAGTTATAGCACTTCAATTTGACATAAACTGCCATAGGTCCTTCCTATTCTGCTATTTGATATTTCATGAAATGATCAACCAGAGACTTCTGGTACTGAAGTTCAAGGGCATGTACTTCAGAAGCATAATAATCTCATGAACCAACAAATCCCAGAATTCAATAAGACACAATCATTGCATTAAAGTGGTATCAAACTGCTATGACTCTAAAGTGTGGATATAGACCCTCCATGGTGGCGACACCACCAACATATATACCAGATGGTGCATAAAAGGAAAGGCTGATAGGAACTGTGCTAGACTATTTGAAGAGCTATCAAAATTCACATCATCACACAGAAAATATATTTCTGTGAAGATTTAGCAGAGACATCTTAAATTGCACACGCTCCTAATGGATGTTGTACTTCATCCTCCCAGGCCTTTCCTCCCGTGCTGCTTAAATCTATTCTGGACGCTCCTCCAAGCAAGTTTTTCCTTCTGCACAGCTCCTTGTCCATTTAAGGCACTACATAGGAGAAATCTTTGCACCTGTGGCTCTGAAAGCATAGAATGCTTTCTCTTGAGGAAGATCCATTTGTGTTACACTTTGATCTCTGTTGGCAATCAAGTGATTTTTCATCTATTTTGCAAGCCTGTGCAACCAAACCGGAGCTGCCGATCTCCATGGGAACATTCGTTTGGTAACAAGCAGAGTATAAATACTGAAAAACAAAGAAATCTATCAGACTGGCAAAATGCTCTCTATCAAATTGTGGTTTCAAATTGTGGTTTTTCTGTTTTTGCAAAAGAGAGCATTTGATATTCCAAGAGCAGCATTCTTTCTGAGGTGAAAATGTGGCAAGTAGACAACTCTAACAACTTAAAAGCTTGGAGAGTGCACTGCCATTTAAAGGAGTGCTGTGTTTCCTTAGTCTCTCTCTCTCTTCTTGTTGCTCTGAAAATAATTCTGCCCAGGACAAATGGCTTTACTGGGATGAAAAGGAGGGAAGGAAGGAAAGACAGACAAAGGAGCAACCTCTTTAAAAACAAGGAAAGAAGAAAGGAAAGGGTGGCGTTCCACACACTTCACCTCACAGCCTCCAAGTTTTTAATTAGAAAAGGCCCCTTACAACTTTAGTGGGCATGAAGACAATTTTGCATTATTCCAATCCTAACCTGTAATAGGCTCAGTGATGAAAATGTTTCAAATGCAGAAGAAATGTCTGATTTTTAACCCATTTCACAACCTAAAACAGCTTAGGGGACTCTGCAATGTGATCCATCCACTACTAGAGAATTTGGAAATGCCAAAAGGGAAGGAGCTGTTTGGAAGAGAAGTGGGACTTGGAGTTGTAATCCTGCCACACCAGCAAGTCAGTTTCCTTGTTTAATGGGAGCAACAACAACAATAATTTTATTATGGTCCATAGCCCCATCAGTAAAACCAAAAGTCATTATAAATTCTCCCATCTCAGAAGAAGTCAGTGTACAAAATACATCTGCATGGTTTCATGTAATGCCCCTATCGGCCATACCACCCTGAACATGCCTGATCTCGTTTGAGCTCAGAAGCTGAGCAGGGTCAGGCTTGGTTAGTACTTGGATGGGAGACCGCCTGGGAATAACGAGTGTTTAATGGGAGGGTCATCCGCATTGGCTTCCTGGATGATTGGGCCAAGTTTATTCTTGTCATCGGAATGAGCAAATGACACCTAGAAAAGTGAGCCCATACACTTCTGTTGAACAATTTAAAGAGGTCTATGGCTCCCAATGGTGCAGTGGGTTAAACCGCTGAGCTGCTGAACTTGCTGACCAAAAGGTCGGTGGTTTGAATTTGGGGAGTGGGGTGGACTCTCACTGTTAGCCCTAGCTTCTGCCAACCTAGCAGTTTGAAAACATGCAAATCTGAGTAGATCAATAGATACCACTTCTGCAGGAAGGTAACAGTGCTCCATGCAGTCATGCTGGCCACATGACCTTGGAGGTGTCTATGGACAATGCTGGCTCTTTGGCTTAGAAATGGAGATGAGTACCTCCCCCAGAGTTGGACACAACTAGACTTAATGTCAAGGGGAAACCTTTTCCTTTACTTTGATGGCCCTTATGGCAGTATAGCAGGTTTTACTTCTAGTGGGTTTCAAAGAGCCCTATTCTTACAGCATAAAAAGAGATGAATAATACATAGATGGAAAGAGGATGATCTCTTTTGCTGGCTGGCTTGCTCCATGGCTGCACAACCTTTTTTCTTGTCTTCAGAAACAACAAAAAGAAAAGGGCATATTGGAGCATGTAGAAAAGTGAGCCAGTTCGTATTAACATAATATGATGTTAGTCCTCTTCTCATTCTGTAGAAAGAGGTGAACAAAGGGATGAAAGAAGTAGGATCTGTTTTCCTAGCTTTGCCTCCTAAATATGGCATTTGCCCAAAGCTGTTCACAGAATCGATGTGCATCTGGATTTGCAATTTCTTCCCTAAGCTGGCTAATTATGTATTTATTTATTGCATTTTAAAATGCTGCCTTTCTCCTGGTGAGGAACTCAAGAATACAACAAATCTGGCTAAACATGTAGAGTTTTACACACACACTATGACAAACACCTTAAGCCTGCTCACTCAAGAAGGCATTTGCTTGTTGATGAAAGAAGAACAAGGAAAGAGTCTGCCTGGTCTTCCATGAAAGGACCATCTTGAAAGGCAACGGGTTAGATCCTTGTGCTGCTGAACTCTTGACCTGAAGGTTGGCAGTTTGAAACTGTGGGATAGGGTGAGCTCCCACTGTCAGCCCAGCTCCTGCCAACCTAGCACTTTGAAAACATGCAACTGTGAGTCAATAAATAGGTACTGCTTTGGCAGGAAAGTCATAAGACACTCCAAGCAGTTATGCCGGTCACACAACCAGGAAGTGACAACACAGGCTCCTCGGCTTGGAAATGGAAAACATCACCTCCCCCAGAGCCAGAGATGAGTACCGCCTCCAAAGCAGGAAATGAAAGGTGAAGTCTCTACCTTTGTTTATGTTTGTGTTTCTCACTATATTGTAACAAGGAATTGAATGTATGTCGGTATCTGTTTACACTGTAATCTGCTCTGAGTTTCCATGTGGAGAAGGGCGGAATATAAATTATTATTATTATCATCATCATTATTATATCCACAAGAATGAAGTAACTACTGAGAAGGCTTTCCTGAGATGGTGGTGGGACCAAAAGTAAGTTATCCCTTGAGGATCTGAAAACTCTAGCTCATTTATATTTGGAGATATGATTTTTCAAGGAGACTGGACCTAACCGACATAGGCCATTATAGCCCATGGTCAGCCTGGAAATGAACTGGTAGCCAGTGGAGCTGGCTACTAGCATACACAAAGTTCTCCAAATCATCCAAAGATTGTAGACCAAATACAGTTTCTACCTGACCTAATTAACAATCTCCAGACACTAAATGAGGAAGTAGGTACAATTATTCCCAGGAGAACAGAGAAGCACAAGGTTCTGTCCTTGTCACCAGCACCTTTCTCTTTTCCCACTGTTCACTAGTGATTATTGGAAGATGGCATTGGCAGGATAGGAGGGGATTTAATGGGCTCTGGTATTTTTATTTTTCTTACTCCCTCACCTTGAAATGGGAATGCCCTTTCCCTGCCTACGCAGTGGGCGGGGAAAGGCTGTTACCTCCTCGCATGAAGGGAGATGATTGGTTCCTTGGGAATCTTCTGGGAGTGGGCGGAGGCTGGCTATTTTTGGGGCAGCCTTCTGCTCCATTCCTGTTTGAGGTGTTGACCCACCACTCCCGCCCGGTTACAGTATAGTGGTCACCTTAGGGGCCGGGTAGGAATTTTTTCCCCTTCTACGTAAAAATAATAATAAAAATAGGGGGGTTGCCTTACCCTGTACTGTTACTGGGACTTTCTGGGATGGCGGTTCTATAAATAGGACAGCGTAAATAGTCCATAGACCCATATTCACTCATGCACTCTTCAAAGTTGGTTGGGCCAGTGCACAAATACACTCAGGTGGACGTCTGTTTCAGGCTGAGGGGGATACCATTGGTCCAGAAATTTTGAGAGCCGGTTAAGTATTTCCAGAGAGGTTTTCTTGTGTTTTCCTTGAGAAGTTGCCCATTTTTGTGTTGTTGGGGACTCAGGAGAGTTTCCCAGTGTTGCCGAGGGGACGTTGTTGCCCAGTTTTCTGTTGTAGGGGACTCAGGAGAGTTTCCCAGTGTTGCCGAGGGGTCGTTTGCTTGCGGACGATACCTCGGCTTAGCCACACCTTGTTCCCTTGACACCTGAGTTTAGTGAGGTTAAACTTAAATCGGTAACTTTAAAATAAATAAAAGTTGCCCTAATTTAATCCAATTACTGTTGTCTGTCTCGTTATTTCGAGGGTTGGAAGGTAAACAGAAAATGCAATAGCCTTGAGTCAACAACACACCATAAGGCTTCAATTGAAAATTGATGAACTCTTCAGAGAGGAAACTGTGACTTTAAGTATACCTGACTTAAAGGCCCTGTTTGAAATTATTACTGGCAACAACGTTACTCCTTTAACTCTTCATGATAAAGCTAATGAGCCTCTATCTATAGCCTCTGACAACAACTTGGCTATATATAATGAAGGAGTGTCCTTGGAGTCAAATGATAAAGACTATCAGAAGAGAATTCCCTCATTACCGAGATAAAACAACATACAGGAGAAAAAACTACCCAGGGCTTTGTGATGAACCAATGTCTTCTTACAGCCCACACTGTGGTGTCTATCTTGGAATGACTAGAAAAAATGTGAAACAGTTGGAGCTTCTTAAACTTGCTGTCGACCGTTCCACCCAGAGAAACATGTGAGTGAGCTGTTTATATAGTTGAATTTGGTGTTTCAGCAAGGAATATACTTTGATAAAAGTATATTCCTTATTAGTATACCCATTACCCAAGTTGAATTTGGTGCATCTGCAAGGAATATACTTTGAGAAATGGGGATCAGAGCAAGATATGAGTGAGTACAAACTAAGCACAAACACTAACCAAAATGGGAAGGAAGGTTCTTCAAAGCTTAATTCACTGCTTGTGCAAGGGAAGTAATAAGAGAAAAGGGGATTCTGGTATCTCTAACTGCAAACTCTAACCAAAATGGGAAGGAAGGGTCTTCAAAGTTGAATTCACTGCTTGTGCAAGGAAAGTAGTAGGAGAAAGGGAGATTCTGGTATCTCTAACTGCAAACTCTAACCAAAATGGGAAAGAATGGTCTACAAAGTTGAATTCACTGCTTCTGAAAGGCAAATTGGCACTGGCAGGCAAGAGAAAATTTGTCCTAGCGATGTTGTGTGCTGCCCTGCCCTTCTCTTCCCCCACGCACACAAGCGGAAAGGCTTCAAGGATCACAGGCGATGGACCTGCTAACAGCCGTTCTCCTCTGTTGTTCCCTTCCCAAAAACCGTTGTTCCCTTCCACAACCCTGTTGGTCTCTTCCCAAGCAGTGCAAGCACCTTTCCCACCTAAGCTCCCTTCGTGTTCGCTGCCCCAAATTGCTATGAGCTCCTGAGGCACGAACAGCCCTTTTTAAGGGGCAATGACTGCCGTGCCGAAACCCTGCCCCTCCCCACATGTTATCCCCTCATTGGCTGGAGGTAAGCATCTCAGCATGCAGGCTCCTGCTTGACTCCAAACACTGAGTCTTTTCTGAATCACTTCTTGAATCGGAACAAAGATGGCGACAGTGGCTTCGGAAGGGCAAGGATACTTCTGGTTTTGGGGGGGGGGGGATCAAAATCAATTTTAAAAGATATTTATTCCGAATTCAATCCGATTTACGAAAGTTCCAACTGGACCTAACTATGCCTTTATCACAAACCCACAAATAACATCAATTTCTTTCCAATCATGAAATGTCTCATTTAGTTGCTTTGTCTGTTAGCATTTTTGGTTATTCATGCAGCTCTAGAAAATCATGTTGCCCAATCCACTGGAGAGCAACCTCAAATGTAAAAGCACACACTCACTTAAGGTGGGGAACACTTCAGTCCTATTAGATCTCATGATCTTTGTGTAAACTGACTTGGCGATTATTGGTTACATCCCAAATAGATTACTACGCGACACTCTATGTGGGGTTGCCTTTGAAGACTGCTCGGAAGCTCCAGCTAGTCCAACAATCTGCAGCCAGGTTGCTCATTGGAACGGGGTACAGGGAGAGTATAACCCCCCTGTTATGGCAAATCCACTGGCTGTCTATTTGCTTCTGACCACATTAAAAAGGGCTGGCTTTAGCCTATAAAGCCCTAAATGGTTCTGGCCTGTTTTACCTATCTGAATGTATCTCCCTTTATGAACCACAAAGGATGTTAAGATCACCCAGGGAGGCCCTGCTCTTGGTCCCACCTCCTTCAGCAGTCATGACTGGTGGGGATGAGAGACAGGACCTTCTCCGTGGTGGTCCCTCGGCTGTGGAACTCCCTCCCCAATGAAATTATATCTGCCTCCTTCCTCCTAACCTTTCGAAGGGGGGTGGGGGTGGGACTCAAACCCTGGCTGTGGGATCAAGCATTTGAACAATAGATTGATCAACTGGGAAGATAATGTTTTTAATGGACTGCAATGGATTGATCTGGATTACGATTTGAACCAGAAAACTGTTTTAATGAATATTTTTATCTGTTTTAACTGTGCTAATTGTAATTTGTATCCTTATTATATTGTGTCAGCATCTAATGCAGACCTGGGCAATTGCCGGCCCTCCATGTGTTTTGGACTTCAACTCCCAGACATCTTAGCCAGTTTACCAGTTGTTAGGATTTCTGGGATTTGAAGTCCAAAACACCTGGAGGGCCGGCAATTGCCCAGGTCTGATCTAATGGCTGCCTGTCATAAGCCATTCTGAGTCCCTCTTTGGAGGTGAGAAGGATGGGATATAAATGCTCTAAAATAAAAAATAAAATCGCTAGAATACACCTAAGATAGTATCTGAAGGGGAACATGAGTCCAGTTTAGATTATGATTTGCCTTCAAGGGAGGCTTGTTAGAGGTTACAGATAGTCTCACTAAAGAACCAAAGAAACTCTTTTAAAAAAACCCATTGAGTTTCCAGGAACATCTTTAAAACAAAAGAACAAAGAGTCATGTAGCATTTTCAAGATGAATAGGTTTATTATATCCTGAGATTTCGTGAATTATAATCTAATCCATCACGAAGAATTATTTTAGAAGTACATATATCGAGCCATAGTTCCAATATGGATACAGACAGAGAGCAATAGTTGTGGGTGGGATGAGTGGAGAGAGAGGAATTGAGCTGTTTACACGCATCCATTTTTCCTCTGACTTCAACTGTTACTTCCAATAGTGTACGTGGTGTATAAGAAGAGACCTCATCTTCTAAAATCATACTTCATCATGTGAAGAAGTGGGTTGGAATCCTTGTAATCTTGTACTGTTATAAAGCTATCCATCTCAAATGTCCAACATGACTCAGATGCATGATCACAACATGCCCAGCCCCTTAAAAACTGAATGCAAACATATGCACAAAATGCCATCTTACTTGTTGTAAAGAACAATGTCTGGCCTCCAAATGAGCTCAGAGGGAATCCGTATTGATGTAACATTTTCATATTCCTCAGGATCCCAGCGTAGTTTATAATCATGCCACTCCTGCAAAAAAATAAATAGGAATAAATTAGGAGGAAATGAATTAAAAATCCGACACAGATAACAGGACGTGGAAGTGGAACAATTTAATCTGTATTTTTAGGAAATGGATTTACATTCAGCAATTTGCTACAAGAAGCATAGAAACACCTGCAACTATAACTCATCTCTCTTTACCCTATGTGGCTGTTAGAGTCAACATCTGTAGTCAAGTTAATCCTCTCAAGTTTGTTATCTGAACACTAAGTCCAGATTATCTGATTTGAACTGGATTATATGAGTCTACACTGCCATATAAACCAGTTCTAAGCAGATAATCTGGATTGTATATGGCAGTGTAGAAAGGGCCTAAAGGAGCTATTCAAAATGCTAGATCTATATGAAGGGAGAAGGTTCAGCACCTTGGAGAGCTCCTTGAATGTTCAGTCAAAACTAAGAGTGGATTCATTGACCACAAATTCTGAAGCCACCAGCTGCCATTGCTTCTTCTGCAAATCATATCTCTTTCCCATAGTATCCAACCCCTCTTGCATCTCCCCTGGCCCCTAGCTACAATAGGCTTTGCAATTCAAGCTTCATGAACTCCTATGATGAAACCTGGAAGGCAAACAGCTGGAGATGAGAAGAAATGGTTGGAGGTCAGAGATCCCAAGTGATGCTCTGCAGACCAAAATAACCTTCTCCTCATTTGCAGATCTGCATATCATAACCAATCTTCTTTGGCTGGTTTGGATTAAAATTCTTTGAAGTCATAGCATAACCCAAAATGAAATTTCTTCAACTTTTGGTGAATCAAGCTGAAAGGGGTCCAACTTCAAACAGCTCCTAGGTTTTATTTGTTCTATAAAAACACCCCACTAGAAACTAGGAGCCACGGTGGCGCAATGGGTTAAACCCTTGTGCCAACTGAACTGCTGACCTGAAGACCTGAAGGTTGGTGGTTCAAATCCACGAGACCGGGAGAGCAACCATTTGTCAGCCCCAACTTCCCATGTAGGGGCATGAGAGAAGCCTCCCACAGGATGGTTACACATCCAGACATCCCCTGGGCAATGTCTTTGCAGAAGGCCAATTCTGTCACACCAGAAGTGACTTGCAGTATACTCTCAATTCACTTCTGACACGATACAAAACCCCACTAGGATGAAGCTAATAGCCACTTTTCAGAATGCTGTTAGATAGCTAACAGGTTACTACAGGCAATGCTGTTAGATCATCATTAAAACAAAGGTTACTACAGGGTCAGTTTTTATAAATTGGATTAAATTAGAATGGGAAGAGCCTGATGTTTTTTATGTTGAAAGCTTGGGGGTTAAGAAAGATCTGCATCATTAAACAATGCAACAAAGTTCAGTAGTGAAGTAGGCAGACCTTCCATCGTCGCTCTTGCCCGGTCATAACCTCACCTCTTCCGGTATATGTGGAAGTGTGAATGAACTTTTTGAGAGTTAAGTTATAAGATTTCAGTAAACAAACAATTAAAATAAGTAAATTAATGGTCCAGTTTTTATAAATTGTTTAAGGATTAAATTAGATTATGGGAAGAGCCGTGGGGTAAATTAGCTGATGTTTTTTATGTTGAAAGCTTGGGGGTGGGGGTGGGGGGTTGAGAAGTCAAAGATGTAGTCTGCATACCTCACAATTTCCACTTCTGATCAAGGACAATGATATACTCTAAATAGGGCCCAAGCAATGATAGCTTTCATTTCCCCCAGTCACTGACTTTTCTTTGTGTAAGTAACCTGTCTGCATTCATGATTCTCTTCCATAGGTATATGTGGAAGTGTGAATGAACTTTTTAGAGTTAAGTTTGTTGGGAATCAGCCTGTGTTTGTGTTTCAAGATCATGATGCTTCTGATGTGGGCCATGATGTGGGAAATGATGAGGGAAATAATGGTGCTAAGGCTGAGGTGCAAGATGGAGATGGTTTGGTCAATGATTTTCATGCAGACAATGACAGAGAGGCCCCAGTGCAAGGGGCAGTTTCTCATGAGAATATTCCTGCTGGGCGGAGAGATGATGGTTTACTTCTTCTCTCTGTGAGCTCTCAAGATTTGGGTTTGGGCAACAATCTGACACCTGGGAATTTTAATGAGCAGCCAGATAAGGAGTTGAAAAATAGGCGGCTGGAGATTAGCCAGGATCGACAGCAAACTCAAGGTTTAGGTCCCTCTGAAAGACTTCGTCAGATAAGAGCCAAGATTGAGGGAAAACAAAACCAGTTTTTGGGTTTTGGGTTATAAAGTTTGCTGCTGTTGCACTAATGGGCCTGGAAGACCCCTCAGTAAACCACTTGACCCCAGCTGAGGTTAAATGCTTTATTTAGAATGATGAAAAGATCAAAGAAGATAGACTTATAGTCCTTTGATGCTCCCCAGCATCAGGTTATTGCAAGGCAATAGTCCAAAAGCAAAACAGGATCAAAATAGGTTAAAAGAGTCTTAATGCCCCAATGGGCCAAATCCAAGGATAAGTTCTTGACACAAAGACTTGGCAAACAGAGTCCAAAGGCTTGGAGGCCTAATGGCCCAGGCAAGGTTTCATGAAGGCTTGAAGCTGAACGTTGGCAAGAGATATCGCCCATCTCTGAGACCTAGCTTAAATAGGTCTCACGGGCTTTGATCCTTACAACGCAACCGTGCGTCATAACTGGTTTGCATGAGCTGATCTCCGGCTGGGCATTCTCAAGCTTCCCGCATCAGATTGGTATGCCATCTCATTAGTGCCTGCAACTGGAAGGAAAGGAGTTAACCCGACTCCACTTTCCCAGCGCTCCTTATCGGCCCGGGATGCAGCTGAGCTTCGTCTGTCCTTGAACGTGGATTGAACTGGAGGCCTCTGCAGCAACTTTCTCTGCAGTGGCTTGTTTTCTGGCCTAGCTGGCATCACAGAAACAACATGGCTTTGGTCTGGTTTGGCGAATGAATCGGGCCGGGGTTCAGGCTGGGGTCTGACAGCTTCAAGGGAAAACCTGTTAGATCAGGCATTATTTGGAAATCAAGTTCATGTGCCATGGAAATCCTGTTCAAGGGGCCTTGTTCTTGTGGATATTTTTAGCCTTTTGGTATTGACTAGCATCACCTGGATTGTCTTTGTATCCTATTGATTCTTGTTTGGATTAATATTGCTTTGGATTGCTTTTATATCTTTTGTGAACATTGCTTTGTGTTGCTGCATTTTTACTGACTTAATACTTTGGAACTTTCTTACTTTCTTCCAAGCATCTACTGTATTTCAACTGGCTATTTCTATAAGCTTCGATAAAAAGGATTGGATTTTTCACTCACTTGAGGTATGTTTTAAGTCAGAGGGCTTTTCCTGTCCTGGAGTGCAACAAGGGTAGGTAATGATCTGGATAGTACATCCAGGTCATTAGAGATTATGGGAGAGCCAAACTGGGGCATACAAGTGGGTTGGGACCCATTGTTAACCTGTTTTTCTTACACTGAAAATTGGTGGCAAATAGAAGTAGAAAACAGAAAAAGGGGGAGAGATTTTGCTATCACTGTTCATGCTTGTGTGTGTACAGAGGCGTTTGGGACTTGGGGAGGGTCAGTAAGGCATCTTCAATGATTGCAGACTGAATCTGCACAGATTCTAATAAGGTCTTAGTTTCTTCTTCTTTTGCTTCCCTTTCCTCATTATCTGTAGCATGTTCCTTCCAAGGTCTTCCCTTGCGGGTTAGGGAGGCACGTAAAACAAGCAACCTTGGCTGCAAGTCCATCTTATGAGGTCTATTAGATTTCAAGCAAACAGGAAGATGTCTTCCTCCCTCTTATTAGAGTTAGTTTTGTCTTCTCCAGGGATGAATCCCCCTCCTTCCTTTCTTAGAAACATGCAGTAGTCCAAGACTAAGGTATAGGTATGGGAAGCAGGTGAAGAGGAGAAAGATTGAATTTCCATTGTCTCTTTTGGCAAAGGAAATCTAGCATTTGCTGAACTTTTACAGACTCAGTCCCTTTACTTGAATTCAAATGTTTGATTTCCTCCTGAGTGTCGTCAAGTCATCTAGGAAGAATTTTAGACTGCAATATCTGTCTAACAAAGTCAAATGAAGATACTAGCAAACTTATAGAGCAACTTGCAAATTGGAAGCCTTAATTCCTAGAATGACTATTTTCTTTGTGGAGGACAGGCAAAGAATGATATATGTTGGTGTCTTTTCTTTTTTGAGATACATTTTTCCCATAGGATCAAATGAATACAGTGCGCCCTCTGCATTTATGCATTTCACTGTTGTGGACATCGACTATAGCAATGCAGAGGAGAGCCTAGAGATTCCTAAATAAATGTTCTCTACAGTTAAAAACATGGGGGTTTATTTGCATATTTTCACTTTTATATAAAAAAATTCCGTATCAGAAGTGACTTGAAAAACTTCAAGTCACTTCTGGTGCAGGAGAATTTGTAGTCTGCAAGGACGTTGTCCAGGGGACACCCAGATGATTGATGTTTTGCCATCCTGTGGGAGGCTTTGCTCATGAGAAGCTGGAGTTCAACAGATGGGAGTTTACCCTGCTCCCCAGATTCAAACTGCCAACCTGTCGGTCAACCAGTCCAGCCAGCACAAAGGTTTAACCCATTGCACCACTGGGGGTACCTTTTTATAAATAATAAAAATAAATAATAATAAACTTTATATGTATCCCACTTTTTCTCCTTGGAGGAACTTGGAGGGGCTCACAACAATATAAAACAAAATAATACATAACAATAGACATAAACAATTAAAAATCAAATAACGAGCAATAAAACACAAAATAAATCAAAGGTTAAGCAAAACATGATAATGTAACACAAGAGACATCATCAGTAAAATAAAGTACATAATACTTACACAGTACTACCATTAAAACATCCCAACCACTGTCTTAGCAACTCTCATTAAAAAAATCCCATTAATACCCTCCAACCTTTGATGGCAGAACATTTAGCCATCATCAAAGGCCTGTTTCCATAGCCATGTTTTCAGCTCATTCCTGTGGATCAATAGCACAGGAGCTTGTTAATATCTCAGGGGAGGGTGTTACAGAGATGGGGGGAACTACAGAGAAGGCCCTCTCCTTCATCCACACCAACCATGCTTGTGATGGGGTGGGACCATGATAAGGGCCTCCCCAGCCAATCTTAAAGCTCGCACAAGTTCATAGAGGGAGATGTAGTTGCGCAAAGAGGCTGGACCGAAACCAAATAGGGCTTTTAGATAATAACCTTCATTTTTAATTGGGAAGCAGACCAGCAACCAATGAAGCTACTTTAGGAGGGGGTAGTATGTTCCCTACAATCTGCCCCGTTCAGCGGTCTGGCTGAGAAACTTTGCACTGACTGCAGCTTCCAAACCATCTTCTTTGGCAGTCCCACGTAGAGTGTATTGCAGTAATCCATGCGAGATATATCTTTTGTGGGAGTTCTGTGCCCCTAAACCCACTGGATGTGGATGTCTGACTATATATATATATATATATATATATATATATATATAGATATATATATATATATATCCCCCATAATTGGTTCTCTTAGATTGGTGTGTCTCTCTGTGCTCAGAAAAACAGAATATCTGCCTGCTTGATAGAGGAAAGAGAATGCATGCCTTGGCTAGTTGAATAGTAGAAAGATGTAGGAAATAAATACAAGGGAAGGAACGGAGGTTGACTCACTTGTTTCACCCACACATTCGTGGTCATCATTTGGTTCTTTTCATCCTAGAGAGAGAGAGAGAAAGAGAGAAACAAAAGAAGAGAGAAGAAAAGAAGAAACTAAATTATAATAAAATGTCAGTTGTCCCCAGATGCTCTAGAAATAGAAGCTTACGCTTCCGCCACCCTTTTTCTTTTTTGCAAATCACCCATAATCTCTGTAATAAATATAGTTATGCATCAGCTAAAGAAAGCAGATGATATAGAAGCTTAGCATGAAACATAATACATCTGCTTCTCACCAGTCAACATCATCAGTCCTGTCTGATTTTTTAACGCTTTGTTGCTCTGAAGTTAACAATCTTGTATCTCACTCTCTCCCAACTTGGTGCCCTCCAGATGTGTCTACAGTACTCATCATTTACAGCAAGCTACATCACCGTTCATATGCCATGAATGTTCTGCTAGCAGATAAGCACACACACACTCGACAAAATTGGGAATTCTCCAGACATATCAAATGGATTAAAATAACCTTTCACCTCCAGCAGTTCAGTCAATGGTCACAATAAACAGAGACAAGGAAGATGGGAGGTGTATCTGGAACGTACTAGCCCAGGGATGGCTAAATTAGCAACTGTCACTACTGGATCATTCAGAAAGAAAAAAACTTTAGTTGATAAGCCATCACTCCATCACATCAGTGACTCACTTCAGTCATTTTTCAAATTCAAGACCACTGGGCCTATAACCTTTAAGGTTTACATTTCCAATTATATATGACCACAGACCCTGCTGGGCAGAAGCAATGGCAATTCCAGTCCAATAATATTTGCTTCCCCAATAATTTCCCTGGCCATGGCCTACATAAAGCTTTGAAAATCTATCAGAGATATATTGCTGCCTATAAGAAGGAAAAATGAACAACTTCCAACTATTTATTTATTTATTTATTTACTTTGCTTCTAGACCGCCTCTCTCAGTCCGAAGGCGACTTGATGCGGTGTACAAATAGCAGGAACTGCTCAAGACAAACAAATCAACAGTTATCAATACAATTTCAACATATACAATTTGTCACAATCACCGACTTAGAACTGCCCCTTTAACACACACACGGAGACGTAGCAAAGGCTAACTAAGTTTATTGAATAAAAACAAGTCCAAAAAGCAATTCACTTAAAAGAGTTCATAGAATAAAGCAATCAGCACGAAGCTGCAGTTCAGTATAGTAGCAAAGTTCCAAAAGGTAGATTCAAAGGCAAGCGTGGCAAAAGCTTGGCAAGGCTTCCGGATTCACTCCGAACGTAGCAAGGATCCGCACCAAT
The DNA here is from genome assembly GCA_030556195.1 of Anolis apletophallus. NCBI lineage: Eukaryota > Metazoa > Chordata > Lepidosauria > Squamata > Anolidae > Anolis > Anolis apletophallus. The sequence continues at coordinate 14,764,173 of JARBWK010000005.1, read as the reverse complement.
GCGAATCGCATTCAAGGCAAGGTCTTGGTTCAAGGCGAGCCAAACTAGGCTCTAAGATTCACTCCGCTTCAACGCCCTTCAGATCAGACGTGGCCGGAGAACTGACGATCAGTTCCCACGGGGCCGTTTTAATCCTCGGCCTGGAACCCCGACGATCTAGGGCCCGGCGTCTCCAGTCTCTACTTTCCGAACGGCGACGGTCTAGGGACAGATGCCAGCTCCTCCTGCCCTCCTCTATGTCCCTACGCCTGTTATGAGAACGGCCCCGTTCTTCCAGTCCAGTATCGCTATCTTCTTGAGAAGCAGCCTCCCCCCTGAGATTCCCAGCCGCTAGCCTCCATCTGCTGCTCTGCCAGCTCTTGGGAACCTCGGCCGTTTGGGAATTCATAACTATCTGTTTTGCTGCCTCCCATGTCCACCTGGCCCGCTCCTTCCCCGAGAGAACGCTCCCACTCAAGATCCCAGGCTAAGCTCTCTACAGGTGAACTGGGCAAAGGCACTGCGGACCAATCTTGCTCTGGGCCTTCCAACTCATCCTCCGAGTCCCCTCCAGCCTGTGCGGGTCCCAATGCCACTGGGACCCCCAGCGCCTCACCCCCCCCCCAGTGGCACGAACGGGCCCATGGGTGCTACACAATTTAACATTTAACATTAAAATCACAATATCAGCGTCTCATTATTAAGTCGATTTCCAGTTGCATCGTCGTCGTTCCTTAGGTCTCTATTTGATAATCATACTTCATTTGCAAATGCCCAGTCAAATAGCCAGGTCTTGACCTTCCTCCGAAATGTCAGGAGGGAGGGGGCTAATCTGATGTCACTTGGAAGGGCGTTCCAAAGCCGAGGAGCCACCACTGAAAAGTCTATGTCTCTCGTCCCCACCAATCGCGCCTGCGAAGCAGGCGGGACCGAGAGCAGGGTCTCTCCGGATGATCTTAAGCATCTTGAAGGTTCATAAAAAGAGATGCATTTGGACATGTAAGTTGGACCAGAACTGTTAAGGGCTTTAAAGGCTAAAGCCAGCACTTTGAATTGTGCCCGGTAGCAAACTGGTAGCCAGTGGAGCTGGTGCAATAGAGGTGTTGTACGCTCCCTGAGTGCCGCTCCTGTTATCAATCTGGCTGTTGTCCATTGGACCAGTTGAAGCTTCCGAACAGTCTTCAAAGGCAGTCCCACATAGAGTGCATTGCAGTAATCTATACGGGATGTAACCAGAGCGTGGACTACCGTGGCCAAGTCAGACTTCCCAAGGTACGGGCGCAGTTGGCGCACAAGTTTTAACTGTGTAAATGCTCCCCTGGTCACCGCCAAAACCTGGGGCTCCAGGCTCAGCAATGAGTCCAGGATCACACCCAAACTGCGAACCTGCGTCTTCAGGGGGAGTGTAACCCCATCCAACACAGGCTGTAACCCTATGCCCTGTTCGGCCTTTCGACTGACCAGGAGTGCCTCTGTCTTATCTGGATTCAATTTCAATTTGTTCACCCTCATCCAGTCCGACACAGCGGCCAAGCACCGGTTCAGGACCAAAACAGTCTCCTTAGTAGCAGGTGGGAAGGAGTGACAGAGTTGGACGTCATCTGCGTACAGATAACACAGCACCCCGAAACTCCGGATGATCTTCCCCCAGCGGCTTCATGTAGATGTTAAACAACATGGGAGATAGTATTGAGCCCTGAGGAACCCCACAAGACAATGGTTGAGGGGTTGAACAGGTATCTCCCAGTAACACCTTCTGAGATCGGCCATCCAGGAAGGACCGGAGCCACTGCAGAACAGTACCTCCAAGGCCCATCTCTGCAAGGTGTCCCAGAAGGATACCGTGGTCAATGGTATCGAAGGGCCGCTAAGAGGTCCAGCAGAACCAACAAGGACACACTCCCCCTGTCCAGCTCCCGGCGTAGATCATCCACTAAGGCAACCAAGGCTGTCTCGGTACCATGCCCCGGCCTAAAACCAGACTGTGCCGGATCCAGATAATCAGTGTCTTCCAAGAATACTTGGAGTTGTGAGGCAACCACACGTTCCAAGACTTTGCCCAAAAAGGGAAGATTGGAAACAGGCCGATAGTTGACGAATTGAGTGGGGTCCAGTGCCGGGTTCTTCAACAGCGGTTTTATAACAGCTTGTTTTAAGCTCGCTGGAATGTTGCCTTCCCTAAGGGAGGCATTAACCACCACCTTTACCCACTCGGCCAATCCCCCTCTGGCCTCCTGTCTAGGATGCATGTGGTCACTCTCATCCCCCCGAGTATCTTGACCACATCCTCGGGTTTCACCAATTGAAATTGATCCATCAAAACTTGACAAGCAGGTGCTCCAGCTACATTCTCAGAGACTGCCGTTAACATGGTGTCCAAACCAGAACGGATCAAAGCGACTTTGTCCGCAAAAAACCGAGCAAATGCTTCACAGCGGGCTGCCGAGTTGTCAAGGCTCCCATCTTGAATGGTGGGATGCAATAGGCCTCTGACAACTTGAAACAGCTCCGCCGGACGGTTCTTTGCAGACGCAATATTGGCTGCCAGAAAAGATTTCTTTGCAGCCTTTATTGCCGCGCCATATGCCCTTAGAGAGGCATCAAGGCGTGTTCGATTTGGCTCGCTCGGATCCGAACGCCACACACTCTCTAGGTCCCTCTTCCTTCGCTTCATCACTGCCAACTCCTCATTGAACCAAGGAGCTGGTTTAGCTCGGCTACTTGAGAAGGGCCGTTCCGGAGCAATCGTGTCTATTGCCCTAGTCATCTCCCATTCCAGAGAGTGACCAGAGCATCAACAGGATCACCAACCGAGGTGGCGGGAAATTCCCCAAGAGCCGTCAGGAATCCATCTGGATCCATAAGCCTCCTGGGGCGGACCATCTTAATGGGTCCTCCACCCTTGCGGAGGTTAGAGGATGCAGTGAGTCTAAACTTGATCAGGTGATGGTCGGTCCATGGCAACGGAGCGATGGTCAGCTCCTCCACACCGCCACCATTCTCCCATCCCTGACAGAAAACCAAATCTAAAGTGTGGCCAGCACAGTGGGTAGGGCCAGATACCTGTCGGGACAGCCCCATGGTTGCCATGGAAGACATGAAGTCCTGAGCCGCTCCTGAAAGGGTGGACTCCACGTAGACATTGAAGTCCCCCAGCACAATGAGCCATTGGGACTCCAATACCAGGCTCGAGACCACCCCTGATAGCTCAGGTAGGGAGACTGTAGTGCAGCGGGGTGGACGGTACACTAACAGAATCCCTATTCTGTCCCGGTCACCTACCCTCAGGTGGACACATTCGAAATTGGTTGACTGAGGAATGGGGCACCTGGTCAGGGGGATGGAATCTTTATAGACCACCACAACCCCACCTCCCCGTCCTCCAGATCTTGGCTGGTGCTGCACGGAGAAACCTGGTGGACAAAGCTGGGTCAGATTTACGCCTCCAGCCTCATCCAACCAGGTCTCCGTTATGCACGCCAAATCTGCCCTTTCTTCCAGGATTAAGTCCTGGATAATAGCTGTTTTACCATTGACAGATCTGGCATATCCTGAACTGGAATTAGTGTAAGGACATGGAGGGCAATATGTCATCATTGTAGAATCATAAAACTGGGCAAGACCACAAGAGCTATTCAGTCCAGCCACTGGCCATGCAGGAATATGCAACCAAAGCACTTCCAATATATGGCCATCTAGCCTCTGCCTAAAACTCTCCAGAGATTCCACCACATTCTGAAGCAGCCGATTCCACTGTCTAACACAATCTAACACCTTCCTATTGCTGCAACCCCTTATTACCATTTGCCATGCTGTGGTGACCCCCAGCATAAAATTATTTTTCTTGCTACTTCATAACTGTAATTTCACTACAGTTACAAATTGTAATGTAAATAACCGATATGCAGAATGTATTCACTGGACCAAATTTGGCACAAATACCCAGTACGCCCAAATTTGAATACTGGTGGGGTTGGGGGGACTGACTTTGTCATTTGGGAGTTTTAGTTGCTGGGATTTATAGTTAACCTACAATCAAAGAGCATTCTGAACTTCACCAATGATGGAATTGAACCAAACTTGGAACAGAAATCCCATGACCAACAGAAAATACTGGAAGGGTTTGGTGGACATTGGTCTTGAGTTTTTGAGCTGTATTTCACCTACATTCAGAGAGCATTGTGGACACAAGCAGTGATGGATCTGGACTGAACTTGGCAGGAGTACTCAGTATGCCCAAATGTGAACACTGGTGGAGTTTGGCGAAAATAGAAATTGACATTTGGGAGCTGTAGTTGTTGAAATGTATAGTTCACCGACAACCAAATAGTATTCTGAACCCCACCAATGATAGAATTGGGCCCAACTTCCCACACAGAACCCCCATGACCAGCAGAAAATACTGTGTTTTCTGATGTCTTCGATGACCCCCCCCCCCCCCGGGTCCTGACCCCCATATTGAGAAATGCTGTTGTAACAGTTCATACCATCAGGAAGATCTACCCAATGTTTAGGTGGAATCTCTTTTTTCCATAATATGAAGCAATTGCCCACATTTTACTGCATTGTTTGCATGAAAGAAGGGGAAATGACTCTCCTGAAAAACTCCAGAATCAGCAACAGTAATCTTCCATGTTTGTAGTTTCCTGACCTTGGACTGGTTGTCACTTTCAGTTCTGTTGTACTTGCCAGCTTTGTTCAGATGTACTTTGTTCATCTGGACAACTTGCTGAATGACTTCTAGACTGACCAATGACCACCTTCTGGCTTCTCCATTCATCTTGCTTCTCCTTAGGTAATCCAATTTTTTGTGTCTGGTTTTATTACTTCATGGTTGTTCATCAAAGGCCCGACATCACTTTGAGCTTGTGGTGAGGTAAGGCAATTTTTCTCTGTTTTCCCAGCTCAGATCTCACAGGGCAGTTACACAAAATTCACTCTTGGTCCTTCTAATACTAACTACTCCCAAATCGTGTGGTGGAATGGGGGGAAACTTTGTATGTGATATAACATAGAAAGAGGGAAAGGGCATCTTCTTCTGGCTACTGATATTGTTAAATAATTGAGAGTCAGAAGGCTTTGATGATCTACAACAAATCATCCCGAGATCCCACTTAAGCTTTGTTTCATTTGTAATTGAAATGAATTAATTTATTCACTTGTTCCTACATGCATATTGCATTCATGTAAAAATCTCCAGAGCCTGGAAAATTCCTTCTGGAGCAACTGCTCTTCCTCCCTTGGAATGCACAGTCATCGTCAAAAATGTATCCCTGCCCCACAACAAAACATTCATGTAACTTGGAGGTTACTGTTACAAAGATCAGGCATTCTGTTTTGGAAAGGTTTTTGTTCATCTAATAACTCTTTTGTTTATTCAAGATCAAACCATTCCAAATTCTTATTCTTTGCAAGAGTGGCACCTCACCACAGTAGGTTCTTGGTGGGCAACTTTATGCTATCACCCTCCTGCTGTTAGAAGTACAACTATGCTCCATGGAAACAGAAAATAACAAAATAAGTAACAGATTAGTGGTGCTAGGTGAAGATTATCCCAGGTTGTGAGATTTCAGAACCAAAACCTGAGACCTCAGGATGATCCCTTGTGATGTCACAAAGGCAAGTTCCTGAAGATATTAAAAGGATGCTGTTACAAAAAGCAGTCTGTCCTGGTGTCATTACTCATGACGCATTGAGCATCAACCACAGCTGCACAGAGCGAAGCATTAATATACATCAGGCATGGTGAAACTTTGGTCCTCCATGTGTTTGGGACTGCAACACCCAGAAATTGCAACCAGTTTACTTACTGATAAAAACTGTGGGAGTTGAAAACACATGGAGGGCCAAAGTTTGCCCATGCCTGAATATATATATATATATATATATATACACACACACACACACACACAAACACACACACACACACACACACACACACACACACACGCCAAGTCCTGAGATCTGGCAACCCTAGATATCACCCCTTCTAATGGAAAAGATCTGGAGCTTCAGTCCTGTCTGACCTCTCTGCTATACCACACAACAAAAGCTCTGATCATTATCAGACAATAAAAACAACATGATGGGATATACTTACCTAATGTCAAATAGAACAGCATGTCATCCACAAATACTGGCAAGTGTGCCTAAGGTTTTCTAAAACCATTTTCTGGGTTTCCCTTGGATTGTTTAAAGCTTACTAAAAGTTCCTCAATTATGAAAAGAATTACTGAAACAATTTCTTCCCCATTACAACTGATCTTCCTCTGCATTGAGGCATTATGAGGGAATTTGGGGGATATTCTAGAATAATTCTCTGCAACGGAAGATTTGCTTGGCACATACCGAGGAACCTTGGCAGACACTGTGGAGAGTCACAAGTCCAAAACCCACATTGTTTTAACACAATGTTTTCAGGATTATCCAATACTGAAAATCATTATTTGATAGCTTTCCAATCCATTCAAGATTCAACTACTGGACATCAAATAGTGAAACTAAATACCCCTAAATTGTCACATGAAAATGTCTTACTTCAGATATCTGCTCACCAAAGAAACATCTACCAAATGTTCAGCCCATCCAAAATCAGGAAAAGAGAAGTTGGGAGGCAACTGCAGTTAGAACTCAAGTCAAAAATGTGTCCAAAGCATGTCTGATGATATCCCTTAAGGTGCAACTCACTGGCAAGCACCACTATTAGCTCTCAGCTTAATCCAGAATTAATAAGATAGAAAATTGGAATGACAGGTCCAAGGAAGTACGTACATTGCAGGGGTCAAGAGTTAGTACTTCTGCTGCTTCATTGTGGCTGCTTCAAGCTTCCTTTCCTTGGATTATCCTTGTTTTGGACAGAAGGTGCTTCAGGGAGCATAAGACAGGAGTACTTCATTGCCTAAACAGCCACAGTTGCTTGTCAAATCTGAAGCCCTCAGCTTCATTTAGAAAGTTGGATGGTCATGTGTCCTACTTTAGAGAGAACAGCCCCCTAAAGAACTCTCTCTAACCCTTCAGAAGAGTTGGGACCTGTCATGGGTAAAAGGCAGGATAAAAAGTGAATAACGAAATACGAATACAAGCGTCCAAATTGCCTACTAACCCTTAGCTGCTGGGGATTGCATTGAGCAAGAATGTAATTCATCTGGTCACCAACTTCCACTTTAGGATGAGCTGTGCTATATTACTATTTATATGTCGACCTCATGTATAAGTCAAGGGCAAGTGTTGGGGCCAAAATTATCATTTTGACATGACCCATGGATAAGTCAAGGTCATTCCATGTAAATGGGAAAAACAGTGCCACTTCAAGGGGCCAGCTGCTGGATTCCCCTACTGCCCTTTTTATACTCAGGCATTCAAATAGGCCTTTTGCAACTCTACTCAGAGAAGGGAATGGGTCCTTTTTAAAATAAGAGTTCAGGCGCAGTACCTCCATTGACCCATAGATAGGGTGAGCCAGGTACTTGATTTATTTTTAACTAAAATTTCTAGACTTATGCATGAGTACAAACAGTAAATTGCACTTCTTCACCTCTCCACATAGAACCATAAAGTTGGATGAGACCCCAAGGGTCATCCAGTTCAATCCCACTTTGCCACGGAGGAACATACAATTAAAGCACTCCCAACAGATGGCCATTCTGCCTCTGTTTAAAGAATTGCTATCTCACAACCACATTTAACCACATGCAATGTTCAACAATTGAATCTGGGTGTGACACATGTGAAAAACACAAAGCAAAGTACAGAGCATGTATAAGAGACACCCCACACACACACACACACACACTGGAAACACTAGCAAGAGGCCTACCTTTGTCATTATTTCAAAGTATGCAACTGTGCATATAAAATCAGCATATGTAAACTTAACACCTATTTGTGTCCTCTTTTTTCGCACTTTTTAAAAAGCAATTGTCTAATGGGCCATCATATCCAGGAAAAACCCCCAATACAGCCTTTCTATCTGGCACGTCTAGGCTGATACAGCATTTTGTTGGGGATGCAACACCTTGTCATATAATCTCCAGAATTTGCTGAGCTCAGTCTAAGCAACTTTGCCTCCACTGTGATAACTGAGGCATACCCTTCAACCTTTCTCAGATGAAAACAGAGACAACTATTTTGACACTGAAGATCACTTTGCAAACATTTCTCCCCCCGCTGTTACCTGTCACTTATGGGTCTTCTCCATCTGCTCTATGCAGCATTCCTCTGTCGTACAACAGACTGCCTCCCATCAGTGGAAATGCATCAAGGCAATTTTATTCATTTTATTCATGAACACTTTCTAGCCCTTTTCATTTTGAAAATATCCAAAGCAAAGTAAAATAACATTACAGTCAGCTCTCCACATTTACAGGCTTAACTTTGGCAGATCTGATTATTTGTGATTGGATTAATATGGTCTGTTATTGGAGCCCCTGGTAGCACAGTGGGTTAAACCACTGAGCTGCTGAACATGTTAACCTAAAGATTGCAGGTTCGAATCCATGGAGCAGCATGAGCTCTTGCTGTTAGCCCCAGCTTCTGCCAATTTAGCAGTTTGAAAACATGCAAATGTGGGTAGATCAATAGGTACCGCTCCAGCAGGAAGGTAATGGTACTCTATACAGTTATGCGGCCACATGACCTTGGAGGTGTCTACAGACAATGCCAGCTCTTCGGCTTAGAAATGGAGATGAGCATCATTAAGTTTAGTCAGACAGAACTAAACTTAATGGCAAGGGAAAACCTTTGCCTTTATCTAGGAACGTCTAGGTCCTGCATCCAAGTCTATATCAATACCTGGCAGAGGGTGATCCTACAGTCACACTGGAAGACCTAGAGATTCCTAGAGAGGTGTTCCATCAGGTGAGAATTCAAGTGGGTTTTCCCACTTTTGTGGGTATCCTGAGCCCCATAGCCCAGTAAATGTGGAGGGCTGACTGTAATTGCAAACAAATATTAAATCAGAGATAGGGAATGCAAGATCCTCCAGATATTGTCAGACTGCAATTCCCATGATCAATCACTATTACCTATGTCTGCAAGTAGTGAGGAGTATTGCTGTCCAACAACATCTGAAAGGCCATGCATTTCCGACCCCTTATATCCACTCAAGATATGACCAAGAATGTGGAAATCTCTTCACCTTGAAGACTAGATATCTCTGAGTCTCATCTGCCTTTCCTTTCCAGCTGTGCAATTTTTCCTCCATGAAATGTCCTATGTTCTCTTCTAATACCTTTTAGGCTAAAGCCTAAAATATAAATTATATAAATTAGATTTTGACAACAAGCCCCAGAATTTCAAATTTACTACACCTCACTGTCCTCCTTGGCCATGTTTGGTAGGCGGATTCTGGGAGCTGCAGTCATAAAAAGGTAATATTCCAAAGTTGTCTTTGAATTATACATGAGCCATTGCATTTTTACACACTGTTATCTACCTGTGTAAAACCTCATTGAGAGAAGAGATACTGCTGAACACATTGATCCAGCAAACGTTACTTCTCTTGCTTGTCTGGAAAGTGCTACTCACTTTAGCCCAATGTATTTTTGCCAGGAGGCACACAGATATTTCAACATCAAGACTAAAGTCAGAGGGATGAATTGGTGATGGATCCTGCTTATTTGTTTGTGCTAGTATCACATTTTTGACTTTTCTTTTCCTGCTGGAGGGAGCTTATGGTGTGAAAAAATCCTTCCAAGTTGTTACATTTCCACATCCAGACTGCTGGACAATTATTGGATAAAGGCCACAATGTCATTTGTTCAAGGCTTGAAAGAGCAACCATTACCACCTTGCACACTTAAAAATACTTCTCTTCAAGCATATCAAAGAGCAAGAGGAAAATGTACACGCAAATCAGGTTCTGCTATTGTCCTTTCTCTTCTTCTCTCCTTTTCTTTAACCCCTTCCATTGACATGATCTAGGGCCCTTCCAGACAGCCATATAGCTCAAAATATCAAGGCAGAAAATCCCATAATATCTTCTTTGAGCTGGGTTATCTGGTCCACCCTGCAATATATTCCAGATCAAAGTAGAAAATGTGGGATTTCACTCGGCTATGTGGAAGGGGCTTTAGTGTTGTGTTTAAGCTTCTAGTCATAGAATCATAGAGTTGGAAGAGGCACCATAAGCTTTGAATCCAACCACCTTCTCAATGCTGGATTTCCAGCTGAAGTTAGATGGATTCAGTATATCCTATTATTGGGTAGGATGGAAATATCAGCCCTTCTGTATCCCCTACATGAGACACACAGCTTTGAAACTAAGCAGGGAGGCAAACAGACAACAAACAAGAGCTTTGGTCAAAAGAACTGCCAAGTCCCATCACTACTTTCAATCCAATCTACTTACAACACTGCTTGAGAAAGATAAAAGTTCATTTCAAGAACTTCAGAGTTATAAAGACAAAGTGTACATAATACATACATGGTAATCCCTATCTGAGATCTATGAGAACAGAATGTATCTAGATAGAGCTTATTTGTTGTACAACAGGATGTTCTCACTGTCTGGTACTATATGTAACTATAACTTCTGGTTGTTGTTCCTAGGTACACAATACTGTAGGTATATCATTTCTCATGTATCACAAATGACAGGGTGCAACAAACAGTCCATAGAGAGATGTCATCTACTTTCAAACTAGAATTCATCAGACTCACTTAAATAGCTCAGCATATAGCTTTTATTTAAACAGTTTATTCATATCATGAAAGGGGTTATTGGGATAACAATACAAAAGGTTTGATTTCCACCCAGTCTCAGCCCCGAACCAAACTCACCCCGCCCTGCAGGAAAGGATTGACGCACATAAGGGACAACATTTAAAACAGTTGATAGCACATATGCATAAATTGAAAGATGTTCCAGTCAAAACATCACTTGCTTTGGCCAAACAAAATGCTGCCTTTGTGCCTTTTGCATACCTATGCAGCATCTGGTCAATTTTAAACCCGTCTGACCAATGTCTCTATCTCCTCCTATTTAATTTAACACAAAGTAACAGAGACGATTAGGTGTGCATCCATTTACATTAATTGGCATCTAACTGAGCAGCAAACTGGAGGGTTCCTCCCTCTCCTTTCTGGGAGAAGAAACATTTCCACCCAACTGTGAAATCCAAAGGGAAACAAGTCCTGAAAATCCAGCTGCTTTTTAGTATTCTGTGACACACTGGAATGATCTGAATTCACTGCAGATATCAAATGCTGGCAGTGGCAAGTGGCTGCCTAAATGCATAATCTGGTACTAGCAGCTATAATGATAGCTGTGAATCACTCCATAGCTTCCCCCCTCCCCCAGTCCTCCGATTTTCCTCTTCTATTCTGGAAGTGGTCATCCAAAAAAGTAACTTTTCTACACTTGGCTCCCCCAATAATTAAAAAGCAAACTATGGCAAAGATTCAATATCAGGTTGGTAGAGTGAAAAATGTGTTTAGCAGAACTTGGAGAAAGGGGAAAAAAGTATCTTACTCCATTGTAAGATAGGAAAGTTATTCAAGGAGCCAGTCTAAGCTAATACATCTTTGATGGTCAAGACAGGACTCACAGGAAGAAGAAATGCAAAAACATCCGTAAGAGTGTCAGTTTACATCACAGAAAGGTCAGAATAAGTTGACAAAAAAGGGAGAATGCTTCAGGCCACTAACTAACTAACCCTATTACTGTATGGCTACTTTGAGGCACTCTTTACTCTTCACTGCTAAGGGTCATTGCATTTCCAACAGAGTGTTCCGTCAACATACTTATTGTGGGGTCTGGGAATGCAGAGGTGGACAAACAGGCAACAAAGCAAAGCAATTTTCTAGGCACACTCACCAGTTCTTTTCCTAGCCTGGCCTAAATTACTATTTAAGGAGGTACTGGATACTTCCTTCCATAATATCAGAAAAGTGGTTATGTTAACATAAACTTCATTATGTTAAGGCAAAGTCCCATAAAAATTCCACCTTGCATGTCCATTCATGCATCACAGAAAAACTTCATTGAGAAGTAGAAATATATTTACTGAGTTGGAAAACATAAACAATGCTGCAAGGAACATTTTTGGAAGGTGCTTGTATAGTAGATACAGAATGGGGGAAGCCTGGCTCCACAGCAGTACGTATGAAAAAGATGTTGGAGTCCTTGTGGACAGCCAGTTAAACATGAGCCAACAATGTCATGCAGTGGCAAAAGAAAGCCAATGGGATTTTGGCCTGCATAAATAGGAGTCTAGTGTTTAGATCAGTGGTTCCCAAACTTTTTTGGCCTACCACCCCCTTTCCAGAAAAAAAATTTACTCACCGCCCCCATGGAAATTATTTTTTTTAATGTAATGGCAATTAAACAGAAAGATTAAAGCAGTAGTTCTAAACCTTTCTAATACTGTGAGCCCTAAATAAGGTTCCTCATGTTATGGTGACCTCATCCACATTTTCGTTGCTACTTCATAAATAATTTTGCTACTCTTACACATTCTAATACAAATATCTAATATGCCCCGGGCTCTCCTGCTCCCTCTGCTGCCTCCACCGGGGAAGGTCGTGCTTTCTTCCACAGTAGCGGGGAAGCTCCACCGGAGTACACAGAAGCCTTTGCACTGTAGCCTTCGCACTGCGCTGCGTGTGGGGGTCAAAGCGAAGGGGGCGGGGCCAAAGAATAGGGCCATGCGACCCCTCCTAAATGGCCAATTGTTCACCGCCCCCTTAAATGGGTTCACCGCCCCCAAAATTCCTTTGAGTCTCCCACCGCCCCCTTGGATCAGCTCAGCGCCTACCAGGGGGTGGTACTGCCCACTTTGAGAATCAGTGGTTTAGATCAAGGTACAGTAAGTCATACTACCCTTCTATTCTGCTTTGGTCAGACGGCACCTGGAATCACAGTGTGTCTAATTCTGGGCAACACAATTGAAGGGAGATGTTGACAAGCTGGAATTTGTCCAGAGGAGGGCAACTAAAATGATCCAGGGTCTGGAGAACAATCCCTATGAGGAGTGACTTAAAGAGCTGGGTATTGTTAGCCTACAGAAGAGAAGACTGAGAGGAGATATGATGGCCATGTATAAAGATGTGAGGAGAAATCATAGGGAGGAGGGAGGGAGCTTATTTTCTGCTGCCCTGGAAACTAGGACATGGAGCAATGGCTTCAAACAACAAGAAAGGAGATTCCACCTGAACATTAGGAGAACTTCCTGACTGTGATAGCTGTTCAGCAGTGGAACTCTCTGCCCCAGAATGTGGTGGAGGCTCCTTTTTTTGAGGCTTTTAAGCAGAGGCTGGATGGCCATTTGTCGGGGGTGCTTTGAATGCGATTTTCCTGCTTCTTGGCTGGGGGTTGGACTGAATGGCCCACGAGGTCTCTTCCAACTCTATGATTCTATGATTCTAGTCCTGCAGGCAGTGCCAAATGCAGCAACTTGGATGTTGACCAAATAATCATACAAAACCTTTATTTCACTCGTTTCAAGAAATTGCACTTACTCCCAAATATGCTTCCCATATGAATTCAAGGTGCCAGGATTGATGTTTAAAGCCCTAAGTGGCTTGAGACCTTGATGTCCAGGGGTTGAGATTACCTCCTTGTTGTCCCATTGTGGGGGAAATACCAAACAGAAGGCCACGGGGAAAGATTTTCTCAGATATGGTGCCCCAGTAATTAAATACTTTGTCTTTAGAAGCTTGATTGTGCCAATAATGTTATCATTCCTGTGCTTTGTAAAAAAAAAGACTGCTTCATAAAGTATCTATTGCCTAATTGGCATTATATAAATCTAATCATGTGTATAATTTTTCATTACTTTATCTAATTTTAATCTGTATTCACCTCTCAGCCATGAAAACCCATTGGCTTTGGTGACTCACACACTCTCAACTTTGGAACAACCTGTAATAAGTTCACTTTTAAGGTTACCATAAATAGGAAATTATTTAAAAGCATATAACAAGAATATGTAGATAAAGTTGCATCCAGATTGATTGAAAACTTCCAGATTTTGTTCCTGCTCTTTCTAAGTTTATACTAGATTAAAATAAACCAACCTGGGGAACTGGTATAAAAAGAATCTGCACTGAGAGCTGACAGAAAAATTTCTGGGATAAACAACATATGTATGTCTCTCCAAAATAAAGTTGTGAAGAAAGAGGAACAAAATCTGGGACTTTCTGGTCTTTTGCATTCAATCAGATCCCACTGTATCACATTAGCAGTCATCATTGGTAATCAAGGTCTTCTGTTCTTTCCCCTTTGCTCTCTAGCCAAATTGCAAAAGAGATCGGATATCAGGTATTCTTTTAGAACTAGGATATCTCCATTAACTTAAGCACCAAATTAATTCAGATTTCTAAGGGGCCAACACACTTGGGGAAGAGGACATCCCCCCCTCCTTTGCCGATGCCTGCTGTGTCCTAAACCTGAAAACACAGCCAGAGATCTCCAAATGGTCTTGGCTTGAGGGTGGATTTAGAAAGAGAGCTAATCCAGCTCGGTTTGTTCACTTTTTAAGTTTCTAAGGTAGTGCCAAATAATTTGCGGCAAAAGAGATTTGTGATTTGAAGCAGAGCTGGCAAAGATTTTCTTTTTAAATGAACCATTCCCATTGTTTGAAATATTCGAAAAATAATCATATTCTCCACTACATTCCACACTGCTTTTCAGTTATTTCCTCCATTGGCATTAAAGGGCATACAGACAGTTCCCAATAGAAATGTGCACAAAATTTGTTTCTACTGTTTCTTTCGTATCTTCTGTTTCTTCCCCTCACAACAATCTGCTTCACATGAAAGTCATCTTTTGGGTGCATCTGAACTTGCCTTCTTGCCTGGGAAAGAGAGTGCATGTGTGATGCAGTGTGCAAGCAGGAAGGCCCAGAACTTGGGTGTAGGTGTGCTCCAGTCCTGTCTGCATGCCTCGCCACATATGCACTCTCAGAGAGTGTGGTGGGGTGTGTGTAGTGGGGCATTCAGGCAAGCCTGGAGCTGAGCATCTCTTACTTTAGAGAAGGTGGCACTCAACTGCAGTAATTGGCAGGCGTGGACCCTTTCTGGGCCTGCTTGCACACCCCACCACACATGCACTCCCTTTCCAAAAAGGGTGTGTGTGTGATGGGGCGTGCAGGCAAGCCTGGAAAGTGCACACACCTGTAATTGCCTACAGCTGAGTGCCTTTTACTCTAGAGTAGAAACAGCAGGTAAGAAGAACTCATGCCAGGAAGGGGAGCCAGTGGGTGGGAATCCCTCTTCCATAATGGTCCTATTTTCAGGCCCCAAAATGAAAGAACCAAAAACAACCTCCCAATTTCAGGAGGCTTACAAAGAAAACAGATTGGGGGGGGGGGAGGTGCAACGAAAGCCAGAACATGAAACAGGACAAGATTTGCTCCGAATGCACATGTCTAGTTCCCAAGTTACTAACATCTGACTTACAAGTGACTCATAGTTAAGAATAGGAGTGAGACAACAGGAAGTGAGAGACACCTTCCCCTTGGGAGGAAAATTCACTCCTGAAAAGTTATTATGGGGAAAGGGTGTCTCCACTGAAACCTGATCATCAGTCTTTGTTTCCACAACAAAATCCAATTCTCCCAGGAACAGAAAGTGAGGTGAAATATTCTGAACAGGAACCCAGACAACAAAACAAATCTCACAGGGGTTTTAACCCTCCCCTATGCTATCCAAAGCTAAAACATATACGTTTTTGGCTGGAATTACACTTAAAAAATGTACCTGTTCTGACTTACATACAAATTCATCTTAAGAACAAACCTACAGAACTGATCTTGTTCATAACTTGGGGATTGGATTGCTTGTACATTAAAAATGTCTCATAAAGTATAAAGTTGTCCCTCCACATTTCTGGGTTTCACTTTTGCAGTTTTGATTATTCATGGATTAGATCAGTATCTTTTCTCTTGGAATTTCTAGGTCTTCCAGCACAAGTCTATGGTCAACTTGGAGGGCTGACCCAACTCCGTACCCAATAATTTCCATCTGTGCCTTGAAGCCGTTACTGGTTGGCTGAGAGCCAGTAGGTTGAAGGTGAATCCAACGGAGATGGAGATCCTTTGGTTGGGCCGTCCAGGCAATAGGGATGTCCAGCTACCGACTCTGGCATGGCATTTTGCCTATCATCATCAGTAAAAAGCCTGGGTGTCTTTTTGGACCCTCTGCTGTCTATGGAGGCTCAAATCTCCATGGTCAGCAGAACAGCATTTTCCATCTGTGACAGGCTAAGCGGCTGGCCCCCTATCTGTCTCAGAACAACCTGGCCATGGTGATCCAGGCTACGGTCATCTCAAGACTTGACTACTGTAATTCTCTCTACATTGGCCTGCCTTTGACTGTGATCCGGAAACAAGCTAGTGCAGAACGCTGCAGCCCGGCTACTCGTGGGGGAGCCCGTGAGTTGTCACATCACTCCGGTCCTGCGAGGACTGCTCTGGCCACCAATTGAGTACTGGATTACATTCAAAGTATTAGTTTTAACTTTCAAGGCCTTACATGGT
Organism: Anolis apletophallus; assembly: GCA_030556195.1. Lineage (NCBI taxonomy): Eukaryota > Metazoa > Chordata > Lepidosauria > Squamata > Anolidae > Anolis > Anolis apletophallus. Next base: position 14,747,716 of record JARBWK010000005.1, on the reverse strand, counting down.
CTGGGGCCAGTGTACCTGAAGGATCGTCTGTTCCCATATAGTTCCTTGAGATTGCTATGGTCCGAAGACCAGAACCTTTTTGTCATTCTTAGTGTGAAATCCTATTATTTAACAGCAACCCAATGGAGGGCTTTTTCTATCATTGCCCCAGTTCTCTGGAACAATGTACCATCCAAGACTCGGGCTATGCGAAATCTAACAACCTTTCGCAAAGCTTGCAAAACCTTCTTGTTCAAACAAGCCTTCGAGTCGTAATGTGATGTTATTTTAACATGTATTGTTTTATTGCTTTTACTGTTTTATTGAGTTCTGTAAACCGCCCGAGCCTCTTGGAGTGGTGGTGTACAAGTCGAATGAATAAATAAATAAATAAACGTCCAGCAGATGTTCCAGGAAAAGTTGATCACAGAGCTACACTGGAAGACCTTAGTGATCCCTGACTAGATGTTCTCCCAGGTTAAAAAGTCGATTATTCACAGCTTTTCCACTTTGCCAAGGGGTCTGTGCCCCTCACCCTTGAAAAGGCCTAATGTAAATATTTGAACTAGAAGACATTGGGGGTTGTTTTTTACAAAGTCATTTCTTAGACTTTGGGTGCGTCTACTATGGAATCAATGCAGTTTGATTCCACTTTAACTGCTATTGCTCAGTGCTATGAATCATGGGAGTTGAAATTTCACAAGGTCTGTAGCCTTCTCTGCCAAAGAATGCTGATGCCCCACTGAACTACAAAACCTCAGATACCATAACTTTGAGCCATTGTAGTTGAAGTGTTGTTAAACCACATTAATTCTATAGTGTAGGTGCACTAGTACACCATAATTAATTACATCCTTCTCCTCCAGCAAAGTAACATGAAATATGTTGCTTGAAATATGAATGACTAAAGATGAGCCCCTCTTGATGGTGGAACAAGCAGAGATTATTCTCTTCTAGCAGTTTTGTGGAGAGTTAACATCAGTCTTATGTACTAGGTGAAAACAAACACATTTCAGCAGGCACTTGGGTTAATGGATTAATGTGGGAGATTGCATAGCTAAATAATTTTGATGCCGTATGTTTACCGTGCCTTTCTATTGATTTTATAATTTATTGTATATTGTAATTTTAGGTTAATTATATACTGAAAGGGTTTTTAAAGCACTGTTATAAATGAAAAATTAATTAGAATAATAGGATCTTATGGCTGGTAAGGGCTTCATGGGCTATGTATTTCAATCCTCAGCTAGCTCATCTACACTGCCATAGGGCCCTTCCACACAGCCCCCTATCCCATAATATCAAGGCATAATATCCCACATTATCTGAGTGTGGACTCAGATAATCCAATTCAAAGCAGATATTGTGAGGTTTTCTGCAATATAGGGCTGATTGGAAGGGCCCTATGAATACAGTTTAAGAATGCAGATAAACTGCATTGAACTGGATTATATGGCAGTGTAGATTCATAAAATCCAGTTCAATGAAGTTTTATGAGTCTACATTGGCCATGTAATCAAGTTTCAACTGCATTATATGGCAGTGTAATTGGGGCCACTGTCCAACATCTAGAGAAGGAGACCTTACTACCTCTATAGGCAATTGATTCCATAGCTGAACCAGTGAGTTTGTGCAATACACTCGCTGTTACTATCAAGGTGAATCTCTCTCTCACACACACACAATATACCACATATTAACCAACCATCTGCTTTTGGTCTTTGCAAACCATGAAGTTACAGCTAGAAACACTACCCCACCTCCCAATCTGTTCCACAGTGAGTGTCTCACATGCTAATAATACAGAAATGTAATTTGTGAGCTATTGATATTCAAAGAGTGCTCTGGCTCGCAATAAGAAATTACTCATGATAAACTAATTTAATTGTTTTAGTAAATTGCCTTGGGTTTACAGCTAAGACTGGGCTTGGAGGAAAAAGGGGGAAAAATAAATCAATAAATTGCAGACGTGGCAACAGCTACAGTTAAAGACAAAGACCCTGAATCAGCTCGTTGTGACTCCCACCCTTAGAAAGCAAGCAACGCATTTACAAACAGAGCCTGGAAAAGTTCACAGAATCACAGAGTTGAAAGGGTCCTCCAGGGGCCATCCTGCCCAATCCCTTTCTACAATGCACAATCAAAGCACTCCCAACAGATGGCCATCCAGCCTTTGTTTCAAAACCTCCAGAGAATGAGATGCCACCACACTACCATAAAGAATATCATATTGTCAAACAGCTATCACAGTTAGGAAATACTTCCTAATGTTTAGGTGGAATCTCTTTTCCTGCAATTTGAATCTACTGCTCCATATTTTCTCTCAGATGCTGGTGCAATTATCTATTCAATGCTAGATTTCAATTTGCTAAATTTTCTTCCCTTGTATCCTCTGGCATTCATTCTAATTAGAACTTTTAATTTTTGAACTTTAATTTTTTTTGCAGTGGCAAAAAAAAACCAATGGGATTTTGGCCTGCATCAATAGGAGTATAGTGTCCAGATCCAGGGAAGTCATGCTACCCATCTATTATGCCTTGGTTAGACCACACCTGGAATATTGTGCCCAATTCTGGGTACCACAATTGAAGAGAGATATTGACAAGATGGAATGTGTCCAGAGGAGGACAACTAAAATGATCAAGGATCTGGAGCACAAGCCCTATGATGAGCAGCTTAAAGAGTTGGGCATATTTGGCCTGAATAAGAGAAGGCTGAGAGGAGACATAATAGTCATGTATAAATATGTGAGAGGAAGTCATAGGAAGATGGGAGCAGGCTTGTTTTCTACTGCCCTGGAGACTAGGATGCGAAATAATGGCTTCAAACTACAAGAAAGGAAATTCAATCTGAACATTAGGCAGAACTTCTTGACTGTGAGAGCTGTTCAGCAGTGGAACTCTCTGCTCCAGAGTGTGGTGGAGGCTCCTTCTTTGGCCATCTGTCAGGGGTGCTTTGAATGCAATTTTCCTGCTTCTTGGCAGGAGGTTGGACTGGATGGCCCATGAGGTCTCTTCCAACTCTATGATACTATGATTCTGCAGGTCAACTGACCTGAACATGACCTAATCATGGCTGGGTATGACTGATAAATAGGGACTTAGTACTTGTCTGGGAAATCATCAGGGAATTTTAGGGGGAAATGCCAGATAGTCTATGCCATAGACTCTATGGGAGAGGAAAGCCCGCCCTGAAACCCTGGAGTGCCATTGCTGCAAGTGAGAGCACACAATAGTGGGATAGATGGATGAACAGTTTAACTAAGAACAAAATAAAGCCAGAAAGTAACAACAGGAAGGCACACAACAACAAAACAACTTATCTAATATTTTAATCGAACTTGGCTGTGGCCAAATACCGTTGTCTATTCTCCAAGGCAAGGTGTAACCAGTTTTAACTGTTGCTAATTTCATCCAATTGTGTATTAAATCAATCAGCTATTGTTAATCTTATTCACCTTGCAAATTTTGTTCACTTACGGAGCAATTATTATGAGCTTTAGAACATAATAAAATGTTCTTTTAGTAGTAGTAATAGTAGTTGTTGTTGTAGTAGTATTTTAATCCATAATGACTGATCAAATTATATAAAGTTTGTTTCATGCATGTTTTGCTTGTTTACTATTTCAGTGCTATGTATTTGATTATCAGATTCTCCCCAAATTCAGTTACAAACCTAGAGAAGACCTAATGAATCAATGTTTAACACTGGTGTAAATCCTGCCAATTCAATAGATATACTCTTATTTAGATTCATAATTGTATTCTGGGTTTTTTGTTCATTTTGTAAGCTTCCCTAAGAAGATCTTTCTTGATAAGATATATAAGCCATAGCTCAAAGTAGGGCAAGAAAGCAGAAGTGGCCCTTTGTATATTTTTGCTCTACAAATTCTATCATAAATCATATCTCACAATATTTCGCTCATGAAACCAGAACACAGGTGGCCAAGTAATTTCAGAGTTGGGTCAGAAGACAGGAGCAGAATTCAAAACAATCTTAACAGATTAGAGAGATGATTGGTCAAAACTAGCAAAACGAAGTTCAACAGGGACACATGCAAGATACTTCACTTAGGCAGAAAACATGAAATGCAAAGAGACAGAATGGGGGACGATACCTGGCCCGACAGCAGTACGTGAGAAAAAGATCTTGGAGTCTTCATGGACAGCAAATTAAACATGAGCCAACGATATCATGTGGTAGCTAAAAAGCCAATGGGATTTTGGCCTGTGTAAATAGGAATCTAGTGCCTATATCCAGGGAAGTCATGCTGTCCCTCAATTCTGCCTTGGTCAGACCACACCTGGAATCGCACTCTGTCCAATCCTGGACACCGCAATTGAAGGGAGATGTTGACAAGCTGGAATGTGTCCAGATAAGGGTGACTCAAATGATTAAGGGTCTGGAGAACAAGCCCTATGAGATGTGGCTTAAAGAGCTGGGCATGTTTAGCCTGCAGAAGAGAAAGCTGTGGGGAGACATGATGAGGGCCATGTATCAATATTGAGGGGAAGTCATAGGGAGGAGGGAGCAAGCTTGTTTTCTGCTGCCCTGAAGACTAGGATGTGGAACAATGGCTTCAAACCACTGGAAAGGAGATTCTACCTGAACATTAGGAAAAACTTCCTGACTGAGAGAGCTGTTCAGCAGTGGAACTCTCTGCCCCGGAGTGTGGGCGAGGCTCCTTCTTTGGAGGCTTTTAAACAGAGGCTGGATACTAGCTATCTGTTGTGGGTGCAGAAAGGGGTTAAACTAGATAACCCATGAGGTCTTTTCCAACTCTATGATATATGATGAAGTTATTTGTGAAGAACACACCAAGCTGGGACATGCTGCAACTAAAGGTAGAATCGGTACAGCTTGATTTCCCTTTAACTGACATGGCTCAAGGCTAAGGAATCATAGAATTTGTAGTTTGGTGAATCGCCAACACTCTTTGGTAAAGAAGGCGAAAAACCTTGTAAAACTACAGCTCAGATGATTCCATAGCATTGAGCCATAGCAGCTAAAGTGGTGTCAATCTGTATTAATTCTACAGTGTAGATGCATCCTAAGGCCAGGAGGTCTCCCTTGAAGTTCAGGTAGGGATGTGGAAGCTGATTGTGAGAAAACAGGTTGGTGTTATTTAAGCCTTTTAGGGGCCAAAAATCCTATATCCTGCCACCTACCAGAATCTCCATTGAAAATCTTAATTTGAACCCACTTGCAGAATGCTGTAGCATTTGCATTTTACACAGCAAAATACCCTTCATGTATTGTTATATCTTCCTTCCGAGGTTAAGCTGGGACAGCACTTCAAAGCATATGAATCGATCGCGCCCCTTCTCCATAATTTACGAAACTCTATCTTGGTTAATGTACCACCACCATGCAACCTCGTTAATTATTCAATGGCAACTTAAACTCTAACAACCGCAGAATGGTTTGGACTCTATGCTCCGATTTCCCAAACATGAGGAAATGGGAGACGGGCATTTCCCTCAAATTCAGCACTGATCGTAATAGAGGACTTATCCCTTTATTAGCTTCTGATTCTCCCCTATATTTGAACAGAAGCACCTTATGATGGCATTTAAAGTTTTTTTTAATGGCTTTGCCCTACTCTGTCTCTTCTGACTTAATTTTCTATGGCATTCCTGCTTGTAACTTTTAGAGCAATGTTCTGCCATCCATTGCTAATCCAATATCTCCTACTTTTCTAAAGAAATAGGGTTGCTTGAAAAACATTATCCAGTGGACATACAGACAGTCCCAGAGTTACAAACATCTGACATACAAATGACTCAGAATTAAGAACGAGGGTGAGATAAATCTACCCATCAGAAGGGAAATGCACTTCTGGAAGAATGATCATGGGGAAAAGTTGTCTCAACTGAAGATTTAACTTGGGGCTTCCTGTATTTACTTTAAAAGAGTGGCATACTTCTTCATCACACTTTTATTTTATTTTATTTTATTTGTACCTCACCTCCCATATAGGACTCTATTTATTTTTTTACAGTATTTATATTCTGCCCTTCTCACCCTAAAGGGAATTCATGGCGGATCACAGAACACATATATGGCAAACATTCGATGCCATTTACACACTGACAAGACAAACAACTGTACATAGGTAGAGGTGTATATATAGGCTTTTCCCATCTTCGGCATCTTGGAGGCTTGTGCTTGGTTTTGGCCGGGGGGGGGGGGGCTGTCACTCCATCTTCCCTGCCAAAGAGCTTTGGTCATAAACTTCCTCCTTGATCAAATCACAGGCATTTTCTGGCATTTCCTTAAGGGTGTCTTAAATACCCCCTTGCTTTAAGCAGTACCTATATATGTACCCACATTTTGCTTTTGAACTGCTAGGTAAGCAGAAGATGGGCTAAAGGGCAGGAGCACATCTTTGAACTGTCAACTTTTTGAGTGGCATGATTTACTGCAGCTGCTGGTTAACCTACTGTGCTAAAGCCCGGTCCTCTAATCCACTTACACTGTACAGCAGGTCCTCCACTTTGATGGAGTTTAAGAGTACAGAGGGAAAAGTGAAAAGACTGGATTTTTTATTTTTGAAAATTACTTTTTCTTGATAAAACACCAGCCCCCAGCAATCTCTAGGTCCTCCAGTGCAACTCCGTGGTCAAATTCTATTGTAAGTTGATCATAGAATTTGCAAATGTTCAGAGAAGTATTCTCTCTAAAAAGCTATAGCTGTGGCTCTGTGGACAATTTCCAGGGGGCATTCACTTTCAAGTTATGCTGGGGGAACTGGGGATTCATAGAAAGACTATATTAACTCTGCATAAATCAAAACTGCATATATTAAATCTACATATGGAGCCCCCGTCGGTGCAATGGCTAAACCTTTGTGCCAGGAAAGGTCAGCGGTTCAAATGTGGGGAGCAGGTGATCTCCCGTCTGTCATCTCCAGCTTCCCATGCAGGGGCATGAGACAAGCCTCCCACTGGATAGTAAAACCTCTGGGAGTCCCCTGGGCAACCTCCTTGCAGATGGCCAGTTCCCACACACCAGAAGTTACTTGTGGTTTCTCAAGTCGCTCCTGACACGGAAAAAAAATTAAATCCATGTGAGTTAAAATCAACACAAGTTAAGCCCACTAATGTGAAAAGCCAGCTGCACATTAAAGGTGAGTTAGCTAAAATGATCTGTAATGGAAATATTTTAGAAAAACACCAAACAACAATCCACTTCAAAACAGAATTTCCTAACTGTGAGAGCCAGGCCTGTAGCCAGGATTTTGATTTGGGGGTGAGTGAGAGAGAGAGAGTATCTACCCTAACAAACCTTTTGTATCATTATCCCAATACCCCCATGCATATGGGATATATTGAGCATGGTGATCAGATCATGATATGAATACACACAACAGTTTAAATAATGTACCAGTAAGGCCTCGCGGACCACCCTGAGATTGGGGGGGGGGGGCTGAAGCTCCTTAAGCCTCTCCTGGCACATAGTCCAGCCAGTTAAAAGTTTGACTGCAAGTGAGAATAGAGTCAAGAAGGGAACCAAGACGGCTTTCCCCCCAATTCCCACCAAGCATAATAATTTAAAGGGTAGAAATGATTGTTTCAAAAGGCGATGATGATGATGATCATGCTGATGATTATGATGATCTTTATTTAAACCTCGCCTTTCTCCCCGTAGGGACTCAAGACAAATGATGCTCTCTCCTGGCATGCTGTCAGACTTCAGGTAGTAGCAAACCCAATGCCATGTGGACTTTAAGCATCTGAAAAGATGGACAAAAGGTGTATGCAGCTCCTGCGTCCCACATCACCCAGCCATGCTTTAAAGCAGGCATGGCCCTCCAGGTGTTTTGGACTTCAACTCCTACCATTCCCAACAGTTGGTAGGCTGTTAGGAATTATGAGAGCTGAAGTCCAAAACACCTGGAGGGCCAAAGTTTTCCCATGCCTGCTTTAAAGTATGTAGTCTTTACACACAAGGAGGGTGAGACTGTGAGAAGTTTTTAGTGCTTCCCTCTCCATTGCTGTCTTCATTGTACTTCACCTTGGAGGATGACTGACAAACAGCTCTGACCATCAAAAAGTTCTTCCTAATGTTTAGGTGGATTTTTCCTTTTGGTTTGGATCCACTGCTCCATGTCTTAGGGTGCATCTACAGTATGCTGTAAAATTAATACAGTTTGACATGATTTTTTTCAAAAAAATTCAAGTGTTATGGCTCAATGTTGTGGCATCATGGGAGTCCTAGTTTTACAAGGTGTTTTGCCTACATTGCCCCAAAATGCTGGTGCCTTGCCAAGCTACATCTCCCATTATTCCATAGCATTTAGCTATGGTAATAAAAGTGATGCCAAACTCTCTACAGCTGTGGGTCTCAACCTCTGGGAGTCCCCTGGGCAACCTCCTTGCAGATGGCCAGTTCCCACACACCAGAAGTAACTTGTGGTTTCTCAAGTTGCTCCTGACACAGAAAAAAAATTAAATCCATGTGAGTTAAACTCCCCACAAGTTAAACCCACTAATGTGAAAAGCCAGCTGCACATTAAAGGTGAGTTTCCTAACTGTGAGAGCCAGGCCTGTAGCCAGGATTTTGATTTGGGGGGGAGGGGGGACTGAGTGAGAGAGAGAGAGAGAGGATCTACCCTAACAGGTGTTAGGCATACAGCTCCTAGAAATCCCAGCCTGTTTACCAATTGTTACAATTTTTGGGAGTTGAAGGCCAAAACATCTGGGAACCCACAGGTTGAGAACCACTGCTCTACAGTGTAGATGCACCCTAAGTTCCTGGAGCAGCAGAAAAACAAGTTGACTTCCTTCTCAGTATGATAGACATTCAAAATTTAAACATGACTATCATGTCCCCACTTAATCTCTTCTCCAAAGTAAACATACTTGCTGAAATTCCCTCTTCTATGTAGCATTCTATAGTTTTCATTGTAGCAACCTTATATTTTTGTGTATTTATTTATTTAATTATTTATTTATTTATTTATTGGCCTTCTATGCTGCCACTCCCGGAAGGCTCGGGGCGGCTCACAAGCACCGAGTAACAACATAAAAACAGCATAATAAAACAGTTATTGAGGAAGCAGGGACCTGGTAAGGTGCATGGTTGCCATTTCCAAACACACACTTAGTTGAATAACTAGTCCAAAATAGTTTTAGTTATTTAATGCTGAATCCAGTACACTCCTATCTGGGAATGAACCCAAGTGAACACATTATCTGGAGAACAAAGCCCCATGAGGAGTGGCTTCAAGAGCTGGGCATGTTTAGCCTTCAGAAGAAAAGGCTGAGAGGAGACATGATGAGGCCTATGTATAAATATATGAGTGTGCAATAGGGAGGAGGGAGCAAGCTTGATTTCTGCTGCCCTGGAGACTAGGATGCGGAACAATGGCTTCAAACTACAAGAAAGGAGATTCCACCTGAACATTAGGAAGAACTTCCTGTCTGTGAGAGCTGTTCAGCAGTGGAACTCTCTGCCCTGGAGTGTGGTGGAGGGTCCTTCTTAGGAGGCTTTTAAGCAGAGGATGGATGGCCATCTGTCGGGGGTGCTTTGAATGTGATATTCCTGCTTCTTGGCAAGGGGGTGGACTGGATGGCTCACGAGGTCTCTTCCAACTCTGTGATTCTATGATTCTATGATTCATTGTGTGTTACTTCTAAGGAAAAATGCAAAAGATTGGGCCATAGGGCTTAAATATTATTGCGTGTGAAACAATGAATCATTTCACAAAATAGGATAGAAAGGTTTTGAATAAGCAAATTTCTTTTTTTCCCCAGTATCAGTTGAAGGATGGGTCATCTTATTCTCCATCAAGGAAGATATTTGCATTTCCTCCATCCTGCCACCTTCCAAAGAAATTAACCTGGATAAGAAGACATAACCACAAAGTGCCTGGCTTATAGCTGAAGAACACAGAGAGCTTTTTACGAAGCTGCAATTATGCGCTTCGGAATGGCACGCTGACATTGAAAAGGTTGCACTAAAGCTATTTTGCAAGTCTGCTTTGCCAGTCATCAAGCTGTGAATCACTTTCTGCCCATAATAAAGGTCATTATAATAATATGATAAATTGTCAGGAAGGTACATAGAGTTGCGTACATCATTACAATCTCTTCCCATCTCATCTCTAGCCTGACCCTCAATCCATTCTGCCTAGAAGTATCCGCAACATGTTAAGCATAAAAAGACATCACAGAAATGCAGTGCATAATCTCTTTTCAAGTGCAATGCAGGGACAAGTTTTCCAAACTGCACCGAATTCAAATCTGCCCATAATAAAGGTCATTATAATAATATGATAAATTGTCAGGAAGGTACATAGAGTTGCGTACATCATTACAATCTCTTCCCATCTCATCTCTAGCCTGACCCTCAATCCATTCTGCCTAGAAGTATCCGCAACATGTTAAGCATAAAAAGACATCACAGAAATGCAGTGCATAATCTCTTTTCAAGTGCAATGCAGGGACAAGTTTTCCAAACTGCACCGAATTCAAATATGAGCAATATTGGATCAAAACATTTGTCATAATATTTCTGAGTTGAAAGGTTTAGTGGGTTAACACAGCACTTTTGTATTATAACATACCCTCCAACTGTTCCCATTTGGAAGGAAATGTCCCAATTAATTCTGTGTTGTCTCACTTTAAAAGCTCCTTTTATAATGTTCCAGTTTATCTCTCTTCCTCACACTTTCCCCTTTGCCTTCAGTTTATTTCAGTTAAAACAAACTGATTTCATTGAATCATAGTGTCACAGAGTTGGAAGAGATCTCATGGGCTATCCAATCCAACCCCTTTCTGCCAAGAAGCAGGAAAATCACATTCAAAGCACCCCCCAAAGATAGCCATCCAGCCTCTGCTTAAAAGCCTCCAAAGAAGGAGCCTCCACCACACTCCGAGGCAGAGAGTTCCACTGCTGGACGGCTCTCACAGTTCGGAAGTTCTTACTAATGTTCAGGTGGAATCTCCTTTCTTGTAGTTTGAAGCCATTGTTCCGCATCCTAGTCTCCAGGGCAGCAGAAATCAAGCTTGCTCCCTCCTCCCTATGACGTCCTCTCACATAACTATACATTGCTATCATGTCTCCCCTCAGTCTTCTCTTCTTCAGGCTAAACATGCCCAGCTCTTTAAGCCACTCCTCATAGGACTTGTTCTCCAGACCCCTGATCATTTTAGTTGCCCTCCTCTGGACACATTCCAGCTTGTCAATATCTCTCTTCAATTGTGGTGCCCAGAATTGGATACAGTATTCCAGATGTGGTCTAACATCCAAAATGCTTGCACTCAACTCAGCAGGGAAGACAGAAGAAGTAAAATCCTGCCCTTCACAGTAAACTCAGGCAAAAACAGACTGCTATACTTGTCCTATCTTGTCTGTTTTTCCTTACTTACATTTCTGTAACATACTGACTATATGTGTTTTGCTTCGCCAAATGTGTCCCGGCTTTTATCCATGAAATGATGGAGTATATGCTTCATTAATATGTGCAATATGTCACTAACAGGATGCTGCCCTATGTGTTCTATGATCCTGTTGTGTGAACATATACCATACTGGCAAACATAGGCCTCATCTATACTCCCTTGTAAAATCCAGATTATCTGCTTTGAACTGGATTATATGAGTCTACACTGCCCTATAATCCAATTCAAAGCAGATAAGTAAAGGTAAAGGTTTTGCCTGGCATTAAGTCTAGTCATGTCTGACTCTAGGGCAGTGGTTCCCAAACCTTTTTGGCCTACCTCCCCCTTTCCAAAAATTTTTATACTCACCACCCCCCTAGAAATTAATTTTTTAAACATTTAATAGCAATTAAACAGAAAGATATATGTATTACTGCAGTGGTCCTCAACCTTTCTAATGCCGTGACCCCTAAATAAGGTTCCTCATGTTGTGGTGACCCCTAACCATATTTTCATTGCTACTTCATAAATAATTTTGCTACTCTTACGAATCCAAGTATCTAATATGCAGGTAAAAGCAAAAGGGGCGGGGCCAAAAAAGAGGGCCGCGCGACCCCTCCTAAATAGCCAATTGTTCACCGCCCCCTTAAAGTGGTTCATCGCCCCCCAAATTCCCCTAAGCCTCCCACCGCCCCCTTGGATCGCCTCACTGCCCACCAAGTGGTGGTACCACCCACTTTGAGAATCAGTGCTCTAGGGGGTGGTGCTCATCTCCATTTCTAAGCCAAAGAGCTGCCATTGTCCATAGTCACCTCCAAGGTTATGTGGCCAGCATGACTGTATGGAGCACCGTTCCTTTCCCACAGAAGCGACACCTATTTATCTACTCACATTTGCATGTTTTTGAACCACTAGGTTGGCAGAAGCTGGGCCTAACAGCGGGAGCTCACCCTGCTCCTCAGATTCAAACTGCCAACCTTTTGGTCAGCGAGTTCAGCAGCTCAGTAGTTTAACCAACCATGCCACCAGCAGATAATCTGGATTTTATAAGGCAGTGTAGATGGGGCCTCTGTTTCATCATTTGAACTGCAGTTTTCTAGAAGGCATAGGTGTCTTTGGGGACAATACGTTGCTTCCAAGCCCCTCCAGAGACTTTACCAATGGCCAAAAAAGCAAACTAAAATGGAAGTGGTTGAATGGTTGAATTAGAGTTTCTTTGGTGCAGATCATAGACTCAAATTACAAGGGGAATGATTCCAGATAAGTGTTAGGTAGAACCTCCTGATGATAAGAGCTGTCGGGGGTTATATGAAAGTTTCTCTGAGAGACACTCTTCTATCAAAGTGGCCATTGCGGTTTTGTCAGATTCACCATGAAGATAACAGTTTTCTCTTTGTCCTGGTTAAGCTCTCAATTTGTTAACAGATGGGTCACTGCTTCTCAGCAATCTAATTGCTGCCGGCTTTTTAATGCCTAGTTATTGAATGTTTATAAACAGTCCATGATGCCATGGGACATTAGCCAATACTTGAAGGGCTTAAAGGCCCAGCATTCAGGTTTACATGTCAACATTACTGCTGTAAATATTGGAAGTGTTTGAGCCAGGACATCTGAGACATTTGTAGTTTCTTCATCATAAATGATATGATATATTTTCCTGGAAAATGGTGAAAACAAGGATGAAATCGCTCCATTTATCGAAAGATACACTTCCCAGTAAAATCTCAGCATGTCCTTTCCATGGAATGTCCTGACATTTCCCACTAGCCTCCTAAAAATCTCAACAGCCCTCTTTCATTCACTGATATATTTATAAGGCTGGCTGCAACCCAATGCACTCATAAAGCCAATTCAATCAATATCCTTGAGTATGTTTCAGCCTGCATTTGATGATGGCAATTGTGTATGGGCATCACTTCTAAAACTAGTTTCCCAGCAAAGAATGATAGAGTTTTGATGACGGAGAGCCATCTTAAGAAAACGGCAATTGTGTCCTTTCCCAATTCACGTCACAGATACTCAACATCTTATACATAATATATGACAAAGCAGTCTGGTACAAAGATAAAATGAGCCGTCCTCTGGAAAAGAGCTCTTTAAATGTCTCAAGACTTTCCTCCCATGTGTGTCATCAAAAAGGCCATGCCGATAAAATTCAGTATATGCCACACCAAAGTATCCTTCTTCATCCCCACCATTATCATCTTTTGCTTCCCTACATCCAGGGATCCTCATTTACTCTACATCAAATGCCAAGTCTGTTTCTTTGGGAAGTCTATTTTTGAGTCCTTTGATGTCATAAACCTAATATGTAACTTTTTTAAAGGCTAGAGTAAGCAAAATATTACTTGTGGGCCACACATCACCCCCTTAGTGTCCTTGTATGTCTTCCCAGGATCCTACACTCACACACACCCCATCCCAACAATGAACCCTGAACATAAATGTAATTAAATGCAATTCATGTATATCTCTCCTGGGCTGACTTCATCTTTTTTCATCTTTTCTTCCTTTTATTGCAGAAAAGAACTCTAAATTAGAGGATCTTTTACAATAAACAATTATAGTGTTATAATGTTTAACGGTCATGACATTATCCTATGGAAAGCTGGGGTCATTGTTTGACATGAAACTAGAGATCACTAGCTGATAATTCTAAATGATCCATCTAAACTGGCAATCGCATGATACCATAAGATGTTGCCAATTAAAGTGGAACCAGAGTGATATCATTGTATAGCATGAAAAAGCCCTGAAAATGGTAAAACCATTCAGAATGTAGCAAAAACATCTGGATTCTCATAAATGAATTTTATGAGAAAACAAGTGTTGGAAATGCAACAAGGAATCTGGGACATTCATACACCAATGGTGGGAATGTAAAAAAATTCAAAAGTTTTGGCAAGAAATACATAAGGAGACACAAAAGATTATAAAAATAAAATACAAATTGGACCCCCAAATATACTTGCTGGGTTTCACTACACCAAACACAAATAAAAACCAGGATAGAATGCTTTTTCTATTAAATACAGGAGCCCGACTGCTGATGGGGAAAAAATGGAAGCAGAAGGAAGTTCCAGGTTTGGAAGACTGGCTATGGAAATCTATGGACATGATACAAATGGACTTACTATCTCAGAAGCTGAATGAGAGGAAGGAGAAAACTGACTGGTCCGGCTTCAGGGAATACATGCAGAATAAAGGGATACACTTTTTAATTAATATAAGGGAGATATAACCACAACTATAAACACCGTAACTTATTGCTTGAGATAGTTTAATTCTTCTTTTTTCTTTTTTACGGAGAACTGTATAATCCATAGGGGAACCTATAGCAAACAGTATGTAAACAATCCTCTTGAGGAAATTGGGAAGTCAACTTTTATATGTATTGTCTCCCCCACCCTACGTGTAAACCCCACAGCCCTCAACCCTATCCCTACCCCCCCCACCCACCCCTCACTTGCATTGTGGACGGATATACGTTCTTCCGTCAGTGCACAAAAAACGCAATAAAGATATTTACCAAAAAAAGAAAAAGAAAAGAATAAATGAATTTAGGAGGACTGCATGCAATCTGTGGACTATACTTTTCTCACCATTGGAAATGCTAAATCTGTCAGATACTATTCAGTAAAAGTACAGCACATTATATTAAAATAGTCTCCGGCTACAATCAGTTAACAGCCAAGGTCCTAAAGCAAAAAGACCTTTGCCTGCTGGTAGAAACTGATAAGGATTTCCAAACCCTGGAACAGCCACTGAGAAGGCCCTCTCCCTTGTCCTCAGTAAACACTGCAACGTTGGTGGTAAACTAAGAGAAACCCACATCTGATGATCTCCAAAACCTGGCAGGCTCAGATGACTTTTCAGATATCCTGGATCTTACTCTGAAGCTTAAAGCAGCAATTCAAGAGCATACCACTCTAACACCCAAACAATGAGCTTGTATTGACTCCAGTCGAGGATCAGGAGGTTTATATAGTCCAGTAGATCCTGTTGGCTGCCTTCTGATGCTATGTGATCTCCATAGGATCAGCAACTGTCATGTGGACAACTACCTCATTCAGCAAGCCATAAAATAGCATGTAGGTGACAAGAAAACTTTAGTTTCCCAGGGCAAGACTCATAGTACCTTGGCAGGTAGAATTGCTGTACTTCAATGCTGGTTTTATGGCAATTCCTCCTGCAGTGCTTTGGGTAATACAAGAGCTGTCCAGGTGCTGAATTGATCACCAGTAGAGGTTTAGCACCAAAACAGGTCATGTACAACCCAGTGCCTGCAAAAACAAGCATAGATTCACCATTCTCAAAGCACTAGAAACACTGCCTGACCCTAGGAGTGGAAAGCAATCCATGGGAAATCAATGGAGAACTATAAAAAGGAAAATGTTCAGCAGCACCACTGTAACCATGATTATTTCTGACATTAAAAGTTGCCTCCATCCATAGTCCAATGTGCACTTGAAGCAATGGCTCACATAAACTCGCTGAGTACCAACAAGGCAAGAAATCCTCCACTGGATCTTGCCCTTGCTAGCAACAACAACAAAACAAGCAGTGTACAAGACATTAATATAGCTTGTGCACACTTTGTTGGATGCTAACAGAAGCAACTACATTTTAGCATTCATTATTCATTCTTTGATTACTTTACACTCTGAAAATATCAATATTCAATGCTGGATCAGACCACTTGGTCCAATGTTCTATCTCCAGCCAGCAAAATTGTCCAGGGAATCTTTGGATAAATCATTGCTGCTGTTCTCTAACAATCATCCTTTATAAGTGGAGGTTTCTATTGAGCTATGATGACTAAAATTAATGACTAGATCTAACCGCCATTGAATTGTCAAATCCTTTTAAGTCACTACATCGCATTCATTATATGAACCCATAGAACAGAGACTAGAAATTTGTGGCTCACAGGCCAGATGTGACCATCCATATTTTCTTTAACTGGTCTAAAAGCATATTTCAGCTGTTATAACCAGTCAGTGGTCAGAAATAAAAATGTATTGGGGTATTAAAATTTATATATACTATATAAGACTGAGCCGTGCTTTGCAGCCATAAAAGTTTTCACATAAAATGGAACTGTGCCATGAAAGCTATTACATGGGAAAGAACTTTTTAGCTGTAAAAGTTGCTGGAAAATTACCAAAGTATTACATCTGCCTAATTTTTTGAACTGTCTACTTTTTTCTTGGTTTTGCTCTTTCTCCTGTAAATCTCAAAACCATGTTGTGGGTATCTAAGGGCCCTTTTGCACAGCCACATAGCCCAAAATATCAAGGTAGATAATCCACAATATCTGCTTTGAACCGGGCTATCTGAGCCCACACTGCCATATAAGACAGTTCAAAGCAGATAATGTGGAATTTTATACAACTGTGTGGAAGGGACCTATGGTCACTTTAGCCAACCAATCAACACAGGAGTATCCCACTGCTCTATCTCAAGGGAGACTACATGGACTACAGTTCTTATTCTTAAGTTTTTGGAGTGGGCCATGCCGACATGTTGGATATTACCTTTTAAGTACAAATTTAATGAATTTGATCTCACTTATGAGGGCTTATGATAATTTTGCACTGCCCTAGTAGATAGCATAGGTATTAACTATTCTGGCTATAGATTCTGGAAGTTGCAGTCTAAAATGAAATATTTCCAAGTACAGAGAAGAACTGGGATAATCACCAACTCTCTCACACATACATACACAAATAAGCACAATTAGTTTCAGCTCTACTTACAACATCTATTAGCTGTGCAATGGACAATCCAAACCGCACAATGACCACATCAGAAATATTGGCAACTGGCCGAGACCACTTGTTATATCCAGAGAACAATTTCTTCAGCAGGCGTTCCTCAGCATGGGCTCGAGTTTCTACATGGCTGAATGCTGCAAAGAAAGGAGAAGATTTTAAGAAAGAGTTCTAGCATCGTTCCAAATTATTGTGGAAGCTGAGAAAGTGTGACTTTCAATCACAATCAAAGCACTCTGGACAGATAGGGATCTGTTTAGAAACCTACAGAAAAGGAAACCCCACCATGCCACAAAGCAGCATATTCCACTGTTGACCAGCTCTTATCATCAGGAAGTCCCTTCTAATATTGAGGTGGCATCTCCCCCCACACACACACCCTGTAGTTTGAATTACTCTGTGTCCTTGTCTCTGGACTAGCAGAAAACAAGTTTGGTACATCTTCAATATGGCATCATTTCAAATATTTAAGTATGATTTTCATATAATCTATTAACCTTTTCTTCTCCAGGCTAAACAAGCCTTCAAAACTACTCTTCATAGGGCTTGCTTTTCAGACCTTTGATCATTTATGGGCCCTTCCACACAGCCATATAATCCAGAATATCAAGGCAGAATAACACACAATATCTGCTTTGAACTGGGTTATCTGAGTCCACACTGTAATATACTATATTCCAGTGTTTCCCAACCTTTTTTGAGCCGTGGCCCACTTTTAGTATTAAATAAACCCGAGGGCACACCATCAACCAAAATGACACAAAATGATACTCTAACACAGTAAAGAACGGCTGGGGCATGGTGGCCTGCTGGGAGCAGCTGCTGGGAGTGCTGAAGCCGGGGTAGGGGGTGGAACCAGGCCCTGCCATGGCCTGCCCCCTCCCCCAGCTTTAGCTCTCCCAGAGCTTCTCCAGCCTTGAGGGGGCAGTGCCAAGCCAGCGGTGGCAGAGCCAGTACAATGCTGGCTTGACACTGCCCCCTCAAGGCTGGAGCAGCTGCTGGGAGTGCCAAAGCTGGAGGAGGGGGTGGAGCCAGGCCGCGCTATGCCCCGCCCCCTACTTCAGCTATCCCACAGAGGAGGAGCATGAGTGGTGGACAGGCTTCAGTGGGTGGGGCTCCTCCGCGCGGCTTTAGCGAGCGAGGGGTGGGAGTCATGGCGGATTGGAGGCTGGCTGGGGAAATGGCCAGAGGAGGCAGCACCCCGGGCCCTCCTTCTTTTTCTTTGCTGCAGCCCGGCCCTTCCTCCTCCTCCCCTAAGCAGCAGGAGTTCGGCAGGAGGAGGGGGGAAGAAAGGGGGGCAAGAGCTTTTCTCGCGGCACAGCAGGAAGTCCGTCATGGCACCCTAGTGTGCTGTGTCACAGCGGTTGGGAAACACTGCTATATCTCAGTTCAAAGCAGATATTGTGGGATTTTATTCAGCTGTATGGAAGGGGCCTTTTCTGGTGGTACGTTGACACATTCCAATCAACTATTTGTCACAATTCACAGTGTCAGCAAGTACAGAGGGCCCTTAGTATCAGCTAGAGTTTCGTTCCAAGGTCTCCTATAGATACTAAAATCCATAGTTGCTCAGGTTCCATTGCACAATGGTGTTGTAAAATTGTGTCTCTTATATAAAATGGCAAAATCAAGGTTTGTTTTTTGGATTTTAAAAAAATACTTTCAATCTGTGGATACAGAATCCATAGATAGGGGGGGGGCTCACTATATATGAATTGAGGGATGTGTAGGGCATACAGGCAAATTTCTCCACTCAAAAAGTTGAGATGTATAAAAGGCCTGCTATTTGAGGAAGAGCTGCAATGCTTTTGATTATTCAGTTAGGGCTAGTTATGCCCCAAGGGATCATTTTTCCTTGTGGTTTTTGTTGTTATCGAGAGATGACATAAAAGTGCACTAATAGCACATGGCACGCTCCTTCTTGGACCGTAGCACTTCAAACGTTCCCCACAAAAGGTCAACTAGCAAAAATCCTTTTCTTAAATATGCGTGCTTTCTACGGGCAAGGTATGTCTTCACGCAATGAAGCAATCAGACACAAGATCTTGCACCTTCACCAGCACTCAAAGGGGCACATGCACTGCTGCCTCAAACTTTGTGCAATGAATCATGGCCACGCAAGTCAGCAAAATACAGCCTTGAGAACTGGCCCTGGTGGATAATGCATGCAGCTGATTTATTTCCACACAGTGACAAAATACCCTAAAGGTGCCAGATCCTGTTTGATCTTGGAAGCTAAGCAGGATCATCCCTGATTAGTATCTAGTTGGGAGACCACCAATGAAAGCCAAGTGCTCCAAGGAAGAAACTCGCAAAACCACCTCATTGCCAAAGAAAATCCTTCAAACTTCATGGTGTTGCCCTAAATTGATAGGCATCTTGAGGGCACACAGTGAAGGGAACAGAAGAGTGCACAATATGATAAAATATTTATTTACCATGCCTTGATTCATTTCAGCATTAGGATTAAACATTAGGAGAAGGACAAAAATAAACTGCAAATCATTTGACTTTATGGAGTAGTTTGTTTTTCCCTGAGAATGATGCAAGTTGTAATTCAGATTAATGTGTATCATTAATCTATCTCTTATGGAAATCCATGCAGAAGGTTTATTTATTTAGCATGCCAGAAAACCAGCTCAGCATCCTATAACATGGATTTGGCAATCATCAGGCTGAGATGGGCTACAGATTTGTGTTTCTGTGTGTGTGTGTGTGTGTGTGTGTGTGTGTGTGTGTGTGTGTGTAAACATGACTGTAAGCAGACTGCAAGATTTAGGATTCTCTCTCTCCTTCTCTCTTCCTTTCTCCTCCCCCGCCCCCCTCTGTATAAAAGGAGAGTCAGTAAAAAGAGAGGCAGACTTCAACCAGATTTTAAACTGCATTCCTATATGAAGGTAATAGGGAGCTAGTCCCATTGAACTTGCTGGTACAATTCTTAAGTAGAGTATCCCATATCCAAAATTCTATAGTCTGAAATACTTCAAAATCCCAAATTAAGCACCTGGATGGCTGAGCTAGTGTCACATTTGCTTTCTGATGGTTTCAACCTTCATCTCATGCATAACATCACATAGACTCACAGAGTTGGAAGAGACCTTGTTGGCCACCTAGTCCAACCTCCTGTCAAGAAGCTGGAAAATTGCATTCAAAGCACTCCTGACAGATGACCATTTTGCCTCTGTTTAAAAGCCTTCAAAGAAGGAGCCTCCACCACACTCCAGGGCAGAGCGTTCCAGTGCTGAACAGCTCTCTTTCACAGTTAGGAAGTGCTTCCTAATGTCCAGGTGGACTCTCCTTTCCTGTAGTTTGAAGCCATTGTTCTGCATCCTAGTCTCCAGGGCAGCAGAAAAGAAGTTTGCTCCTTCCTTCCTATGACTTCCCCTCAGATATTTATACATGGCTATCATCTCTCCCCTCAGCCTTATTAAAATATTATGTATAAAATTGCCTTCAAGCTACATGGATATGAAGCATAAATGAATTTTGTGTTTAGACTTGGGTCGTAACTCCAGGATATCTCCTTATGTACGTTTATGCAAATAGTGGTATTCCAAAATCTGAAAGAAAACCTGAAATCCACTTGTGTTTCCAAGTGTTATGGATAATAGATGTTCAATCTGTATTGTCACTATTGTTGCAAATGGTTAGAAAAGTGAAGTGAAGGAATGGTTGGGAAGGAGTGACAGCAGCAACCAAATAGGATTGTTTCTATTTATTACTGATGCTGTTCTAAGGTGTTCTCCAATCCCCTTTGTAAGAATTACTAAGTAGCACAAGAAAGATTCATCATCAAGTTGAAAGATGTACACATTGTTTAACATGCGTGTCCAATATGTTTTGGATTACAATCGATAGAATGGTCAAAGATATTTGGAAAATCATCACAAACATCTTTGTTTTGTTTTTGTTTTGAGTGCCCAGACAAGAAGAATCATGAACTAATGAAAATTCACAGTTTGGGAGTTTTTCTGTAAACAATTTTCATGTAGCAACACTGTACAGACTATAGCATTCTCTGTGCAAAGAAAAAAGGTCATCTCAAATGCAAAAAGTGCTGCAAATTGAGGACTTATTCTATATAGATTGCACAGAAAACCACATTCTTTCTAACACTGGGAAGAAAATTATTGAAGTTCCCCATTGAATCCTTCCAGAAGAAACTTGGTGAAGAATCACATCCCTATTATGATGTCTGAAATCCCAGACTTTCAGCTTTGTCGTGGATTCCTTTTGTTATTGGGTTGGTGTAGGTTTTTTGGGCTATATGGCCATGTTCTAGAAATATTCTCTCCTGACGTTTCACCTGCATCTATGGCAAACATCCTCAGAGGTTGTGAGGATGCTTCACAACCTCTGAGGATGCTTGCCATAGATGCAGACAAAACATCAGGAGAGAATGCTTCTAGAACATGGCCATCTAGCCCAAAAACCCTACAACAATCCAGTGATTCCAGCCATTGAAGCCTTCGACAATACAGCAAAGTTATTGCTGCCTACAGTTTCAATACTGCACAGCTTGTCTACCTCAAAAGGCTGTTCAGGTTTCAATGTTTTCTCCCCTATCCACTGCATGCAAGAGGATATCATATGAGAGATGATCAAGCATTTGCAAACTGAGAGGCTTATAAAAGTGGTAAATATTCATAGGGGATTGGTCAATTTAGGAGGCCAGGGGTGGGATTTGCAGTGCCAGGATTCCTTTGAACTGGTCCACTTTGACCAATCCTTCTGAAACATATAACATTGGGTGAGATTAAAAGAAAGAGCATGGACTTCGTTCTTAACATTGACCGGAATTTTTTTAAGAGGTTGCAGAAACATTAGAGAAATGGTCAAGGGTGCAGCTTGGCTTATTTAAGGGGCAGGGATAAGTAAGTTAAGCTCAGCCTTGCCATGTTCAGAAACAGCCAAGAAAGGCATTTGCAGTTGGCAGCCTGTACCTAAAACCCAAGGTGTGACTGGGAAGGAAGGAAGGAAGGAAGGAAGGAAGGAAGGAAGGAAGGAAGGAAGGAAGGAAGGGACCATCATAGTCCAATTTTGCACAAGGAAGTCCCAAGAGGCTCAATTGAGCTTAAATGTGAGCCAGGTAGGCATGACTGCATTGACTCCTAGGAGTCTGGTGTCTGGATGACTGAGGCTCACGACCACTATTTCCACTTATGGCTCTTACTGATGCACCCAGCAATAAACCTTTTCATGTTTTATCCTGTCTAGGATTATATAAAAAAGGGCATTAATGGAATGGTTAAGGCAGAGCTTGGGTTATGTTTGAGAGATACATTAAAACACTTTTAAGAGGAAAAGACAGAGGGGGAGAGAAAGAGATGCACGAAAAGAGAGCCATCGCAAGGTTTGATCATATTTGGAACTGACTCAGAGGCAACCAGAGTGTCGAATTACTGTTCACAAAACCAGGAGTGCAAATTAAAAGAGGGATTTAGCATCAACTGTTGCTCTGCAGTGTGTCCACTAATTTGTCAATTCATTGTTTTAATAAATTGTACGCATTTGCATTTCGGGGTAAAGCTGGTGACTTAACAAACCTGGCACACATCTGGCAGTTTGCGTTTCAAAATGCCTCACAAAATGACACAGGGTATACATACATACAACAATACTATAAGGTAGGACAAAATTATTTATTCTATATATAATAGAGCTAGAGGAATAGAGAGCTATGGCCTACCCACTTTACACACACATAAACAAAACTTTGAATTCGATTTTTCTGCTTCTTGGCAGGGGGTTAGACTGGATGGCCCACAAGGTTTCTTTCAACTCAGTGGTTCTATGATTCTAAACCATTGTAGTAATGTATTGTCGAAGGCTTTCATGGTCAGAATCACTTGGTTGTTGTAGGTTTTTCGGGCTGTATGACTATGTTCTAAAAGCATTCTCTCCTGACACTTTGTCTGCATCTGTTGCAAGTATCCTCAGAGCAACCTCGCAACCTCTGAGGATACTTGCCACCGATGCAGGCAAAACATCAGGAGAGAATTCTTCTAGAACATAGCCATACAGCCCAAAAAATATACAACAACCAATTATAGTCATCCAAACTGGTGGCAAAGATAGTTTACACAGCTAAGGTAGTTCTCTGCTTTTGCAAAATGTTTTCTGGACTGCTACATGTTTTGTCCAAGAGGCAAAATAGCTGGCTGTGATTATTCAATTGCAAGAAAAATCTACTTTGCACATGTCCAGGAGCTGAGCAGCTTTCTCTAATCACTTGGAAGGTTCACAGAAATGTAAATAAACATGAACAAAAAAAACATTTTCCATATGTGGAGAGAGGCTAAGCAAATTGTTAAGAGAAAAGGGTGGAATTCTTTCCTTATTCAAAGTGTTTCTCTAAAAATACTGCCAGAGGGGCTACTAATAAAATTCCTCGTTGGAGATTCCCTGCAAAGAGGAGAGAAGAACTCCTTTCAAATCTCACTTTTCTTGAGTCTTTAATGCAGGTGACTCTCAGAGGACCATTTCAGAGTGAAGTGCTCCATCTCCTGCACTGATCATGGGCCATCTCATTCTTTCTCTAGGGATGAATAACAGTTAGGGCAAAATTAGAACCTCTAACTATTGAGAAACCCATTTCAGAGGGACAGGGCCTTCTCAGTGGTGGCCCCCCACCTGTGGAATGCTCTCCCTAGCAAAATTAGGTCAGCTTCATCCCTCCTCTCTTTTAGAAAGAAGCTTAAAATGTGGTTTGGGGACAAGGCCTTTGGACAGTAGGTTTGGCAGTATTCACAACTCTGACAATGAGAGGCTTGGACTGAGTCGTCGGTCATTAAATTAGATTTGGACTGTGCTATATGATGAATAATAATGTTTTAACATATTTTAATCCAATGTATTTTAATGTATTTTAATCAAATGCATTTTTTCTTGTATAATGTTGTTGTAATGTGTTTGTATGTTGTCGGCATCGAATTGCTACCATTGCAAGCCAGACTAAATCCCCCCCCCCCACTTGGGGGTTGAGAAGGGCGGGGTAGAAATGTTGGAAATAAATGTTGGAAATAAAGAAATGCATGGCATGGGTGACAATTGTTTCAATGAAGCCAAGGAAGAGTGCTGCTGAAGGCCCCAGGCTGTTCCTCAACCTCCAATCCTCCAGATATTTAGAACTTCATCACCCAGAAGTCCTAGGCCAGTGTAGTCAATGCTCGGGGCCTCGGGAGCTGAAGACCCAAATAACTGGTGGACCAAACCAGTGAGAACCACCTCCACTGTTCACCCAACAGTTCGAAAACAACCCAGCTGTGTATAGATGAACTGGGGACCACTAAGCGGGGAAGGATTTTTACAAGAAGGACTTTACGACGCCTGAATAAAAAGAAAGATCGGCTGTCAGAAGGAGGAAAGCAGAAATAGAGGCTCTCCGTCATGAGGATGAAGCAACAGCACACCCCCCTTGTGATGTAATGATGTAATGACGTAATGGAGCAACTGCACCCTGTGATGCAGCCAGAAGAAGAAAAATCCTTCTAAATTGTACTTGTATTGTAATTGTATGTCAACTGGCAGGGATT